>JAHTLZ010003542.1:35586640-35602151 GCA_023846285.1 Phrynocephalus versicolor
GAAGCAGCGCACCACTTTTGAATTGCCTTCCAGTCACCAAGGCAGCATTTTCCTCAGTGACTGGAAGGCAATTCAAATCCTGACACCTCCCCCCCAATGTTTGCAATACAGGGAATCCCGATCTTGCTCGTTAGCAGCTGGGGGGGAGAGTGCTGAAGAGCGCTTGTAAGTCGGGGTGCCTCATAAGTTGGGGTACCATGGTATACAGAAACACAGAGAGATGATTTCGCTTGCATAAGCAGATACATATAGAGGCTTTCTGGTCAATGTTAGAAGGTTCACTTGTGAATAGCCAGTGCACACATCATGCACATGTGCACTGGCACACACACTCACACACAATTATTTTTGGCATGCATATGCCAACCCATTAGTGTACAGCACTATTCTGGATGGTGTATATATAAAATACAATGAAACAGCACAGTCAGGCACACTCTAAAGCAAGACAAGAACAAATTATGGTATTATGCCCAGATGGTGCATTGAATCCAAGCAGCAATGCAGAGGTGAGTAAGTTAAAAGAGGCTGCTACCAAATGTCTTGAAAGACATGAGTCATTAGTAGCCTCTTGAATTTAGGAACGGAGGGAGAAAGACGTAGCTCAACTGGGAGGGGATTCCAGAGTTAATGTCACATTGGGCCTTTTCACACGACCCCTAAGATCCACTGGCCACTTAAATTCGGACCAGAGATCTTGGGGGTTCGTTGCTCTTCCTGCGTCCCCACCCCTCCGCACTTCCTTGATCCTGTCTGTGTGAGGGGAGGGAGAAAAAAGGGGTCAAAAGAATGCAGGCTCACCTCCGTTTGCCGGTCCAAGCCTCCGCAAGCCCCGTCGTCGTCCTGATTCCTTCTCTTAAAGGGGCGGGAGGCAAAACAACAACAACAACAACAAACAGAAGCGAGGAGAGCCAGGCACTCACTCCTTTACATTCGGATCTGGGATTTTTCACCCTTTAAGAGCAGGTACCTGAAAAGTGCGCTGGGACACGCTTAGGTGGGTGTGGCTGCACTTAATTTTCTGTAAACTCCGGAGCTGGTGGGGAAACAATTTTAAGCTCCGGAGCTGGGAGCCATTTGCGGCGGAGTTTAGGGGTCGTGTACGAATACCCATTGAGAAGGCCTGATGTTCTGTCACAGATTTTCTGGCTTCTTTTGGCCTGAGGAGCATGTCTTGAGAGGATGTGGTGGCATAGACAGCTGCCCTTTGGGAGAGGCATCAAGGGAATGTGGCTCCAAACCATGAAGGGCTTTGTAAGTAAGCTGATCCAAGATGCAGCAGGTAACCAGTGCAGGCAAGTGTGAACAGGGGACATGTGATCAAATTTGCTCAATCCTGCCACATAGATAATCTGTATCTTGTTTTGCTGGTCATCCATTAACAAGTGACTCTTCTGACTTCATTAGGGTTTTATATAGATAATAAAAGGCTCAAAAAGGTGAGATGGAATTTTGCAAGCAGTAGACGTGGTGGTGGTGTTGAGCTTCAGCACCGTCTTTTGCACTGTGCTGCATGAAGGCAGGAAACACCATAAAATACATCATGGGCCAGAAATATAAAATGCCCAGTGTTAACATAAGGCACAGAGATATCCAGCAGAATCCAAGGGCTGCACTCCTAATGTTCAGATTTTTTGCTTTCTAATATTTTATTACTTACACAAAGTATAATTCAGGCTAAATATCCTTGGGTTTTGAAATGCTTTTACTCCTACAGTACTGTGAGGAAGTTAGAGATACAGTACTTTTTTTAAAAAAATGTAAACCTGAGAAATCTATGAAAAACTTCACAGAGGCCCACCCCAAAACTCAAACATTTAGCATGATTTGTATATCACAGAATTCTGCTTTTTGCATTATTGATTTTATATCCTTTGTGATATTTGGGAAGATATGTTCCTGGCAAAGGTCCTAAGTGGTTTACTTAACTGGGAGGTACTGTAGAGGAGATTCAGATGAAGCTTTTCTGCAAGTTTGGGGGTCTCTAGGAGCTTGGGGAGAACTTTGCTGGGGGGCATTTTGGGGGTTCTTTTCTCAGAAATCCAATCCAACTTGGGGGGACAGTAGAGGGGAGTCAGATGTGCTTCCCTCCAATTTTGATGTCTCTAGGTATTTTGGGGGACTGATGAATTAATGAATCAAAATCACTAAAAATTAATCAATTATGATTCAAGTGGGGATTGCCCCCCCAGCATCTGTTTAATTAGTTATTGTTGTTTTACGCTGGGGTGCATACTTTACTTTGTTTTAAATTGTCTGTATTGCATTGTCTGTTTGTTTGTATTACTAGGCTGACCTGGTTCAGCCCCTGTACACTGCCCAGCTTTCCATTAGGAAGATGGGTGGTATAGAAGCTCTCATAATAAATAAATAAATAAATTTGTGAAAAATACAAACTATTGAAGCTTGATGAATTGGTCAAATTCATCAGAAAACATGATTTGTTTTTCAGTTTATCCCCATCTCTACTTTTGGCTGATCAGGTAGATCCATGAGGAGGACCCTTTGAAAGATCTCAGAGTTAGGGAAGGCTTATAGTCTTTCAGACAGCCTGGCCCAAAGGTATTGTGCTTATGCAGTGTCTACATGCTATCGTGCCTGGGATAAAAGTTAAAAAAAAAACTGGGGAGAGAGCACACAAATCTGTGGTACCACTTGGATAAAGGAAAGGAGTAGAGTGGAATGGAATGGAATAACTACTGCAATTTGTGAGTCTTGTTTTTAACAAAAAAATAACAGTAGCGCACGACCTTGAAAATGAAAGTACCCTGTTGGTTGGCAGTGAGTCTTTCACAAATTCCATCAGAAAGAGGACAATGGTTGCTATAGCTCTCCATGTGCTGTGTAGATGAGGCCCCGTGGACTGCAAACCCTAGTGGGAACTGTGGGAACTCCTGGAGCTGCCACATGCAGAATTTCTCTCCAGAAAAATCCTCACAAAGTCTTATAGCTCACCATGCAAAAAGAATATAAAATAGATTTGGAAAAAGTAGCAAAACTTATATTAGGGGATTTTCACTCCCCAAATTTGCACTGCATCGTTTGAATAAACCTATGTTATGCAGGGGAAATGTAGGTGATAATGAGCCATAAATACAGATGCATTTTTTGTTCCTAACCCTCACCTTAAATAATTCATAGATGTCTGTCTGAAAGTCTGGCATTTGAAATGTTAGTTTCTGTTAGTTTGTGGCAAGAAGCAAGATCAAAGCTTGATGCAAATAATGCTTCTCTTTTGAAATGGAATTGAACAAGCTCAAATGAGGGGAAAACAAGAAACAAAAAAAGAAACTATAACAAATGTTTGATGGAAGTTGTATTTTTACCACACACAACAAAACACATTAATCTTATGCTTAAGTTATTTACATCTTGTGTACACTTGCCAATATTTGAGAACTCTGGGAAAAATGGATCATGTCTTTTTGTTTTTCTTCTTTCCTTTGCCCTAAAAATCATCCCCACAACCCCAATTCCAAGTGACAGAAGGTTGATTAACAATATAATGGATGTGATTGGTGACCTTTAAAAAATAATAAAGCTAAAGTTGTGATTTCATTTAAGATGATGACTGAACTCACTCAACCTTCTTTGGTAGGGCCAGTTGCCTTGAAAAGGCAACAGCACAGCAAGTTCTGTTTAATTCTCATCTAGGCATCTGGGGCATTTTAGTACCACATAATCATGTTTTGCTGCAGAATTTACATAGACCTTGACCTAAAAGTTAGACATTTTATGGCACTGAGCCTCGTGGTGCAGTGGTTAAATGCCTGTACGGCAGATAAAATTGTGCTCACAACCTGGGGTTCAGTCCCAGGTAACGGGCTCATGGTTGATTCAGCCTTCTGTTCTTCCAAGTTCAGTAAAATGAGTACCCAGCCTGCTTGGGGGGGATGTATAACCTGCATAATTAAATTGTAAACCGCGCAGAGAGTGCTTGAAGTGCTATGGGGCGGTATATAAGCAGAACACTTTGCTTTTGCTTTTGCTTTACATTGTTGCTTGGACAGTGGCAAACAATGTTGCTATGTTTCATCTACTTGCCATATACAGTATAATGGCAAGAGTCTTAATGGTTCGTTACACCAGCATTAGATACAGTGGCAAAACCTGTAGCACTCAGTTGGGTCTTGCTGCATTTATCAGGTTACCACTTCAAATGACTTGCATATAACAAGGGATACAGGCAGCTACTTGTGAACTATGGGCAATTGGCCACTGCAGGTATCCTGTTGGACTTATACTGGCATAACTAATCAATAGGATTCTGGCATCTGTTTGTGGTCTATATTTATATGGGAAGAGAGAAAGAGAAAAATATAGGATGAGGCAAAAAATAGTTGGAGCAATAAATGGTCTCAATGGTTCTACTATGTTTTGTCACTGAGAAACCCTTAGATCCCAGGCAATGTAATGCAATAGGGCAAAAAGGGTCCTTGTCATTAGTGGGTGAACCACGATCCTATGAAGCAGAAATGCTATATATTGTTTATTAGCAGGTTGTCCCATATGGGAAACATTCAAGTGGGATTCACAATGGATTGTAGAAATATGGGATCTCTTATCTCTAACATTTATTTCATTTGTAGCCCTAAATCTTCTGTTGACCCTCAGTACCTTAAAATTGGGTGGAGGGGAAACACAAAATACCCTGGACCTCACTCAGTGGTGGTTCTTTTTTAATCTTCCTGTATGTATTTTAGTAAACGGCAGTCGTTTTGTGTTACCTTAATATGGCACTAACATTTATGGAATGGAGTCCATTTCACCACATGCTTTGATGTATCGGGAGGGAAAAGAAAACATGTGCACAATGCGGTTGCCATCAACTAAAGTGAAGTGGTCACCTCAGGCAACATGGAGCATTGCCATTGCCTGGTTCCCAGCTGCCCATGTCTGTCACCACCCATAATACTGCTGACCATAATACTGCTATGCATTAACAGGGAGACTGTGGAAGAATAGGATGATGTTGGTGGAAGCAGCAGCCAATGGTTGTTTAGAACTGCTAATGGTTGTCTGATGCTTTAGGAACCTGGCCACTATGCAGCCGTCTTTTGGCCTTGGTTGGGAGGGGGCAAGGAATTATGAACCACCCCTCACACAATGTCTTGGTCTTGAAGATCCAGGTTTTAGGCAAACAGTGTGCTGCATAGTGGTCATGCTATAAAGGTACCAGCCAGCAGCAGCTGTTCCAAACAATGTGGCAAAAAAATGGTGAGCTACTGTAGTAGCCAATTTAAAAGTGAGGGTTGGTATAGAGAAATAAAGAATATGGCTATCAATGACAAATTAATATAATTTGAAAATGAGTAAAGGGGGAGCTCTTTAAAGATGTCTGTAGTCCATTTTTACACATGTATTTGCAAAGGAAAATGATATAATCCCAGTAAGGATTCAGTGTATTTCTAGAAAGAGGCAACATTAGGAAAGAGGTTAACCAACAAAGCCATTGTGAGGAAAGCCACCCTGAAGGGGCTGTGAGCAGGAGAGTGACACCTGCACTACAGGAGAAAGAGGGAGAAGGAGGAGGGAGGGGCTAAGGCCCCGGTTAAGACAGAAAGGGAGCCAGAAAAGGCGGGAAACCCAAACCAATCTGCAGTGGTGGAGGTGGGGTTTGGACAATGTAAAAAGGGTACGCCACGTGTCTTGCCCACAGACTGGGACTGGGTTTGGAGGGAAAACCCATGGTCGGGTGACTGGGAGCAGATGATGAAGCCAAGGCCCGAGGCTGAAAGCTATAGAGGCTGTGCCCACCGCCAAGGTTGTTCCTATTGGGGTGAACAGGATACCCGTGAGTACAACAGTAAGGGAAAGGAACTAAGGCGGGAACTGGCCTGGGAACAATGGCTAGCCAGGCCGAAGGAGGAGGAGAAAAAACCTGGGAAGATGCATATCGGGAGGGGTCCGACTTTGAAAGAGGACTATCCCTTCAAGTGCCAGCACCAGAGGCGTCCTGGACCCAAACTCACTTCGGAGGTTGTGGTGCAAGTGAGGGAACCGGACCTCTGTGAGAAGGAGGGGAAGGAAAGTGGTGGAACCAAATCTCTCCAAGAGTAGGAGGGGGTCTGGACTTTTCTGTATTTGCTCCATCTTATGAATCTAAGAACAATCCCTTTACTGTTGACGTTAAAGATGTTAGAACTGTTATCAAGGAAAGGACCTCCCTCATTGTGGAAGAGCAAAATAAAACACCCATTTATTCCTTTAAAAATGTGTCTTTATTGGATCCTGAAGGGCGGGTTGCCTGGGAAAAGCAAGAACCCTCACAGCAATAATATAACAAGTCGAGTTGGGACAAAAGAATAGCCCTGAGGGTGAAAGGTGATGTGCAAAGTTATATACGTTTTTGTTTCTTTTTTATTTGATTTGTATATTTTTGTTTCATTTCTGGTTTGGTTTATTTTTATTTTTGAATATGAATGATTGAAATATTGAATCTTTTTTAAACAAATGTTTGTTTTATTTTGTTTTGTATAATTTTCTTTAATACTTTGCTTTAAAAATATATCTTATTCTTGTTGGTCCTACAGGTAGCCTCCCTGCCCTTGTAAGTGTCCTCCTTGCACTTCATTGGTAGAGGAGGCTTGGTAACCGGATGACAGAGTGCTTCTCCTCCGGCCTCATGTGGTAGGAGAGTCTGCACAGTCATTGGTTCAAGGGACACCTCTAGTCATTCACACCTACCCACACACAGGGAACACTTCCACTTCTTAACCTTGGGAAGGAGGATAATGAGTGACAGTAGGAGCTTTGCGGCAGGATCTAGCAATGAATCTCTCCTGTTAAATTAGAAGTTCGAGTAGCAACAGGAGGGACAAATGGCACCCCTATGTAGCTTTCTCAAGACAGGGAACTGTCTGGAGCTGGTCTTGGGGAGGCACAATGGCTGCAAAAGGGAAGAGGAGAGAAACTTTCATTGGTGCATCAATAAAGCACTGCAATTAACCGTTTGACTCACAAGCAGCCAGAATGGTTGTGAGGAGCAGTGCTAATTAGCTCTGAGTAGCTGGGCTACACTGGATAAAATGCTAATTGCATTAATGCAATTCTCCACTCCCACCTTCCTTCAAATATAGAGAAATTTTATTCTTTTCCTCATAGCCTTGGTCCTTATGAAAAATCACACCCCTGCCCACAAAATGGCATATTCTGGGCAAGAAACAATGTTTTTGAAAACATTCTGTAGCATAATTTAAAGTTTTCATGCACAGCAGTAAATGTAATAAGGGCCTTTCCTATTTACGGCTGCTTCTGCAGAGTTATATTCAGTGTTTGTCTCAAAGAACTGATTACTTCAAATCTATTTTAACTTGCTACTAAACAACAACAGCAATATGCAGAGCAATGCAGAACGAATAATTTTGCACAGGTCCAAACAGTCACAATTAGTTTATTTTGTTCTACGGTTTTCTTTGCTAGAAGCCCAGTTCTTGTACATAGTGATGATCCCAAGAGTATGTCTGTGGTTAGATAGTCTAAAATCATGTTTTGTCATGTTCTTCCAACATATGATTTCTAATCATATGGCATCTGTGGTAAAATTAATGTTCCAATAAAGTTGTTTTTGGCATGTTTTAATCGTGGTTTTGTCACTTTCTGTTGTAGCAGTCTTTACAGTGTTGATCCCCTCCCCCCGGCCACTTAAAAAATTGTTGCTGTTGTTTTAGATTTCTAGTGCTAAGGTCGGTTGTGAAATTTCTGGCTTGGCAGCAAGCATCTGGCCTCAACAAGACCAACATTTGTATTTAAAAACAGGTGGTGATTTGGTTTGCAACCTCATGACAAGTGACAATTATAATATTTGCTAATAACATTTAATAAGCACCCATTCCCTCAAAGCACAGGTACTTAAATGTCTGCTGAATATGGTTGGCTTGAGAAGCCATAAATTAGTCACTATTGGGAACATGTTTTTCAAGGATGTAGCAAGAGAAAGAAGGAAATGGGTTTATCTTATTTCCCCCTTGCTTTTCTGTACAGCTTGAAGCCATGTATTGGACAAATGCCTGAGCTATGAGGAGGAGTTTTCGGTTTTACAGTTAATTGTTGGGCTTCAACAGACAGGCAGCTGGCAGCTTGTCTTGGTATGTCAAATCAGGCCACTGTACCCATCCCTTTTGTTGAAGGAGTCACATAAAGTGGGATCTTCTCACTGAAATAAAGAGGGATATTTTATTTTATTTTATTTTATTTTGAATATTTAGATCATTCTGTATCTTTTAAGGATGTTTGGAGAATAAAGTCCCTTGATATGGCTAAAGCTGGTTTTTATATCAAGTTTTCTACACACATAGAATGAAGCAGAACTATCAGATATTTGGGGTCAGCATTTCTTGTCACAGTTTAATCGACTGGCCCATTGCCATATATAATAGATGGGCAACCTGTGGGCTCTTTATAGCCTTCCTGCCAATATTTGTGGCCACAGCCTTCTCCCACAGCATTGCTTCTTCTACATCCCACCCCATTTTATTCTCCTTTAAAACACTGTGTGCATTCCTCCCATTCCTTTTTTAACTGAGAGGTGGATGGTTTTCACTGCTCCTGAGCTTTGATGGTGGTTCTTATTAAATTGCCTCACATAGCAGTAATCCATGTGTTTTGGTAGTTGGATCTAAAGTTTCTGTTAACTGCACTTAGTGAGACCCAGAAAAGAACCAACAGATTAGTTATGTTTAAGCAAAACTAGAGCTGCCTAGATGCCCTAAGCACATCCAGTCTCGCCTGATTTCGGAAGCTAAGCAGGGTCGGCCCTGGTTAGTACTTGGATGGGAGACCACCAGGGAATACCAGGTGCTGTAGGCGCCTGGAGTAGGAACTGGCAAGCCACTCCAGTATTCCTGCCAAGAAAACTCCATGGACATGGGGTCACAAAGAGTCGGTCACGACTGTGATGACACAACACACACATAAGCAAAACTAGACTATGGGTAATACCTTCATAGGCTGCTAGAAGAAAAATTTAAAAAGTTGCTGAGATTTCGAGAGCAAGCTCTCTTTTTCAAAGCAGGTATAGAAGACCAAACATGGCAATGGATGTAATTTGCCAGGAACGAGCTCTTAAAAGTTCACTTGGCAAGATGGATGCCAGACATCTTCTTGGAAGGCACAGGGCAGCATGATCTGATGGGGCTGGACTTTGCAGGCCAGTTCAAAGAAACGTTTAAGTACAGATCTTATTCTTATCTTTCAAGTGAAAACCATTTGGGTTCCTATTATTTGGGCTTAAGGTAAGCTAGGAAAAAGAAGGGCAGGTTAAAGGTGAAGTGGTTACAATGGTGGTTGCTGTTTTTCCATGACTCCCCGGACTCCTAACCAGAACCCCAGGTAAGAATTAGAATGGGAGACCCCTGCTTCCTGAACATGGAAACTTTGATGGCCAAGTATGGTGCTGTCCTCATAACCTTTCTTTGACAAAACATTATAAAAATATCCCAACCCCCAGTGTTGACAGTGATGATCACCCTCTACCCTTAGATCAACAGTGATGAAAGCCAGTGAGCCCTACTCTTCTCTCCCTAAGGCTGTTTCACTATTCAAGACATGCATATGTTCCCTTTGTTCCTCTTCTTCTGAGAATGGCATCTTGGTAGGGCAGGACAAAGAAGGCCTGATAGGAAAAAGGATTTACTTGTTGTTTTCTTTTGTTGCATCCGGCAGTGTGTGTGGAACCTGTGTGTGAATTTCACTCAGCAACTATAGATCTGTGGATTGGGTTTGTGCTGCAGATTTCTACTAGGACTTGAGACAAGAAGAGCACATGCCTCCTCTCCTCCTACTCTGGATTTGGAAGTGGCTTTCTGGGGTGGGGGAGGGTAGCTATTTGTATAGAAAAGAGTGGTCTTTGCAAGAAGGCTTGAAGGGACCTTACAATTCAGGAGTAGAAGAAAACATTTTTAAAATATGGTACTGCCTTATGTCCACTGACCCAAAAGAAATTCCATCCAAATGTTGGGTGTAATTTATTAAAAAAATGTACAGGGATGTAGTTCCCTGAAAAAATCAAACTTGTGTTTTTTATTGCTCTCTTTCCACTCTTTTCTTTTTCTTGGAGAAGATAATTTGTGTTTATGTGCAATAACAATTACATGTTGTCAATTTGATTCTGACTTGTGGCAACCTTTTCTAGGGGCTTCTAGGTAGGCAGTACTCAGAAGAGGTCCACCATTCCCTTCTTCTGGGGGAAATGTTACATTACATGCTGTCAAGCTGGAATCTGCATATAGTGATTCTAATAGGGCTTTCACTGAGAGATATTTCAGGAGTGTTTTTATCAGTCCCCTGAGATATTTTTCCTCTGCTGCTTTTGGCACACGGGAGAGAATTTGGACAGTATTCAGAGCCCACTGTTATAATGAATATATAGAGTAAGGAGGAAAGATCTTGAGAAGAAAAACTCTGAGGATAGTGTGCTACGGTAGCATCATGGAACAGTAGCTGGGACACATCCTAAGCACAGAAAACAGCAAGGGGCAGTGAAAACTACTCTGTTAGGGCATCTCTGCATTCTTTTTAGTAGGAACTGCAAGAAGCTTTGATTTGTAAATGTGCCGATAAGACCCTATGTTGAATTCTTTCCTATCCTGTCCCACCCAGATATGGCTTGTTCTTTTTAATCTTTACCCTTATTTATAAACACACAGAATGGAAAGGTGGTGGTGGGGAGAGACTTGGACAGATTCTAGCTGGACAGCAGGAATGTATGAGAGAACCTCCAAGTTCTTGAGTCTTAAGATTAGCAGACATGCCCAGCATTTGGCAAACCAAAATACAGACACTAGCAAAATGGTTCCTGGAAAGCCTAGTCCATGTTGCTATGTTCAAATTAAGAAGCTTCATCCAGTTGCCATATCCTCCTGAGTTAACATATGTTCTTGTTTTTATTAATGAGCTTCATTCATTGCTTAAGTCTACAAGTGGAAAATGTAAGGATGTTCCATTGATTAGGAATAAGTGGATAAATTGATTCCTGCATTGCAGTCATTTTGCATTTAAATGAGATGTGCTCCTTTGGAAAAGGCTGATGGTGGATGTATTTGTTACATTCTTACTAGGGATGGGCACCAAATGAAAAATGAAAGCTGATTCATTGGTTTGATATGTAACAAAATGAATCAAAACAAAATGAACCCGGGAAGCAGCTTTTTGTTAGTAATGAAACGAACCAGTGGTTTTTTAGTTTAAAATAAACCGATTTGTTTCTTTGTAAAATGGCTCCCCTAGGACCTAGAGAAGCCTGCCATTTGCATGCCTGGGATCAGTAATTTTCCACTGAATATTTAAAAAAAAACATTTATTATTTTAAAAAAATATTCAGTAGAAAATTACTGAGCTCAGGCACTATGAATCTTGATGACTAGTTAGGTGCAAGCTTGCAGAAAGTGTTTTGCTTGACAGCTTTGCTGGAGGCTAAATTACAGTGGTATCTCAGTTTGCGAGTGTGTCACAAAATGACCAAAATTTTTTCATAAAATTTTGCTTTGCATTGCAAGCAGTGTCTTGCAAAATGAGTGCTGGATGAATTATATAAACAAAATGATCAGTTATGGCCTGGCTCACCTCTTCTTCTTCCTCCTCCCCAGGAAGTGGCCTCCAGGGCTCTCAACAGCCCTGGGAATGCCCTGAACGGGCTTCTGGGGCATCCTGTGGTCCTGCGCTGGGCCTGGCACTCACCAGAAGTGACTTCTGGGCTGTACAATGTGCCTGTCAAGCCCCACACACAGAGCACACACACAAACAGGGTTCAGTTCTTTGCCAAGATCTTTAATGGAAAGCCAGGCAAGTTCAAGTCCATTGCTAACAATCAAGTGCCAGATAAATAACAGAATCCAACTCCCAGCAATTAACAGTCCAAGTCAAAACCAGAATATCTCACGGAAACCAGATGTCAAACCCAAGGGAACAGATCAAGCCGTGGTCCAGGAAGCCAGTCCGAAATCAGGAAACAGAGCCAAGGTCACAGACAGGAACGTGGTTGCAAGTTCAAATGATGCATTGCTCCCACAGAGAACTCAAGATGAGCTTACCAGCTTTATCCCCAAACAGGGAACACACTCTTACTCCTGGAAAGGCTTCTGATAGTACTCAGGGCTTGCTGCCCTGATTCCCCGTCTAGCATCAAAGACCCTTCCCTAGCCCTCCTGGTAGCACGTCTTTGCAGAATCCTGCTCATGGCCCTTCTAGGGGGAGAAGATATGTTTTCAGCTGAGTCATCAGACCCAGCTGCCTGCTGATTTGAGCTGCAAGGCTCCTCCAGCAGCTCTTCACCATTTAACCCCTCAGAGTCAGGTTCTGTGACAGGCAGGGTCCTGGCAGTGCCTGTGCTGGGCCTCCGGAGCTTGCCCTGGGTCTGGCAGGCTCCCAAGATGGCAGCAACAGCAGAGGAGGAGGGAGAAGTTAGCCAAGCCATGAGGGAGGGAGAAGGATTGAATGGAGAGACGTCGAGGATGAAAGGGGGGGCAGGGGAAGGAGCCCCACCTGGAAGCCTCCTCTATACCTTTGGTTACCTCAGGCACCAAGAGGAAGAGGAACAGGAGGAGGAGGAAGGCTTCATCCTTCCTCAACGTTGGGGTCCTCCAGGTGCCCCTTTTCCTTCCTTTCTCCACCCCCTTCAAGCCAAACCAAACATCACCCCCCCACACACAAACAACAACAACCACTCAGCCACAAACAGACCTCCACCACTCACTTGCTGCCACTTCCACCTGAGGAGGTTCTAGGGGGAGAAGGAAAAAGAGGTCACACCACAGAGTGAGTGAGTGCGGAAGCAGTCCTCTTGGAGAGGGGCTCTCTAGGAATGAGGCTGCCTTTCTATCACCACTTGCCCCCTTTTAGTCCCATCCCCTCCTCTCTCCCTCCTGTGCAGGAGGACTCTCTAGGAATGACACTGCCTCTCACTCATCTCCCCATCCATCCATCCATCCATCTAAGTATGTGTGGGGGGGGGATGTTCTGCAATGGCCAGCAGGCTGGATTCAGGACCCTGGCAGGCTGGATCCAGCCTGCCAGCCCTAGTTTGATGACCCCTTGTCTAGGGGTTAATCTCAAAAAAGATGTAAATAATTTAAACATCCACAAAGATCAGAGGATGATCCAAAACCAAATTAATATGGTTGGTAAGTTCTTCCCTAAATGAACTTATACAGGACAAAGTCAAAAAATCAACAAAGCCTGGCTTCCAGTTCTGAAAACCATAGCCTGCAAAAGATAAATGATCCCCACCCAGCTACAAGCACCGGTGATCACCTCACAGTTAATGACACCCATCAGCCACAGAGATGAATCAACCCTCCCTTATTACAGTAACCTTCTTAATCCCTCAACATCACAATTCAATGACTAACACCTATTCTCCTGAATAGGACAAGTTCCCCCTTTCCTACAACTATAAAAATCTTATTCATTCTTTACCTCAGAGCACAGAGAGAACTCCTAGCTCTCGTGAGCTCCTTGCCAGCCACAGAAATTGGCGAAATGTCAGGAAAAAACAACTTCCAGAACATGGCCAAATAGCCCAAAAACCCCACAAAGGCCAACTTACATTAACTGTTTGAGACCTTCCTAAAAATGTGTTGCACTATACAATAAATTCTAAACATATTTTTTTACTGGTTAAGTGATACCTTAAGTTTCACATATACTTCAAGTACAGTATTTGATACTTTCTTCCATTGATTGGGGGCATATAGGTTAGTCAGGTACCCCACACCTCCCTAAAAACATGTGTGCCTTGTTTATGGCAAATAATGCTAATAAACAGATGCTGTGGCAATTTTTGTTTTGTTTTGTGTGTTATTTGAGCACACAAACATCTAAAAATATATAGGAGGTTCTAATGCATTCACTGCTGCCAAACTATATTTAAATGTCAGCAAGTGCTGCAGTTGTAAATATTGCCATTCAGTTGATAGTAGCAACTTTAGCAAGTACACCAAGCCTTCGAAACAGATTATACTAAAAAATTCTCACCATATCCTTTTAGTTGATCTAAGACAATAGTTGCTCTTTCTGTGCCAACTTTCCATACAAAGAATTTCGTCTCAGTTTTTACAACTGGATTGACCCATAATGTTAATTTAGCACATGAAAGAGGATCAGATAACAACTGTAACAAAAATATACGTATATCTAACTGCAGGATTTTAGAGTTTTAGAATTTGTTTTAACATGTGTAGATCCCTAGAGCTAGCCATTTCTGGAGAAGCACCAGACAAGAGGCTCCCAAATAGGCCCAATATGGAAAAAACAATTCCCGTAATTGTTGCAGGTTAATAAATGGGCCTGATGATATAAACTAAAATTGAGAAAACCAAATTCACATTCACTATGTGCGAGTTGCATCCCATTTCAAATAAATTTGAGGCAGTACGGAACTCTACATAAACTTCTTAAACAAAATATTTATTTTATGAAAACACCTGCTTGTTTTTATATATTCATTAGGCAGTGGGAACTTGAGTCTGTATATTGTAAATTCTGTGTCTCAAAAATGAATGAATGAATGAACGAACGAACGAACGAACGAACGAACAAACAAACCAACGAACCAACGAACGAACGAACCAACGAACGAACCAACGAACGAATGAATGGAAATAGGCATAGATTAATGGAGCAGTATGTCCACTATTATTTACAAACACAGCTAGTTTTGTCTCTTGGGATATGTAATAATTATGTGTGAAGATGATGTAGCTGTTTTTTTCCCCTTTATGCAAAGATGGTGAAATTGTATTTCTGTTATTTACTCAGATCAAATGGTAAACTAACTTAAAGCTAAAGGGACGCTTTGATATTATATTGGTAAAGGCTCAGCTCTAAGTCTCAGACTTCTCAGAAAAAAATGCCCTTCCCCTGCTTCTCATTACTTCTTTTTGTATACTGAAAGGGGTGAGAAACCTGTGTCCTTCTAGATGTTGTTGGAGTACAACTTTCATCTTCCTTGACTTTTGGCAGGGCAGGGAAGATTATATATATTGTTAAGGAACTGTTTGGTTGTCTTCTGCCTGGGAGACTGGGAAGGAAATTATGTAAAGCTAGAAATGACTCCAGCACTTGGTGTCGGTGTATGCACTGCTCCGTAGATAACATCCATTACAGATTGTGTCCACAAGTGCCCATTGTACATTTATTTCTCTGCGGTTGGATGTGTCTTCACAGTGCAAAGAGGCTAGATATTTTATGTGGGACATAAATTTAAATGTCTTTTGATGAACAAATATGAATCAAATTATTGTTTCCTTCTCATAGGTTGAGATCCTTGGTAAAGCAACTCGAGAGAGGAGAGGCATCTGTTGTTGATTTAAAAAAGAACTTGGAATATGCAGCCACAGTACTTGAATCTGTATACATTGATGAAACCAGGTCAGGCAACTGTTTCAGTATATTGATGGATTTAAAATAATATCTGTATCTCACCATCTTTCTTGGATTTAAATTCTGTCATACAGTTATTTCAGTTTTCTATCTATCTATCTATCTATCTATCTATCTATCTATCTATCTATCT
>JAHTLZ010003542.1:35602161-35622862 GCA_023846285.1 Phrynocephalus versicolor
ATCTATCTATCTATCTATCTATCTATCTATCTATGGTAAGTGTAAAGATTGTATCTAAACATTGACTGAAATCCTGTGATGTAAGAGTAATGCCTGAGTAAATATGTAGGGATATTCCAGGCAATGAAGACTTGCACAGTTCAGTTGTTCAACTGGTCATACAGTTTCTTTCCTGACTGTTGCTTGGCATGCATGTGGAAGAGCTTCTGGCATGTCATGAATTTTCACTACTTTTGCTGAAGTTTTGTGTTCCACACAGAAAGCTGCACAATCCAATTCCAGGAATATGCCCGTGACATTATGCCACAGTACACTTTTTAAATGTGTGGGAGTTATAGGCAGCTTTCCTCCTGTTCAACAGTTTTTTTAAAAATGAAATGTAAATCTCCTGTTCCAAAAGAATTCATAATTTTAAGTACTTCCCTTCAAGTTCATCTACCTGACTAGTGTTTTAGACACACAGAGAGGACATTGATTCCAGAGTATGAAATCATTTGTTGCTGCTGATTTAGGTTGTCTCAACTAGATGAGAAAACCTTAAGAAGATATTTTCAAGCCCTGCATCCTCCCTCATTTCCAGGTAACAATGAGGCAAAGAATTTCTTTTTATGTTGATTAAAATCTCTATAACGTACAAAAGTGCCTCTCTTCCCCATACAGGAAGTACAAAATGATTTGTTTCGTATTTAAAAGGATGTCAGAATCTAGTCCTTAAAAGTTAGTGCAACAATGAAGCAACCATAGTCAGTCTGCTTTATTGTGTGTTTTTTACATTATTTGTGTTAAAGCATTTTTTGCTTTAAAGTATTTCACAGTTTTGCTTAACTTGTACAAAATATCTGTCTTACTTTTTGCTCTCTTCTCTGCAAAGGAATTACTTGTCCTGCCACAGGGCAAGGATAATAATTTTGCAGTTCTTCTTTCTCTTGCTTGAGGACAAGATAAGTGAATATTACACCTCTGTTCCAGAGATCTTGGATAGCTTGACTTACCTCCTAATTATTCATCTGCCTGAAAAAAAGAAGACATATACTCATGCTATAGGAAGCTAGCTGTTGAGTGTTATGGATTACCTTGCATACAATGTCAATTATAACACGGTTAACCCAGCTCCTTCTTTCCTATCCCTCCCACTTAATTTGTGGAAATATTTATAACCTCCAATGACTCATCTTAAGTTTTTGAAACAGGTGCATCAATGGCCTGGATATCAATCATCAACTCTTTGGTTGTCCTTGTATTTTGAGGGTAAGAGGGATAGTGCTCAGTAAATCATCACACAGAAAATTCTTTATTATCAGATTATTGGTTGAAAATAGACCAGCAAAATGAGGAATGTAATACTGGTTTCTTGTCATGACGTACAAGTAATTAGGAAAACTCCTGGAAATATAGTGTCATGCCCCTGCATTGTTTTGCTCTGCAAAATTGAGTCTGATGCTACAGCTGTTGTGTAGTGAAATAACTGAAAGTCAACAAAGTGTGTTTCGTGAAATTATAAAAAGAAAGAACTGACAGATTTAATTAGGGATTCTGTGCATGTGATCATTGTAAATAATGTTGCAGGGGAAATGCCATCTCTTAGGAAACCTTTATTTACTGTTACTCCCTCATCCTCCCACAGGCGTCTGTTGGATACAGAAGATGAGCTCAGTGATATCCAGTCAGATTCTGTGCCCTCAGAGGTGCGGGATTGGCTGGCCTCCACCTTCACACGGCAGATGGGGATGATGCTGAAGAGAACTGAGGAAAAACCACGGTTCAGGAGCATTGTCCATGCAGTCCAAGCCGGAATATTTGTGGAGAGGTAATGGAGGATTTAATTGCATTTCCCAAAACACAGTCAATCATCACAGATCACACAATTAATGCTGAAGGAAGAACGTCTGATCTGGGTTTTGTTTTAGTAATAATGACACTGAGAAAAACACTGAGCTGGGTACTGTGACCCACAAGCATGTGAACTTGTGAATGCATTATATTTCAGCTATTTTTCATTTGGGAATTGATCCCAATGTATGCTTAGAGGATACCCCATGAAATCAATGAGGAGTTAAGTAAGTAATGAAGAACCTTAAGTGATTTTACTTAGTCTACTGTAAGTATTGTAAAACAAATCTGACAGTAATCCATTTTCTTGTTAAGGTCACTTGAAAGAAACAGGAATTTTGGCTCCTGAGATATAAAATACAAATGAAGGCTTAGCGCTTATTTTGATTAATATAGTAGTGTCCATTGTTTGAACACTAAACAAACAAACCTACTTTTTTGGCCTCAGAATAGTGCAAGTGGCATGAATTACATGGTCTAATTAAATTTAGATAGATGTTGTCCACTAGCACAGTACCCAGTACCCAGTACCCATCTCAACGCAAAGGTCTGGCAAGCCCTCATCTAACCTCTAGGGGGCAATTTTAATGCTCTAATTAATAATCTTAATATCCTAGACTATTACTATAGAGAGCTGCCAGGTAAATTATGAATACTTAACTTTCTAATACTGACTAACGGGTTGCCACTTGCACTAACTGCCAATTGTGACCGGTGGAATAGTAAATGACCACACCTCACCTGAGGAGAACAGGGTGGGTGAAAACTCACTGCCACTCTTGGCCCATCTGAGTAGCAGACAAAAATTCCCATCCGGCCATGGGGCAATCAGCTAATCTTTATCCTAATAGGGTGGGTAGGCAAGAGAACAGCATGAGGCAAAAGAGGTAAGGAAACCTTCACCAGAGCCTTAAGTAGGCTCCTAGCCAGATGGACCACATGGTCCACAATTTGCATTGGTTGCTGGGAGGCAAAGGAGCCCCTCCCAGCACTGAAAGGCTGTTCAGAGCAGCCATTGTTTCAATTTTTCCCATTTGGGTTTCTGGTGCAAGACCAATCTGAATCTCACAGAACCCTCAAAACTATTCCAAAGAAGCAGAGTCAAGGCAATGGATAATCATCTAGCTCAAAATCAAACAACACAGCAACAGTGCTTCATAAACAAAACTCATCACCAGGCCAATATAGCAGGCACTTTATTTCACACAGTACCCCCCTTAGCATTACAGTATATTAATTTATCAGAAGAGAACAGTACAGTATAGATGAGAAGGATCATCATAATCATGATTCATCAATCCTGTGTAGGATGGCACTACTTTATTTTATCACATCACCACCACCACCACCAAAAACAACAATATACATGATCAAATGATAACTTTTCAGCAGGCTGCCTTCAGAACTGGGTGAGGGGATGGGGAGTTTGACTGGCATTATCCACAGACCTCTCTTTTCTTCCTCTGTCTCTGGGTTTGTCTGGATCCCTGCAAGCAGGTTGCCCTCTGCCCAGCCTGACCAAATCACAGGCCATCCCATTTCAACCACACAGAGTCAATGTTATAAATGGAACAAGAAGACCTGGTGTCTAAAGCAGCCTCAGAGACACTGTGCAGAGATATTTACCACAACCACTAGTTTCCCAGATGTGACATGAGGTGGACAAACCTAAGCAGCACCTACTTTCTACACCAGTCGTTCTCAACCTGTGGGTCCCCAGGTGTTCCTGGACTGCCGCTCCCAGAAGCCATTTCCAGCACAGTGAGTGGTGTAGGCTTCTGGGAGTTGCAGTCCAGGAACATCTGGGGACCCACAGGTTGAGAACCACTGTTCTACACCATCACTCTTGCTTCCCATCCCAACCATCTTCTGTGGTCCTCTTCTAACACTTTTGTGCCAACAATTTTGTCCTGCCAGCACCATTCCTTCATATGCCATCAAAGAAACCCAAGCAATCTTATTTCTGCATTTCAGGGTATGCAACATGATTAGAGATGGGCACAAAATGAAAAACAAAATGCTGTTCCGTCATTTCATTAGGTAACGAAATGAAAACAATGAAATGAGGAAGCAGCATTTCGTTACAGACATTTGGAGGGAAGTATGCTGTCAAGCCATCGTGCATGAAAGTAAACCATAATACTTCTGCCGTGCTCTTTGTAATGTAATGCTTTATGTTGCTTTTGCTGCATAATATTTGTTACCAGCACAATGTAATTAAATCATTGATTGGATAGTTCAAACTTCATGAAGATGTGCATTCACTTAAAACACAATGTATTGAGAACTCATTTGATTAATAAGTTGTGAAAAGCAGCATGAATGCCTTTTCTAATCTCAAGCAAGGCTCTGTTCAGTTGTGTTTTAACAAGAGTGTAGCCGATGCAGGTTGACAGGATGACACTCGCCCTGCCTTTCCATTGCCTCTCTTATCACAGAAATACAGTGTTCCACATGAACCAACATCCTCTCCCAATTGCCTGGGTGAAACAGACTCCTTCTTCAAAGGGTTATATTTCTGTATTTAAACAGGCAACAGACTCAGCCAAGGCCTAGTCCACTTCCCTAACAACTTTATGTCACAGTGGAATTAGATTTAATTCGGGAAGTCAACATGTATACCATGGATCAGTGTAAAGAACGAAATACGTAGAGAAGGTCTTAGTTGTGGTCTTTAATAGGGATGGAATTTTATGATTTCTTGGATTACAAACTGCACCATTCTTCATTCTGAGAGTTCTGCCAGTCAGAGGGATACCTAAATGGAGCTCACATGGGAGAAAGGCCTCAGCTTGAATGCTTTGAGGCTTAGCTGAGTGGAGGTAGGTGTAGCTAAGCCTAAAGGTATTCCATTTGTGTCCTTTCTAACATTTAGAATTTCCAGAATGGAGAATTGTTGAATTTGTAGCCTAACAAATCTGAAAATTGTATCCATAGTCTTAAAATGACTTTACAGTGCATACAAAACATGATTATGCACAAAAATCTTTGTATGGTTTACATCAGGCAGGCCGAAGTTTGGTCATGCCTGGTTTACATTAGTGTTGTCAATAAATATATGGTATTTTTAAATATTATTAATAAAAAAGAAAGTAGGTTCTAAGAGTGCCCTGTGTAATACATGAAAGCTTATAGTTGTCCTAGCCAGTGTTTTAATGCTGATGACATTTGTACAGCATTGGTTTAGTCTTGATGGCATATAACAAGTCTTATTCAGTGAGCCAAAACAGTGCAGATTGTTCAATTCTGAATAATAAGGCTACCATTTGGATAACACAAAATGATGCATTTTTGTCATTCTACTTTGAAAGAACAAGAAAACGTCTGTGGTGGTCCTTTTCATTAAGGTGTTAATTGCTGAGAGAACATTTTAAACTTACCATGTCTGTCATTCAGAAATATATTCACTCAGAAATATATTTAACAATTGTGAATGTTTCCAGGTAAGCCTATAAATATTTAGTGTGCTGATTCGGGGATCATTCTTCATGCACAGGTGGGATGCTTCATGTGTACATCAGATGTTTTTCCTGTGCACTGCTTCCTGTGGGATCTTGCTGTATCTGGATAGGGGAAAAAAGCCCTTGCTTTACCGTGTAAGCTTAAAGTCTTTGTGGGATCCTTCTGTGCACTCAAAACCAGACCTCAGGAGGTTACTTTTCGAAAATAACTCCTTGCATTAGTCTTTACCTCTCGGAAGCCAGATTGCCCTTCCTGATATTATGGATCAATCTTGCAGGTAAATGCATTGTGTTGCAATATTTATGACCCGTGCTCTTTTGTATTAAGATACCTCCACAAGGGATAGGTAAAAATTTAGTCACAGACATGAATGCAGAGAATAATAAAATAAGAAGTGTAGCTCTCATGCTTCAATAAATCATGTTTTTTTAAATAAACACTTGTCATGTTATGTTTTAATAGAATGTACAGGAGAACATCCAATATGGTTGGACTCAGCTACCCAACAGCTGTGATTGGAGCACTAAAGGTAACACCAGTTCTCTTCTGTGAAGTACTGAAAGGATATTGTGACATTATGCAAAAATCTGTGCATTTTCTCTGAAGTTTAATTTACCTTGCATATCAGTGACTAAAAGGTAAACTAGATGAACACATAAATAAAAAGAAAAAGAACAATTTCAAAGTGCACATATGGAAGCAACAGTTCAGGAGTACCATGATTATCTTTATCTCTTCTATTTTTAAAAATAAAACTTATGGAGAGTATGGTCTATTCTGTGAGAGAGGCAATTTAAGTCATTTAATTTTTAAGTAGGGGCAGAAATTTAGAACATACCATTGTTCTGCTGTCACTGGTTTCAAAGGATCCAGAAACTAAGCAGGATTCATCATTTCTACCAGCTGAATTCCTCTCGGGGGGTGGGGGGGAGTAATAATTACAATTTTACATTTCCTGTGATCACTCTGGGGTCACTGTGTGGGAAGTGTAAAACAACACCTGCCTTGTGGTGGTCAGAAAAGTGTGGCTTCAGGTTAAGTCATTTAGGGAAGGAGACTTGGAGGAAGTCCTTGAAGTGACCCTAGAGAGGATATCTGTGAATCTTCAGCTTGCCGGGAAAACTACACAATGCAAAACAAAACCTTGAATGACTCTGTTGAGTGTCTCGGGGATTGGTTAAATCATGTAAAAGTCAAGGATAATTTTAGCCTTAATAGAATAATTTTTTAAGGTATCGCCTTTCCACCATTATCAGATTGGGGATGGTAGCTGCTGAAAAACCCTTAAGGATGCACTGTATCTGCAGTTGTTTTCTACTTGCATCATATCATAAGCATGCAGGCCAATGCTTATTAGTGTGGTCAATATTAATTAGATCCATAAAGGTGGATCCAGATGTTTTCTTTCTCCATTGAAAGGACCATTTAGAGCAAGGGTAGGCACTGCACACATACACACACACACCTCATTTTCTTTAGATTTTAGCCTAAGTAGGTATTATTGTTTACAAATGGCTCATATAGAATTGCTTTTACTTTTCTTGTCACAGCTGGAGCTACATCAGCCCTAGGAGGGCCATACAAAATTGAATCTTCTCTCACTTTTTTTCAGTTAGAATGCCATGGGGAATTTGGAGCTAATCTACAACAGAGACCAAAAGTGGCAGCAAATCTCTAATTTAAAGATTTAAATATTTAATGCATTGTTAAGGAAATGCATCCTCTGTGCAGAAAATTACCGTTCTAAAAACACTGGCAGATATCTGAACAGGTCCAAATCATTTTAACATTTATTTCCCTAGTTTGGCTATGAACCTCTTCATTGCCCTGGAGGTGAAAGAAAATGTTAGCTTACGTTTCAAGTCTTGCTAGACAAAAAGAGGGGATACCCAGTGTGGCATGGTACAGTGATGGGCTTGGACTTCAGGCGGTCTGGGTTCAAATCCCAGTTTCGTCATGGAAATTCACTGAAGGAGGGGAAATTGTAAAGCCACTCTTGAAATATCTCACTCACATTGAAAACCTATTTGGTGTGCTACAGTATAAGTTGATTCTGACTTGACAGCAGAACGACATAAGAACTAGGACAGTTTTTTTTAATGACAGAAAAGAAACACAAGCTCACTGATTTAATTATTGTTGGTTTGTTTTTGATAATCCACCCTTAAAGTAATACTGGAGGACACAGACCAAACATACAATCTTCTCACATCTTGCAATACATCTTAACTCAGGGCTGTTGTGCGAAATAAAATAGAATGAAAAAAGACCATGTGTACATTTTTTGAGTATACAGAATAAAGGGACAGCAAAACTATAGCATGACCTATTGAGACAGTTAACAATAGTATCCTTTGGAGTTTTTGCTGCCAGGGAATCCATGTTGCAGCCATGTACGCTCATGTTATAGTAGCATAAAAGCAATGTGACTGTTAGCCAGAACTGTGGATTCAAACCCGAAATATAATTTGAGATATTATTAAAGGAGAATGTAAAAAGACAATTCCTATAATAAAAAGAAAAGAAAAACCAAGAAAGATTGCAGATGAAACGCTTAAAATTGCAAAGGACAAGTGAGAAGCAAATTAAAAGGTCACAGAAATAGGACTCTGAATGCAGTTTTTAGTGACTGTCACTTAGACAAATAAGTACAGTAGTTCCCCATTTATCGCTTGCGTTAGGTTCTCTGACCACCCGCAATAAAGGAAAATCCGCGATATGAGGACACCTACCATTGCCTAGTTTCCCATTGCTTCCTTCCAAAGAGGCTTCCTCCATGGAGCCTCTCCACACACCTCAGTTGCTGCAGTCGAGATTCCACCCCCTGCCCCAATCACCTCCTATTCAAACTCTTCCACAGAGCCTCTCCCCACCCCTTCTGCAGCCAGGATTCCCCGGTCCCAATCACCTACTTTGCAAAAAGATCTCCTCCATGGAGCCTCTCCCCACCCCTTCTGCAGCCAGGATTCCCAAGTCCCAATGGCCTCCTTTGCAAAAAGGTCTCCTCTACGGAGCCTCTCCCCACCACTTCTTCAGCCGGGATTCCCCAGTCCTAATCACCTGTTTGCAGAGGTCTGCTCCACCAGCCTCTCCACTCTCCTTCTGCAGCCAGGATTCCCCTTTCCCACAAATTTATTATTATTGTTTGCTTCTCTACTATTGCTGTTTGTTATTACTGTTGATGTTGTAAACCGCCCGGAGTTCCTTTGGAAGACGGGCAGTATATAAGTAATAAAATAAATAAATAAATAGCTTTGAAACCTCATAGTCTCACTCACTCTATACCCCAGAGCACAGAGAGAACTCCTAGTTCCCTGAGCTCCTTGCCCTCTAAAGATGCTGGCCACAAAATCTGGCGAAACGTCAGGAAGAAAAACTTCCAGAACACTGTCAAACAGCCCAAAAAACTCACAACAGCTATTGGATCCCAGCCATGAAAGCCTTTGAGAATACAATACCATCTCTCTTCCATCCAAATAATCCTTCTCTTGTTGTGTGACCGAATTTGCCAATTGGTGAAAATTGCAATGAAAAATCCAAAGCATACTGAAAATGTGTACTCTTGCTCTCCAGATGTTATTTTTTACACCAGGCAATAGATGTAACACCAGTGTGTGTCCTTCCCACAGTGTTGCTTTTTTAGTCGTCTGAGTGTTTTACTTAGTCTGAAAACACTCTAGGGAAACATTACAGCCAAACTGCATTTAGGAAATTCATTTTTTATAATCAGATGTATAATGTATGAATCATATTAACCAAAATTGCCTTGTAAGTTTGATTTGGAGCACAATTGGGCATCTCTTTTTATGCCACTGTTCATTACATTTGTATACTTGAATTTATACTGATTAAAATCTGCATTCAAATTGTAATTTAAAAATCCTTTGGCACTATCATAGTTAGGTAGACATCCTAGTATCCTAGAGTATACTAAATGGCCATTGAGTGTCATTTATTGCTGGTATACTTTTAAAATTTATTAGTGAAGAAGGAGAGTGTGAGCTTGACTCCCTCATATAACATTGAGCCCCCTGATAGCCATTATTGTATGGTGAACCATCTATGTGCAGCTGCAAATATCAGATATATTGAGAATTGCAGATATAGCCAGAATAGAGTCATGACTATTATTTATTTTATTTTATTTTATTTTATTTATTTTTGGGGGGTAAATAAAAATTTGTGATTTTGAAGGTTTGTAATGGAGCAATCCTGCTATACCTAGGATATCTAAATGTGTGGGTGGGATAGCAATTAGCTGTCCTATGTATCTCACTGTTTGTTCTATGATGAAAGGAAAGCAGAACATAGACAACATAAACAAAAAAGCAAAGAAAAATAGGAGTTATACAGATCTTTCCGAATAGTATGTTATCACCAAAATAGCTGGCTTTTTGGTGTATTTCAAAATACCCCTCCCCCCCAAAAAAAATCTGAAAAAATGATTTCATGTACTTAGTAAAACAGTAGAATTGAGTGCAGCTACTAGTGTTGCAACATGTCAAACAGGATCATACAGAAAGTATATGAAAGCAATGAAAATAAGTGATAATAATTATGCTTCGTATTTCATAAAATGTTTTGTTTTGTGGCTTATAAAGAAAACACATATTAATGCTATATCCCCCCCGCCCTATTCCCCACAGAATGTAGACAAGTGGTCCTTTGATGTATTTGCACTAAACGATGCGAGTGGTGATCATGCACTGAAATTCATTTTCTACGAATTGCTCACACGATATGATTTGATTAGCCGTTTCAAGGTCAGTAATTATGCAATACCCTTCCTTCTCTTCTGTCTTGCAGTTTACTGATGTGAAACGTTTCTAAACTTGCATTTCTGTTTTCATTGGCTCTGTACATTTCTTGTATGTTAGGCAACCTGACTATAATGCACTTTACGCACAATTTCAGTCAGAAAAGACGGCTTACAGTAATGACAGTATTATTTAAGACTTCAAGCATTTGATCAGAACAGGGTTCCATTCTGTTCCCTTTGAAATAACATGGGTTCTGTCCATTGATTTCACTGAAAGAACGGTTCAGTGCTGTATTCAGTAGTATTCCATCACAATAGTTGTAGTGGCCCCTTCCTACCATCCTTTCTATTTTGTTTGTTTTTCCCCCAGCTAATCAAAGTTTACTTCCACATTAAACGCATCTACAGCTACCCATGATTGCTGGGATTTATTGATTTAAACTATTTTACGCTGCCGTTCTCTTAAGAAAGGTCTCAAAGGCAGCTTACATCATTTTTTTCAGTGGGTCTTTTCTAAATAGAATTAACATGGGATTTATTGAATGCCCAATGTAGTCATACATTGTGTGGTGGGGTGTCACAGTATTGTATTCTCACAGTGTATAGTTGGGTTGGTGTAACTCAGGCATGTCCAAACTTTGGCCCTCCTGATGTTTTGGACCACAATTCCCAGAATTCTAAGCTTAGACGGCCAATGACTAAGGACTATGGGAGTTGTGGTCCAAAACATCTGGAGGGTCGAAGTTTGGACATGACTGGTGTAACTTGTTACAAGGACTTCCAAATCTTCAAGTGGGTCATTCCAAGTCAAATCAACCAGTGCATGGAACCTTGAGGTCATAGATTTGGTTCATTTTTAGTGCATTTGTACCTTACCGTGAGATGTTTAAAAAAATTTTTCAGGTTTTTTGGTCCACCCATTTCTGAGATGTTGTATTTTCAAAATTGCAAAAACAAAAAAAATGCCAAAATTCACTACCCACCATAATTTCAAATTTCAGGATGGTATCTCAACAGTATCATAGAACTTAAATCTGAAAAAAAAAATAATTTTTAAACATCTCATGGTAAGGTACAAATGTACCAAAAAATGAGCCAAATCCATGACATCGTTGCAGCATGGATTTTTCATTGGTTGATTTGACATGGAATGACCCAAGTGCATTATCAGGTAAAATGTTTTTCCAAATCTGAATAAAATTAGAAGCATGCAATGCCACCACTTCTCAAATGTATTCTCCTTTTATATGTTTATGTCCAGATTCCAATTTCTGCTCTTGTCTCCTTTGTGGAAGCCCTGGAAGTCGGCTACAGCAAGCATAAAAATCCATATCACAACCTAATGCATGCAGCAGATGTTACACAGACTGTTCATTACCTCCTTTTTAAGACGGGTGTAGCAGTAAGTAGATGAATCACATATTTAAATAGACCAAAGCAGTGTTACATATCACAGGTAGCTTCTACTTTAAGCTCAACTCTTTAGTAAAAAGATAAGGGTTCCCCCTGCACGTGTGTGCTAGTCGTGTTCAATTCTAGGGGTGGCACTCATCTCCATTTCTAAGCCAAATAGCCAGTGTTGTGTAAATCCGTGACCATGTGGTCGGCATGGCCAAACACATTTCTGCACATGGAACACTGTTTACCTTCCCGCTCTTCACGGCAGTACCTATTTCTCTACTTGCCTTTACATGCTTTCAAACTGCTAGGTTGGCAAGAGCTGGGGTTAACAGCAGGAGTTCACTCCGCTGCATGGCACCTGGGATCCGAACCACCGAGCTGCCGACTTTGCAGCCAACAGTTTCAGTGCTGTAGCCTGCTGAGCCATCACAATATACTATAATAGGCCAGATCACCAACCTCCAAGAATACTTAGTGTATCTCTTTCCCCATCTATTTAAGACTCTGGCTCAAGGGCTGGGGCATGCATTCTTTTTTGGCACAATGCAGTGAGATGTAAAATAGAACTTTGTTTAGCCTTTGGGAGGGGGGTCTTTTATACTAAAAGGACACTGGGAGTAGCATTAGATGAGGAGACAGGCTGGTGCATTGTGGCATGGAAAGGGAGGGTGGAGAAACCCCCCTCTGCTATTTTCATTTCATTTTATTTTTGATATTTTCCTGACCAATGCAGAGCAATTCTAAAACCATGCCAGGTAGATGAATTTCCATTTTGACTTGCCATTTACTCTTTAACAAAAGGAAAAACAAGTAAGGAAACTCATCCCAGGTACCTGCATGGAGGTGTGAGAGAAAAGGCAGGAAGGGGGGCTATGTGAACAACATGGGCTCCACCCGCCACACACACACACACACACACACACACACACAAGGTAGTGCAACCCCAGGGGAGGCTTGGCTGAGAAAGGCACAGGGAAAAAAAGAGGGGGGGGGCTATGATCCTTCTGCCTCCCCAATCTTCACCTCGATGTTCTCCCCTTTGTGCTGCAGCTGTAAACGGCAGGTCTGGCTACTGTCTCCTTAATTTTCAAGAAATTGAGTAAATTTACTTGTATGCAAAAAAAAAGGTAAAATTGTGCTTAGTATGGATCTAGAGCATGGGAGAAGAGTACCTGTTTTTCTTGTCCTCTGCAGAGGATTAGGGAAAGTACATAACAGATAGCTGATTGTGCTACATGAGGTACTTTGCTCTGGAACTAAAATATGCATGATTTCAGAGAGAAGAAATCTTAAAGAAATCTTTAAGAGACCCTTTGTGGCCAGATCCATCTCACCACCAGAGCAGCCAGTGAAGGAGAAGAAACTTGTCCAGTTTTTTCCTGGAACCAGTATACACTTAATACATTTTATATCTGGAGCTAAGCATCTAAGCTCTCCTGCTCTGCAATGGATGCCCCAACTTAGGGTTTTCCTCCTTTATTTACTGATTTAATGACCGATGTGCTGAAAATGTATTGAATTCCATTTCATGACAGGTGACATACAATATTTCAACAACAAAATATGCAAATTTTGGGGTAAAATAAAGAACATTGTGGAAATAAAAACAGCATAGGAACAATAACACCAAGGCAACTGCCGTTTTAACCATTCTATAAACACTTTTATAGTTAGTCCCAGTTAGTGTGGACCCTCTGAATAATTGGGACTTCTTAAGTTAATTGTTATGCAGCTCTGCTAATTTGATGGACCAACTCGAGCTGGAGCAAACAGTTGGGTTTAGCTCAATGCAGTAAAGTAGGCACAAAATTATAGCTTCCCAGAAATGTTCACATAAATCATGCACAAACAAAAATGTAAGCAAAGATCTCATCTAAAGTTGTTTTCTCCCTCTGAGGAAATATATCCCACTACGCAGCTCTTTTATTAATAGAAAACATAATGTTTAAATGGGCAAGAAAGAATCCAAGTGTGAATGAGTCACAGCAGCCTGCTGCTGGCAAAGATCCTGGGTGGATGTTTGGCAAAAACGTTTGCCAAAAATCTTAGTATAAGCAACTCTGTGGCTTGCTCTGCAAAGCAGCTACCACAGCTCTGTCGTGAGGTGCATGGTCGATGACTCTCTTGTATATAGCATTCTCTTTCTCTTCAACCTACTTAGGCCGTTACTTCACGAACCTCTCGCTGCGCAGCGAGTCGTAATTTCCGTGCGAATGGATCGCTTCAGTCCGCACGCTCCTCCTCTTTGGATTCGGCGCCACCCCGACCACGCCCCCTAAACCGTGCTCCAAGCGGGGCAAGAGATTCCCCTGCCGGAGGCCGGGAATCTCCTTCGCTTCGCATCCCGCTTTGCATCCAAAGTCACGTGTGGCCAGTTAATACATAAATTTTTATTTTTTTTAACTTACTTTTTCTCCGAAATGCGGATGCATAGATATTTCGGTTAACCCGTTCCTTTGATCTTGCCTTCTGTACACGGGGCAGGGGCAACAGAGGGGGGGGCAAGCGTCCCCGGGTGACGTGAGCAGAGCCCCTCCACTGGCAAGGGATGGCGAAGGGCTGCGCAGAGGGAGGGGGGAGGGGGTGCCGGTTGCCGCCGCTGCAAGACACCCCCGCGCGCGCCCACCCAAAGAGCGGCGGCGGGGCACACAGGGCGATGAAGCTGAGAGAAGCCTCTCCCCGCCCCGCCCCCCCCAAAAAAACCAACCCAGCTGCTCTGCTTCAGGGAAACACGATGGCCGCCCACAAGTCCTCGGGACAACCGCAGGGGCCTTTGAGCGCCGGGCTTGACCGCTGGCTTGTGCGCCTCTGATCGCAAATGACAGCCGGGTATTGATGCATCGATACGCCGTGGTAATTTTTTTTCAAAAATAAAAAAAAGCAGAAACCGGAAGTTGCAAGTAAGCTTCCGAAAGCGAAGGGAGCACGTGAGGTAGTAATGGATTCGATCCTAAAATTTCGCATGGTGAGGACAGAGAAAGAGGGGTGGGGGCGAAGGGAGACCACGTGACCGGCTTCGCATTCAAAGCGAAGGCAATCCCGCTGCGAAGCGAAGTACTTCGTGAAGTAATGGCCTTAGTTGACAAACATAGCAAGGAATCAGTTTCTGTGCAGCAAAAAGTGTATAAATAGCTTTATCCCTCAGAGAGACCATTTCCAGAAGGATGGCTGCCTGTCCCACCTGACAGAGGAGAGTTCCATTTGTAGTCTTTCCACTTTTTGGACATACAGAAATGGAAATTTTCTCTCTCCCCTTGTCTTAAAGTGTACGATGTCTAGTAGCAGAAGGGATGGGGGAGGTCAAGGTGGTAGGAGACTCAGCACATCCTTCAGCTTATGATAAGATCAGTGAAGTTGCATCACTGAGAGAAACACAATCATATTATTCCCCCTTTACTTATTCAATGCATTTTTTTAGAATTAGTGATTGCAGGGGGACAGCTCTGATATCCATATATACTTTCAGTATATATAGTCAATTGAGTGCACTGAATCTGAGAAGAACAGTGTGTATCTGTTCCCCTCCTCTATGTTCTGCTTTATGTGGGGAAAGGAATTTGGCTTCATAACCATTAACTACCTTGAGCTACATAGCTTGCTTTCATCGTTCATGTCAGAAACACCACAGTACAATTAATAACCTGTCAGATAGCTTTTTGCTGAAAGCAGACAATATCAAGAGCATTTTGGACAGCTAGCATGAGACTGCGGAAGCACAATTGAATGGGCTAAGCAGTTACTAAATGGGCTGAGGAAGTAAGAGGCATTTAGAGATCTGGGAATGGACATAAAATATCCTTGTAATTCATGTAACATTCAATAAAGCCACACTTATTTATGATGCAATTATAGGTGAGGTTGGCAGGTCTGATTTACACAATCCCAGAATGGGCTTGTCAACCAGCAGCACTAGCATTCTGCTTCCAAATTGGAATATAACTCTTTTGCTTTCTCTCTCTCTCTCTCTCTATCTACTCTGCATGATATACATTGTATCGGTACCTGTTTAAAATGCTGTGTCTTCATAGAGGTGGGCCCTCTAACATTAACCTGTCTGTCACAGCAACATTCATGGTAAATCTATCTGGCATTATATCAGAGGGAGAAACATAAGATAAGCAGACACGTAGAGCAGATGCATAGTTTAGAATCCACAAATGCACACTAAAGATTTTGGCATAATGCTAAATTACGATTCATAGAAACTAGGCAAAATTCAATGAAACAAAACAAACAAAATAAAAGATAAAATCATCTGGACACATAAAGACTATTATATTTTACTGTAGGCTTTCATGGATCATGTCCACCTCCTTAGACACGAGGCAACAGAATGAAATGTTGAATAAAATATTAGTTTCATACTGAATATTCATTGGCTTTTGTTGTATGGTATACTTGCATGCAGTGATTTGGCTTCAGAATAAGCTTTAAGTGGCTCCCTATTCTTCAACATATCCACCTTCCCTCTCCCCATTCATCTTTGCCTTGGCCTCCCAAGGAATTTACAGCACAGCCAAACACAACATAGCCAAATCACTGCATGCAAATGTACCATACACCCAAGTGTAAAAAAAGAGTATTAGGTGCTCTTGTTTCCTTTGCAATGTCTAGGTCATGGATGGGAAACACTCAGGGACTAGAAACCTCTAGTAGTACCTCATATGTAGTCCTTAAGACTTCATCACCTGGCCTGTATAGCCTTCTGATCAATGACCTTGAAATCTGTTGCATGGGACCGAGCTCCAGTTTGCAGCCCTTAAAACTGCTGCAGTGTAGCATACTCCTAAGTAGAATTTGCACAGACTCAAACTCTAGTTTCCAAGCCCACTAGAAAACCATCCTAAATTGGTAAGAATTTCATCTGGCTCTTCTCACTGGGACTTGGCTAAGGCTGGTGCCCTTTGACCTAGCTATTGCATCCCCCAAAACATTTCTTGAAGTGGAATTTGGCTACAGGGCTGACACAAATTCCAGTGATTCATTGATTTCACTGTCTCCGGTAAGATTTACTGGCAGTAAATTATGCATAAGATTGGTACCCCAGGGTTGTGGTAGAGAAAGATTAAGTTGTAAAGTCTGTGGATTTGGCTGGATAAATTTCAGATTCATATTACTTAATAGGAAAGACAGATTAAATTCATGATTGAAAAACACAATAGGTCATAAAGTCAATGAGTATTCTCTGCCATCTCCAATTGTTTTTCCTGAAAATGGAACTTGTTAATATGATGACTCTGAAGTGATAAACCATCCTAAGGGCAAAGCTGTCTGCGTAAGCAATGATTACTTAGGGCTCAAGTTAGAAAATGTAATGAAGGTCCTGCAGTTTCCTGGAAACTGTCTGAAAAATACATTAGCAGTGCTATATGGAGTTACTGCAAGATCTAATATAGCAAAAGGGAGAAATCATACTTCATTATTAGGGATTTAGAAGAATGAAATCAACTATGAGGGAGTTTTCTCTCTACTTTTCCTTATAAGGAATCACATCCTCTATAGTGTATGCATGCATTTTTTTCATATCAACAGTGCTTAACATTGTTTTACTGTGCAACTACCCAGTCCTTCTATTAGAACATCATAATCATATTATCTGAATCACATCCCCCAAAACATTATGAAAATCAGTATAAAAGTACAAATTACAGATAACCCCAAAATTGCAGAGATACTTCTTCTGACTTTTCTCAACATTCCCTCCAAGATTGGTGAAGGTTGGATTTCTGATGTTTAAGTTATATATCCACCAAGAGCCTCCCCCCACAGGGAGGTCCCCCCCCCCCCCGCACTGAGAGGTATCAGATTTGCAGAGAAGCCTCCTCTGATGTAGACCTTCAAATTACATGAAGGTTAGGTTTTTCCAAGCTAGTTGCAAATAGCACTTTCCTCATGAGGGCCACTTTGTGGGTCTATAGAGCAGATATCTGAAACACAGTCTTCACCAAACTTGAAGAGATTGTAGAGGAGTGTCAGGGAAAGCTTCTCTGTAATTATATTGTCTCAAGGTGCCTAGAGGCCCATTTCCTGTGGGGCATGATTTGGCGGTGCATAACCCAGACATCCGGAACGCAAAATTCACCAAACTTGCAGGCTCCATAGAGAAGAGACAAGGGAATCTCTCTGGCAATTATGCCATCTTGAGGTACCCCGGGGGCTGGTTTATATGATTTTAAGTGCAAAAACAAATTTATGAACTGATTTGTCAATTTGTCAGAAAAAATCATAAATGCATTTTTCATGATTCCTCAATCTGATAAATCATTAATCGAAATGAATCACCATTTTTCTGATTCATGCCCGTCTTTAGTCAGAATCCATTCCAATCAAATGTATGCATAAATCACGATACCATAATGGCAAATTACTATAAAATATAGTAGCACTGCAGATGATCTCCAGTGGGAGTGCAAAAGTAATATGAATAATGTTTGTAAGAAGGAACACATTGGCTTTTTCTAAAAGAGAGTTCCAGAGAGTAGCCATGCCTGAAAAACAATAGTCTTTTCCAGATCTTGGAAAAGTTTTTGGATTATAACATCCAGAACCCCTTAGCTAACATTGCTCTGGCTGAGCCGCCTTTGGCCATGGTGACAAAAGAATTCTTAAACTGTAGTCCAAAGAGGTAGCTTTTCCAAAATCTCTTTTTGACCAATGTTATTTTAGGCCCAAAGTATATGTAATGTGAAACATCCATGAACAGATGTCCCAGCATTTTAAAAAAACTCAAAGGCAGCTGCATAGGTAAGCGATATTGTTCTCTTACGAGAGGATAGATCTAATCATCTCAGGTTGTTCTGTTTTCTCAATTGAGATATTATACCCCTTCTCTTGTTTACACCCCAGCAAGGCAGTTAATGCCATCAGTACAGAGAGTCAATGTAATGTTATGGTCAGAAATGATGGAATGGGGCTTGGAAGATCCAGGTTCAAGGTTCACCATGCAGAAATAACATTTAGTAGGTAACCTTGAACCAGTGTCTATCAACCAGTTTCTCAAGATTACTACTGTGAGTGTGAAATAGAAAGGAAGAGGAATGGAAAGTATAAATATACCAAAAAATCTGGAAGTTGAGTCATGTCAACTGGACTTCTTTTCTTGAAAGATTGAAACATTTTGCTGCTCATCCAAGCAGCTTCGTCAGTCTGAGGGAAGTTAGTGTCAAGTCCTCCAACGGGCAGAATTTGGGTGCCTTGTGGGTGCGTAAATTCAACATCAAGGATCTTGTTGAAATTATCTCACCATCATTGCAGGATTTCCAGTTTATCTCTTCTTTGTTGTTCTGTAGCTTCCACTATTTGATCTTCTGTGGAACTGTGTTACCACCCATTCACTTATGTCACTTTTATCTTTAGAATTGTGTTGACTGGCCTGTGTTGTAGGGCAAGGATGTCAGAGGGGATGACCTTCATGTCAGATACAATGGGGAAATCGAGCCTTAATGTGTGCTGAATCATGGCATTTGTGAACTTGAGTGAACACGGAAGGCCCTGAATACAACATGCTAAAGTGAAAGTCTTTTGGTCATTAGAATTCAGGTCGCAGAGTTAGTGGAGAGCTCTTCCTGAGAATGTGGCAGGGGAGGGGATAGGAAGAAACATGGGTGAAAAGTCTTGCCCAAATATTTTATCTTATTTTGAAGTGGCAAAATGATCTCATGCAGGGGAGGTGGAAAAATTCTCTGCAGTTGCTGGTGGAGTGCGCCTGTGCGGAGGACACACCAACCCATGAACTTGGGCAGTGTGCCATCTGAAGGGTTAGTAAAGCAGAAGGGACAAATTTTATCTCAATGGGCCAAGGAAAGTCAGAATTGAGTTTAAAATATTTGTACATAAAACCATGGGAGAAGAACTGGCCAGAAAAGGTCCTTTTTGGGGCAAGAAAGGAAAATGATTTAAAAGAAAGAGAGATGGAATCAGGGGGCAGTTGAGAGTGGAGTCAAATGAATCCGGAGATTGTTGCTGGTGCAAGGTGGCAGACCACAGTGAAGAGAACTGGATCACCATTGCAAAAGAGGACCCATGGACTGGGCAGTGGGTGGATATAAAAGTACCGAAAGAGATAGCAGATTAAAAATGGAGAGGAGAAATATCAGAAACCTCCATATCGGGGACAGACTGAGGAGTAAGCCTGGCATGAGAGAAAAAGAGAGAGGAGACCCCAGGAAGAGGATAACAAATCGTATAGGGTATGTTCCAAGCCCTAGGAGAGGAGTTATGGGAAGAGCCCTTTCCAGTCCAAAAACTAGGGAAAAAACTGGGCCAGAAGATCTGGGAACACACACATTAGACAGACTTAAAGCAGTCCCAGACCCCAGAGAGGTTGATGCTAAGGGAGTTTATTGATATGCCTGTTGCTGGGAGTATGTTACAGTTGTATGGTGGGAAGGAAATCTGAAGAAGGAAGTTGCTGTTCATGCCAATACTACTGTTGCTACTCTTTTAAAAATAAAAGATGATTTTTTGTTTAATGGTGGGGAAAACTATAGAAAATGATCTCTGGTGGGAAAAACTAGAAAATGAAGTGACATTTGACCAAGTGATTGTAATTGCTCTTAAATCTCTTTTTCAGCACTGGTTGACAGAGCTGGAAATCTTTGCTATGATTTTTGCAGCCGCTATCCATGATTATGAGCACACTGGAACCACCAACAACTTTCACATTCAGACAAGGTGAGGCTGTTTGATGAACAATAAACGAGAAAAAACTAGGGAAGATGGAACAGACGATAAAGTGCTTACTAGTTCTATTGAGGTCAAAGAGAATTTTAATAAAAACCAAACTAGAATTTGTGAACACATAAATTAATAATATTTTTAATTTTTTGTGTTTTGCAAAATTCAGATAACATTACATAATACTGGCTATCACTAGCATTTGTCATGAAATAAGCCTAAATTTCATTAAAGAAGCTAAAGAATTGCTATTTACAATTTCAGTACCATATTAAAATTGGTGTTCACGTTTATGGAAAACAATTAGCATTGATTTTAAACATTTCAACAGTCAGACTGACAATTTGCATAAATTTTCATTTCGTGGTTTTTTAATTAGCTACTATAGCTAATTGTTGTATTAGTGTAGCCTTTTCATATTAACTACAGTACTCTAATTGGCTTACAAACCATCACACCATATATTTAGTCTGGAACTGAATATTTTCTTTCTTTCTTTCTTTCTTTCTTTCTTTCTTTCTTTCTTTCTATCTATCTATCTATCTATCTATCTATCTATCTATCTATCTATCT
>JAHTLZ010003542.1:35622872-35639323 GCA_023846285.1 Phrynocephalus versicolor
TATCTATCTATCTATCTATCTATCTATCTATCTATCTATCTATCTATAGGCATGCCTTTCACAAAAGTGGCCATGCCATGACTTCCCCACAAGATCTAATCTATGAGTATCTTCTGCTCATTGCATCACATCATAATATTATTCTTTTCCTCTCCCCTTCCCAGTGACAAAGAGTAATGTGGACTAGAATAAATTACAATTTCCAAATTACAATTTTATAGAACCCCTTGAAATTTGGAAACATTTGGGGGATAAGGGGACTTAGTTATGAAGCTCTAAAGGGGCTGAGGGTAGTATTGGCAACTGTGCAGGGACCGTGGAGGCAATCAGAGAGTTTACTGTATGGTGTTAACTCCCTTAATGCCTCCACACTCCCAGCACACATTGCCAGTTACTACCCCCAGCCCCTTTAGAGCTCGACCAGTATACCCTATATCCTCGAATATAACTTTAAAAAAAAAAAAAACACCCTTGGCTTATACTTGAGTCAGTGTTTTCCCAGTTTTTTTTTGGGGGGGGGGGTAAAATTAGGCCCTGAGCTTATTCTTGGGATGGCTTATACTCAATATTGACAATGTAGGAAGAATGTTATTGTCAGTATAACATTGTGATTAAATGCTCATTCTTTGTACTTGACTGCTAAGTTTTCTAGTAACTATAATTCACAGGGAAACAATAACTCAAAAGTCAATTGATGGCAAATAACAAAAATTTCATATGATTGTTAATGCATTTCTCTCCAGCTCCCCACATTTTTGATGATGCATGATGTCATTTTGTAGCTCATTAACTTCATTTGCACTTTCCTCCACCTTATTTAACGAAAGCATGTGTGGTAAATCACTTCCAATAGTCTTATTTATGGTTGTGTCAAATTTCTTCTTCTAATGTGCTTTATTGACACTACTGTACCAGAAATCTACTATACCAGAAATGTACTGTACTATCGAAACCAATAGTAAGGCCACACCTGGAGTATTATGTACAGTTCTGGTCACCACATCTCAAAAAAGACATAGTGGAACTGGAAAAGGTGCAGAAGAGAGCAACTAAAATGATTACTTGGGCTGGGGGATCTCCCTTATGAGGAAAGGCTACAGCATTTGGGGCTGGCATGAGTAAACTGGATAGAGGGACACTCTTTTCCCTCTCACAAAATACCAGAACTAGGGGACATCCACTCAAATTGGTCAGTGCTAGAAAAAATAAATAAAAATTTAATTAAAAAACAGTGCTGACAGCCCGAAGGCCAGCTGATCAGTGCTGGGGGGGGGAATGAAAAATAAAATAAAAAAGCACCAACGAGCCACAGGATGAGCTGGTCAGGGCTGGGGGGGGGGCAGAAAACCGGATCATATGCGAGCTCCCATGGACTTCTGGCTCACATTTTTTACTGGAGAAAACAATTCCCAACTTCTCTGGTAGCTTTTGGAAAACTCGCTAAAGGCGGCATGACCGGCTTTTTTTAAAAAAGCTGGTGGCCATGGGGACAAGATTTTTGGAAACACTTTATCTTAAAATTCAATCAGCATTTTAAAGGATGTGTGATAGAGCCCTTCGAAGCTTAATATTATCCAGTTGTTGATCTTTGTTTCCAACTTCTGTCTTAGTTTTGTGTGCATGAGGTAAAAAGCAGGAGGGATGGTGTGAAATATTGATAGGCTATGTATGACCAGATCCATTTTTCCTTCCAAGTGGTCAGAATGAACAAGTGACAGGTCTAAGTATTTGTCCTGTGGAAATTTGCAGTTTTAAAAATGTTTACCGTTGTTGGTTGCTTTCCCATAAGTTAATCCAGGTGAAGTGGTTGCCTGATCAGATGAGAGTGAGTTTTCTTGTTAAAGAGGCTAACTGGTGATCCAAACAGTGCATTTCCCCCCTTATGTAAAATAAACTTAAATCTTATATTGTAATGCACATGTCCCTTTATATAGAAAGAAAGATAGAAGAACCAACATATTGACGAACTAACTACTGTATTCTTGAAGGCTTTCATGGCCGGGATCTGATAGCTCTTGTGACTTGAGGTCTTCGGGCTGTTTGGCCAGAACACGGCCAAACAGCTCAAAGAACTAGGTACTGTTTTGAGATCAGGTATAGAGAACCTATTTGCTCTTGGAGTAAACCCTAACTCAATGGGACTCTACATTTATTACCTCTGTCTCTCTGTGTGTGCATGCGGATGTGCTTGTGTGTGAGTGCTGCCACTTGGGCTAGTGGCAACTGAAGGGCCTGTTTCTATAGCAGTTTCTGGAAGTAGGTATGTATTCAGAACAAACTAGATGCTGTGTAGATTCCTTGGCATTTTCAGGAGAAATGTTTCCAACAGAAGTATGATCTTTGCCATGGACCACCATCTCCCTGCACCACCCTGGCTCCAAAATGACCCAGAAATATGCAGTATTGAAGATGTTCCACATAGACAATGGCAGCCACTATGAACAATGAAACAAGCTTTACTGCTACCAAGTCACTGAGGAAAACTCCCTCATTCCTGAATGGCAAAACGAATCATGAATGGGTGACCCATTTATATCAATTTGTTCTCTGATGCATTCATTTTGGAACAAATGGAAACTGAGCTGAACGGCCTAGTTCAGCTTGAGCTTTCATCTATTGTGATATGAATGCACACCTCCAAACTCACGTGTAAGAGACAAACACTGTACCACGAGACAAAAATATTTGTTGTATCAATGTGAAGAAACTTTGTGCATACGAATGTCTTTTTGCTTTATAGGTCAGATTCAGCCATTCTTTATAATGACCGGTCTGTGCTAGAAAATCATCACCTTAGTGCAGCGTTTCGTCTGTTGCAAGAGGATGAGGAGATGAACATTTTGTCCAACCTTTCAAAGGATGATTGGAGGTAAGTATGCCCATTGACTCTGAGGGCTATCAACTTGATTACTCCAAGTGTTATCCCTGAATGTTCTCAGCAGGAGTCCTGGTTTATTGACAATGAGTTGAAGGGGAGTCTCATCGCAGATGGTAGGAGAATAAGCTGAACTCAACGGTGCTGAAGCTATGAACTGCAATATAAATTGTTTTAAAATAAACCATAATGGTGGCTCATTACCTTTCTCTTTGGAGCTCCTGCTGTAGTCACAGAGTATTAGGTAGTGGAGCTGTTTCACCTAATGAATTTGAGAAAAACAAGTCGTTTCCAAGATCCAATCAAAAACTGTATTGATTCCAAATAAAATGCTGGATTCACAGAAACAATAGGTTAGTTGTTAGAGAAATGCATTAATCGTATTTAAAATGCATCCATGAATATAAAATACAGTTTGACTGATATCTTCTTTGCTAACCACTGCAATAACAACATCCCAAACTAAAATTTTTAATGATAAATTAGCAAATTAGCAGCCTGAATATGCCACACATTACATTAATGCATTTTTTTCAGCAACTATCCTACACTACTTTATTGCTCTGTGGCAAAACTATGTTGTTCAAACCTGCAAATATAATTTAAAAAAAAAACCTCTGCATTACTTGTAGATTTACTGGAAACATCCAGCTAGCCACTGACAGAAACAAAGTTAGAATAAAATAAGCCCCTTGGCCTGATCCACTGAAGTTTTTAATATAATTCTATGTGTCATATTGTCGGAATGTACTGTTTTCAGTATGAGAGTTTGTTACAGACAACACTGAAGCCAGTAAATGGTTTTCTAAGCTGGATTTAATACTGTAGGTTCATATTTCTCAAATGCAATGAGCCTAAAGTTCGATCGAGCAAAATTTAATGTTTCTGTAATTCAAATCAATACTGAGTATCAATTTATTTATATTTTGTGTGCCAGCATAAACAGTGCCACCAGACATCTAGGTTTTGCTATTTTGGAAATGTTTTGGTGTTTGTTGTAACCCTTTGATTTCTGTGGACTATATAAATGTGCTATTCACAATACACATGTACATGGAAGGGCTTCACTGTAACCCTTTATATCACCTCTACTCATGGTGAGTTTGCCAAGACAGATGGTGCCTGAAAAGAATACCAGTGATTTGGAAAGAAGAACTATAAAAGAACATACAACTCACAGAACAAGATATGCTATAAAGACATGCATATGCAAAAACCCACAAATTGCTCAAGATAGCAGATCCAGATATGCTTGTTGGTACATCATCTTGCCTTGGTGCCCAGAGTTTAATAGTAGAGATGGGCAGAAAACAAACCACAAATCAACCCCTCCCCATGAATCTGCCACTTTGTGATTTGTTTGAATCATTTTGGGGAAATGTGCCTGGCCAGTATGAAATGAAGCGCCAAACTATTATTATAGAATTGTGGAATAATAAAGTAAGAAGGGAGCTACAAGGCCATTGAGTACACTTCCCTGCTCAGTGCAGGAATACAAAGGATATCTGTGAGGCAGTGGAAAAGGTGCAGAGTTGTACAGTATTAGTATGTGTTTTATTTATTTTGTCAATCATCCTGCAGAGTGCATTGTTTGAGGTGTATATATCTCAAACAAACAAACAACTTTGTGGTGGTTAAATGAGAAATAACATCATCCTTTGGCAATGTGACTGTAATGTCTCAGGTACGTTTATAGTTACAACGTGCTCTTTCTAGATGACAGATAAATTGCTACATGGTTCAAGTGTGAAATTCATCCGGATGTTTCTAGAAAAGAACAAAAAAGCAACTATGCATGTACGTTTGAGAAATGGCAATCTGTTACATTATATTTGGCACGGCACACCTTCATAGTTATATGAAGTCTGATGATTTTAGATCTTAGCATTTCCTGAAGTCAGTTTCTAAAAGCATGGTTTTATCTCTTCACAAGCAAGACCACATCATCTGACTAAGTTGTTCCCCCCAGGTCTGGTATTCCTCCATGTCCTTAAGCTGCATGGAAAAGATAATGTGAAGTGCTCAGTGACGCACATGGGAGTGTAGGGTGAGAATGTCATAAATTATTTGTAGAGCAAGAAATAAGGTCATTGTTTTTAAAACCTTTCTCTCCCTCCCTCCCTCCCTCCCTCCCTCCCTCCTTCTCGCCTGGATATCTTCCAAAGAGAATTCAGGACTCTGGTGATTGAGATGGTCCTAGCTACAGATATGTCTTGTCACTTCCAGCAAATCAAAGCCATGAAGAATGCACTGCAGCAGCCAGAAGGGTGAGTCACCTTGTGACATTGTGTGGAGAGAAGGGCTGTATTACCGTTGATACTTTGCCACTTCATTAAACAAGCTTTAAAAACATCTCACTAGGGGAACTCAGCTTCCTTTGATGCACGTACCTCTTTTCTTTTCAGAGTGATTGAATTCACACCCATGCACCCATGCAGAGACAATCACAGGGATGCTTCCAACTGGAATAAAAGAAATGTGTATCTTTGTTGTGTCCTTAGTTTGCCAAATAATGCTTACACTTCCTCAGAACGAGGGGGAAATGAGAGAGGCAGACTATTACTTCCAGCTTTTCACAATAAGTTGGTATCCATTTTAGAAAACATTAGATGATGCAGTGATAGTGTCTTGTGTCTTCCTTCCCACTGTTGAAATATTCTTTTCAGTGTTAGAATACAATGTGTACAAATTCTGGATTATAACTTGAAAGTACATGAGGGGGATTTTCTTCTTCATTTTAAATGTTTCCACCTCCTTCCAGAAATTTCTTTGTCACTTTTGTCCAGTTCATGATTGGTAACCTCTTAGAGAAATTGAGGTATTTTGCCCAGGAATAATCTCTAGTGGCAGCCACCAGCATGTCCTTTAGAGGCATGGAATCCATGGCTACGATCCATTTTAATATGTGTCTTTGGTACAGAAAATATACTTCACTCAGTTCAGGAAAATTTGGGAGGATTAGAATTATACAGTCATTGTCAGAACCTCAAAGCACATGAGGAATAATATCCAAAAAGAAATATGACAGGTCACTGGTTTTAGGAGCTTATAAACCCATGTGTAGCCATCTTTCATCATATCATTTCCCCCCTATTTTGCCCACAGCTTTGGAGTCAAATTGGAAATGCAGTGGAATTCATGTTTCCTCCATCTGTTTTACCTCTTACAATAAGATTTGTTCACCAATACTTGCTATGGCCATCTCACTCACAAATTAAACCAGGTGCATTCCAGCCAATGCAAAATCACAGAGACAGATTGTCACTAATTTAGAAGTTGATGTTTGTACTGCTCAACATTTTCCAAGTCACATTACCCATATACAGTGTCCTCATTGTGTCATCTGACTACTTAGTGGCTAATTGCTGCTACAGTTTATGCCATTCAATTTCCACTGGCACATGCACATAATAGGACTCAAGCCAATGTCATAAGCCACCATTCCTGTTTCTTAGCTTGATTAGGAAAAATAGGGGAGTCGTATTTTTCAGAACTCACCAGTTGCCCACAGCTAAGATAGTTACTACCTGTTATCACCTTCAGGGATTTACATTTTGCTAATGCTCTTATTTACCCCAGATTATTGTGCACAATTTGCTAGAAATAAGGGGTTATAAATAATTTAACTTCAAGACTGCCTTAGTAATTGAGAAGAAAACAGGAGTATGAAATAGGGATGGGCTATTTGTTTTGGAAGCTGCCAGTTCCGAAACGACACGCAGGATCCCAGCAGGTGTTCGGAAGCCACCAAAATACAATCAGCCAATCCCTTACTTTGCTCTTCACCCACGCGGGGCTGAAGGAAGAATCCTCCGATGTCATCATTCCTTCTCCCTGGTGCTAGCCAATCAGGAGCTGTGCAGGGAAAGGAATCATCCCGCCTCCCTGTCTGATTGGCCAGTGCCAGGAAGAAGGAACAATGATGTCAGAGGCTTCTTCCTTGTTGGAGCTCATCCCCACACGGGTCCAGAGCAAGGTAAGGGATTGGCTGATTGCATTTTGGAAGCTTCTGAACACAAACTGGGCTTGCACATGTTGTTTCAGAACTGGTAGCTTCCAAAACAAATAGCCTATCCCTAATATGAACCTTTGCCTGTCGCACTACGGTTGAATATTGGCAAAAGATTGCATTTATCAGGTGAAGCTAAAAGTAACCTAATTTCTTCCCTTAGTAGTTTTGTTTTTGTCTACTGATGCAGATTATTAAAGTGTACCATTGTTTGTGTTTAAAGCATCGACAAACCAAAAGCCTTATCATTGATGTTGCATACAGCCGACATCAGCCATCCTGCCAAGGCATGGGATCTCCATCACCGCTGGACCATGTCATTATTAGAGGAGTTTTTCAGACAGGTAATTTGAAGAACATTAACTGCTTTCTGGAAGAATCATGGAAGCTGCAACAGCTAATTGCAACTAATTATCTAGAGGTAAACATTGCAGCCTTGGGAATTATAAACATTGTAGTGAGTAAAAAGGTAAAGGTTTCCCCCACACATGCGTGTAAGTTGTGTCCAACTCTAGGGGTGGTGCTCATCTCCATTTTTAAGCCAAAGAGCCAATGTTGTGCAAGTCTGTTGCCATGTGGTTAGCATGGCTAAATGCATTTCTGAGCTTGGAACACTGTTTACCTTCCTGGTTTTTATGGCGGTATCTGTTTAGCTACTTGCATTTACATTCTTTCGAACTGTTGGGTGGTAGTAGCAGACTAATTTTAATGGGGTGTTTTGATGTTCTGAGACAAACCATTTTTATTTAAGATATGAACATTTGCAATTATTTGTTAGATCTTTATGATTTTCTAATTAGTGCTAACATGATACGTATAGATTCTCTTATGGACGTAACAAACAGATTTCTAGCTGGCAAGGACAGTCATCATCACCTATTGATGTACAAACATACCCTCCTTTGAATCTGTATATCCAGTTTTCCTGGCTCCAGTATTACTTCTGTCTTCTTCAGTGATGAGTCCATGAAGTATTTCAAAATGGTAGCATGTTAGCTTTTGAGCCATGTTTCTCATTCTGACATACGTGATTTGTATAAATTGCCTTTACTTACAATGTGCCAGAAAAATGAAAACCACACAATAAAAGCCAACAATGAAAACTGAACATTTAAAGGTCAGTTTGCAGATCACAAGGACACAGAGAAGTTTTTACCCAGTGCCTGAACACTAGCAGGAAGGAGGACTGGAGCAGGCATGTCCAAACTTTGGCCCTCTTGATGTTTTGGGCCACAACTCCCAGAATTCCAAGCCTGTATTTCCAATGGCCAAGGACTTTGGGAGTTGTGGTCCAAAACATCTGCAGGGCCAAAGTTTGGACATAACTGGACTAGAGGCTTTCCTGGAGAATTTGATGCTAAGGAGCTCTGAGCCTTATAGGAATTTGTCACCGAGAGACACAACCGAGAGAAGCAGACTCCACCAAATGCTAAGAAAAAGAAGAAAACAGAACAGAGAGAAAGACTTCTCTGTCAGATTGCTTTCTCTCTGTCTCTTTTTTTTTAAGTGGGGAGGTTCACTCAGGCAAGACTTTTACAATCAGGTATCCACAGCCATTGTTTTTCTGGGTTTTGTCACTTCTGAGGGAGTGGGGTCTTCTCCAAACAAGCAGTGAAAATGAACAGTCTAGTTACAATATGTCCTCAATAGCCAACCAGGGATGACCATAATTTTAGACAGATGTTGTGGGTAGTGTCAGCAGGCTTCTGATTGTTCTCCCTGGGCCCAGAAGTCATTATATTCTCTTACAGGACAGAGCAGTGTACGTCACGCAGCCCATTCAGGCATCTCTTAAAATAGTTTTCTGCCTTCAAGTGTGATGGCATGTCCCTATCCGATTGCCAGGGTTGAAGTAAGAAAATCAGCCACTCCTAAGGATAATGCCAGTAATCACACTGGATATTTTTTTTTCTGTATTGTAGCCTACACATAACACAAGCAGACCCAGGACATCAGTGACCATGTCTCACCAACATTTTCTTTCTCTTTTTCAATTGAATGATACGTTCACCGTGCATCAGAAATATCCCTTGTGAAAGTTGTATGGAAGTGAGAAGGAGCACAAGGAAGGGCCTTGCCCTTTAAATTCTTGCTCTAAACTAACATGCATTTTGTCCTTTTCCCCCCTCAGGGTGACAAAGAAGCTGAACTAGGCCTCCCCTTTTCCCCTCTGTGCGACCGTAAATCAACTATGGTTCCACAGTCTCAGATAGGTGGGTACATCCAGTAAGGCTACATTTCTAAACTGGCAGGAGAATGAGGAAATGTTTCTTGGAGGGTATGCAGTCACTCAAAATGTGTTATTGTGTGTGTGCTAAAAAGATAGGACTAGTATTTCAATGATAGCTCTCTCCTTCCAATGAGTAGCCGTTCGAAACCAAACCATTATTACACATTGTTCTTACAGAGAGAGAGAGAGAGAGAGAAAGATGTACCTGTATACATGAATGTAGAGACAGATATGAAGGATAACTGAATGAACATGCTTTGTGTGTGTGCACGTGTGCACATGTGTGTGTGTGTGTGTGTGTGTGTGCATTCGCATGCACATTGCATGTGTGAATGATATTTTTAACCCTACAATACAAATGAAGCAGAATTAGATGGAGCACCTGGCTAGGGGTAGTGTTGTCAAGAGTTTAATCCTGCACTTCACTTCCTTTGGGAAGAGCCAATCTGCGTAGCCCTGGGCAAGCTCCACAGACCCTGGAAGTCCCAGAAAATTGGAATGGTAAAGTACTTCTGAGTACTCTATACCTGAAAAACCTTGGAAAGCAATTGTCATACATCAGAATCAACCCAAGACAGTGTCATTGAGTAAAATCTTTCTTGTTTGTTTTCAGACATTTGAGCTCTTCAGTGCTGTTTTCCTGGTGCATTGTTGTATTATTGTACAGACTCCATATAGGTTGCCATCCTCTTTCTTCAACTCAGTAGTGGGGACATGCTTAGTGATTAGATGCCACTAAACTTACTTAACTTGGATAGAGTCATAGCATCAGTCAGAGGCAATAATTTTTTCTGGTTGTAGCCTTTTGAGCCATAGAGATGGTGAGTTTGTATATTCTTTTTATTCCAAAGCGATTCTTTATCTTGTAATATTAGAGGTATCTTTACTTTTCTCTAATTTTACAGAGAGTGAAGAGGGTGTTAAAAACTGACCATGGCTCAGCTGTGCTTTCCATAGACACAGTCCCAATTCAGTAACTGCCATCTCCAGTTAAAAGAACTGCATACAGTGGTACCCCAACTTAAAAACAGTTCAACTTAAGAGCTGTTCAACTTAAGAGCGGAAAACTTGGCATTTTAACTGCTGCCTTACAAATTTTAGATATGGTCTGCTCAACATACATTTTTTTTCATTTTTTGATTTTTAACTTTCCCCCCCGATTATTAGATAGGTAACCCAACTTAAGAGTAGTTCAACTTAAGAGCATGCATTTGGAATGGATTAAATTCGTAAGTTGAGGTACCACTGTATTATGAGACCTGAGGGAGCTGCTACCAGTGACAACATACAGGCTGGCTTATTATAAGGTGGCCAGTGATAGCCATGGAAGAAAGATATGTGCTCCTTAATCTTTTTTTCCCCAGACAGAGTTTCAGACACTGTTTGACCTTTAATTAAAATGCTCTTATTTCTAGCCAGTTGTAAGTGGAGAATGAATGAATTACTCCGTTAGTAAAGATAATTATAGCCAGCAAAGCAAGCACTCAGATAGTACTAAATTTTGACTTATGCAGTTCTGTACTGTTTAGCATTTTATTGAATTTGCAGAGTTTGCTGTTATTAATAATCATATCCTTTGTGTAAATCTCATGCTCTAGCATTATAACATTTTCATTTCTCAATCTAGTGCTCTGTGGGCATTTGCTTAATGACTTCACATAATGAGTCTGTGATTAAATCAAGAATTACCATATTTTTCTCCTTTCATGCAGAGATGGAAGCTTTTATTCCCAAATATGGTGTCAAAAGACAATAGTCGAATATTCCATTATTGATCTCAATATGTGATTGATATTACTCTTCTAGTGAGGTGCAGTTGATTCATTTTCTTACAGAAGTACCTCACAGGCAGAAATCATAGGCTGCCAGCTATCTGCAGTGATGAAATAAATATAACCGAGAAGCAGAAGCAGATTCAATGCTGTATGTGACTAGTATGATAGTGCTGACCCTATTGGGAGGCATTAGGAAACTTATACTCTTAGTTAACTTACAACTGTCAGTCTGTTTATAATTGAATACTGAGGTTGAAATCCTATTACTTTGTTACACAGACAGAAGGTGAACTGTGTAAGATTCTGTGGTTTCTGCTTGGATATTTGTGAGGCATTGCTTGGTTTCTCAGGGGTGCCTGCTTGGGTGCAAGCATTATTTCTGCTCTTTTGTTATATGAGAAAGAGAGAGAGAGAGAGAGAGATGCTTCCAATCTTCTGTAAAAAGAAGAAAAGGAAGATTGAATTAAAAGAGCTTATCTTTTTTCATAGTACTTGAATGACAGATAGCACTCCAGTCCCATTGCAGCTGCCCTGTAAGGAGTTTCTCTGTCATATGCATGGAACCCCAGTCTGAAATAATCTGCATCCCACCTGTAGTACAGTCCTCAAAAGCCATTTTATTTTTAGGAGCTTTCTCCTGTTGGCAGTTTTGTACCCTTAGGACAGCACTACACTTTTAAGTAGGAAACAAATCTGGGGTGCTATAAGGTGGCTTTCTCATGAATATGCCTGTATGTCTCATGCACTTCCAAGCATATAGTTATTTCATTCCCATTTTTCATATATTAGAAAACCACCTTTTAGAGTGCTGTGTGCCTACAAATTTTGGAATATTGTTTAGCCCATACGTATTCTTTCACCTCCACATTTACTATTTGAGATTGTGAGGAACGGGTGGGGTGGGGACTGCCAATGTGTGGATGATGGTGGGAAAATAGAGTGGAAAAAGAAAAGAAAAAGGTAAAATAAAGTAGTATGTGAAGATGAACAAATTCATCTTAGTGTGAGCTTTTGTGGATCAAAATCTACTTCCTCAAACAACCTAGTGCATATTGAGATTCACAAAAGCTCACATTAAAATAATTCTGTAAGGCTTTAAAATGTTACAGTATTACACAAACACACCCTTAGTTTTCTTCTCCTTTACTTTTGTCATCATGCAGAGACAAACTAATATAGCTACTTATGGGTGATGGTGATGGATACATGAATGATCAGAAATCTGGGGTGCATGGTTTCAAACCACTGCTGAGTTTAAAGCTTTCTTCCTCTTTCTCTCATTCCCTGATCTAAAAGCAAGATGTTAAAGAACTTCAACTGATGTGGCGTGGGCTCTATGTCCCCTGCTAACAAAATTAAATTAGTGGATTATTTGAAATGATAATTACATTGTGCATCAGAGAACATATTTTTAATTATGGTGGTTCTTGACACATTTCACTAACATAGTATCCAATTTATTTAATTTGTTCTGCACGTACAGATAAAAATTAGTTTCTAGTTTTATTTATTTTATTTATTTATTGTTGGATTTATACCCCGCCCATCTTCCCAAGGGAACTCTGGCCAGCTTCCAGCAATCTGACCGGTGCAGCAATGGTCAGGGTACAATACAAGATACAATACAAGATACAATAAATGGTGTCAATACACAATACAATACTGTGCTGAGGTAACCCTTACAAAGTACAAGATCCTTCATTTGATATTAAATATTTCTTAGTAGCTAATATTGTTGTTATCTTATTCATCCAGATCAACTAATCACCGAGCATCAAATTAGGCTTACAGAAAATATATGAAATTGAATCTGCCATCACAGCTAATATGAAGTTTAGAAGAAGAGATTTCAAAGGAATGTGTGTGATGCTGCTTCTTTCTCACAGATATACCTCTGTTGCCTTATTACAGTCTTGATATTAGGCTACTTCCATCAGTCCCATCCTCCAAGCTGGATCTTAACCAGCTGTACTTGGAATTTGGCTCAGAGTCCATGAAACCCACACAAAACAAGCTGAATCCCATCTGCTTCATCCTGAATTGCTGCAATATTTTCTTTTAAGCCTTTAAGGAATTACCTTGCAAACAAGTGGGAAATGCCTTGTTGCTAAGATGCACATCCTCTTTGACCTTTTTATGTGTCTGCTGAAGAAATGTCTGTTTGTCCACCTTGATAAATATCTTGGCAATTATAATGATATAATGATATATGTATGAACAAAATATATGGATATAGCTGGTCCTCTTTCAGTTGTTCCCTCTGTTTGTCTTTTGCAGGTTTCATTGATTTCATTGTGGAGCCCACTTTCACTGTGCTGACCGATATGACAGAGAAGATTGTAACCCCTCTCATTGAGGAAGCCTCCCACTCTGGCATGTCAGGATTTAGGCGTTCCAGGTTAGACTTGCTCTGTCAAATTTGCAATGGGGAGCTCAATTCCCAACTGCAATACAGCTCTCACTCTCTCTCTGATGGTTACTTCACGTCCTTCCTTGTTCCGAGATTACGTTTGTTTCGTGATAACATCGTTCACGGTCATGTGGTCTTGTCCCGGTTCTCTCCCTGTTTCCGTTTACCCACGGGTGTGATTGATGCTATTGTGATGACTGTTACTTCACGTCCTTGTTTCGTGACAATATCTGTACTTCCCTGCCTTCGTTTTCCCCTTTTTATTTATTTTTTTGGTCCGACCTCCTTTTTTCAATATTTCAATTCTTCATAACTTTGCCTTTCATGCATTTAGCAGCAAAGTTTGAGGTTTTATGCCTTCTTATCTCTCTGTGATGCATTGTTTACGCCATTGGGATTGTACTGGAGAATGCACTGTGCACGCCTGCCACTAGATGGAGAATGCGTACATTGCGTGATGAGCCTTACTTCACGGGCACTTGTCTCGAAAAGGAACTGAGACAAGAGAATTCCTGAGGTCAGGGAGAGGTATGGCTCATCAAGCTTAAATCCCAGTTCAGGGGGCGTGGTCAGGATGAGATTCTGCCATCACGCAATGGACGTGAAGTAAAATTTTCTCGTACCAGTCCCAAGCGGGACCACGAACTGCGATGAGAGGGATGTGAAGTAACCATATCTGTCTCCCTTCCTCCCTCTCCCTCCCCACCTCTCTCTCTGTCCCTTTCTCAATAATTTGGATGCAGATTTAGTCAGACAGAAAAGACACTCATTTAAATCTATGGGACATGGGTTATCCTTTATTTAACTTCTCCCATTGATATAAATGGGTCTGCTCCAATGACTGCTAAGTAATCCATAGGTTGTAATCTGGAGTGCCATAGTGGACAGAAGCTTATCATAATGCGGAATTCATATATCTGAATGGCTTGAGAGCATTTGCATGCATTATTGTTAGCAATCTAACTGCAGAATGGTTTGAAAGAAGCAACGCTTGATACTCCATGGGGTGTAATGAATCATTACATGGAAAGCTAGTTAATTATTAATTGAGAACAGGAGTCTTTTATTATCATATATTGAGTAAATGCATTAAAAGATGCTATTTTGTCAACTATAATTTTGGGAGGGGGTGCGGGATGGAGTACAGGTTTATTGGCTCCCCCGCCCGCCCGCCCCCCGGCGAATGAAACAAAATGAATGTTTAGTCCATATGCATATTTCAGTCAGGAAACATATTTTAAAACGAAATAGAAAAATACCTAGTTCACCTTAATTTGTGCTGTAAAAGAAAACTGATTCAGGGGAGACCTAAAGTTGCATAAGGTCCAGACATTTGCTAAGATGTATATACCAACTCACCCTAGAACAAGCTGTCTCAAATCACACATGCTTTGAATGTTAATAAATCAGTCCAGAGAGAGAATGATAGAGATACTTAAAGAAAGAAAGGCAAAACAAGTTAGACAGGAGGGGAAAGTACATGGAAGTTCTACTCAATTTGACATTTTTAATGTCTATGTTTTGAAAAAACAGTATTAGCAATGATAACGCTGATGCAAAAATAATGCTGCTATGTTTTGCAATCCCAGTCTGAATAGCATTAGCCCCTCAGAAGTTAAAAGGTCAAGTGTCAAGAGCACTGGATCTGAAGGAAGTGCCTCTCTCAACTGCTCCATACTCACTGTGGATTTTAAAGGTTTTAAAACCACCTGGACCGAAGTGGTACAGCAAAACAGAGAGAAGTGGAAAGCACAAGCAGCCAAAGGTAATAACAAGTGGGCCCATGAATAGTAACTTACAATCTCCCAATTTTATGGTCATTTGTGGGTATCATATGTGTGCACATGTACAATGGGACGTAAGGCCCTTGAGTGTTTACAGCAGAGGTGTGCTAAAAGAAACCACTGTATTGTGCTGGGGACCTCATGTACCAGTTAGTGAGATGCTGGCCTTGCAGACAAAGCCTGCTTCTTTCTTTTGGCCTTATCCTTCATGACTAATTCCACCCCACCCCCACCCCCAAATAGCACTATTAAACAGAGGCAGACTGAGAAAAAGGACGTTTAATTTGCTGTGTGACTCTGTATAATATGTATAGCAAGTTAAGTTAAGCAGTATGTTTTAAGTGGACTGTCAATAATTTTTTTAAAAGTAATTAGATTGAGAAGAATAAGTGCATGCTAAAAAAAAAACCACAACACAAAAAATTAAATTAAAATGTGATGTAAGTTCAGATTTTTTCTTGGCAAAGAATATGTATGTTAACAGTGGGGAAAAATCCTCTTGTGGAAATGTATGCCAGTGGAAGCTGGATGATGTTGTCATCTGGTGCTAATAAAACTTAACTATGCTATTCGCTGTTGTTGATTTATGTATATTTTATTTTATTTTGTACCTTGTATCTTGGTTTTTAAATTGTATTCCTTTGTTTGTTGTTACATGTAGTAAACCGCTCAGAGTAGCCCTCGGTCTAGATGGGCGGTATAAAAGTCAAATAAATAAATAAATAAATAAATAAATAAATAAATAAATAAACAGAAAGAGTTCTAAACCCCCTTATTCTGGTTCCAAGGCTTCCTAGGGTTCCTTTCCCCCTGATAAGTCCTTTGGGTGCCTCAGGATGTGGGTGGTGGTGGTGGAGAAGCTTTAATATTTAAAAATATTTCCTGCTGAGATTTAGACCACTGGTGGCAATCCAGCAGTGACTTTTGGCTGTTAAAGGCTTCTCCTCCTACCTATTCCCATGGCTTCTGAATGGTTCCTCAGGGCAAAAAGGAGACCAAGGGAGCGCCAGAACGAAACTTTCAGTTGGTTTAGATTAAATTTTACCAACCCATCTGAGATGTCATCTGGCTTCCATGATGCCAATTTGTGCCAATAGTTGATCACTGAACTGAATTTTTGGTTGTAACACACACTTGTCTTTGCTAATTGTATTTCTCATTTTGTCTCCATTGTCTCCATTCTCCTTCTTATGAAACCAAGGTGATAGCAGTTCTGTAGAGAGGCATGAAGGAGTTAAAGTGGCAGAGCCAAAGGGGTTCAACATATAATCCCAAGGCAGCAGCTCATTGCACAGAACGTTGGCCCTATGCAGGCTTTGTGTGTGTGTGTGTGTGTGTGTGTGTGTGTGTGTGTGTGTGTGTGTGTGT
>JAHTLZ010003542.1:35639333-35650008 GCA_023846285.1 Phrynocephalus versicolor
TGTGTGTGTGTGTGTGTGTGTGTGTGTGTGTGTGTGTGTGTGTGTGTAAAAGAGAGGGGGCAAATCTGAAAAATGGTGATTCATTTTGATTTGTGATTCATCAAGGTAAACAAAAACAAAAATAATATATGATTTTTTTTCTGCTGAATCAAATTTGTAAATTTGTTTTTGACTTTAAAATGTCCTCCAGGGCACCCAGAGACATCAAATTTGCAAGGAAGCTTCCCATTACTCCCCTCTAGAGGATCTGCATGTTTGGTGAAGCTTGATTCTGGATGATTAGTCATCCTGCTGATTACACACCTCCAAGGAAGGCCAAGGAGAAAGTGCCCCTTGCTCCCAGAACCACTAAATTTGTAGGGAAGCCTCACATGACTCTCCTCTATCAGCCCTCCCTCTTTGGTAAAGATTGGGTTTCAGCCATCTGAATTATACACCCACAAAGTGGCCCAAACTTGGAGGGACTGTAGAGGAGAGTCAGAGGAAGTGTCTCTGTATGTTTGGTGCCCCTTGATACCTGGGGGGGGACTTTCCTGGGGGGCCTCTTTGGGGATGCATAACCCTGACTCCAGAATTATGGTCTTTCCCAACCCTGAAGGGATTCTAGAGAAGAGTCAGGATAAAGCTCTCTACAAATTTAGTGTCTCTAAGTGCCTTGGAGGGCATTTTATAGCCCAATGAATCAATTGATCAAAAATCGCTATAAATTCATCAATTTGTATGGTTGGGAGTATCAATTTGTATGAATATGTAATTAGGAATTAGCAATTTTGAATGAATTTTGTTGTTTGTTATTAATTTATGCCCATCTCTTATAGACACACATGCATAATGTGGCTCAGCTACACTGTGTTTTTAAAGAAGAGTCTACTTGAGCCCTGAGTTCAAATAGAGAGGAGCTCACCTGTGTGGTGTAATGGTTAGAGTGCTGGGCTATGAGTCAGAAGACATATACTGTAGGTACAAGTCCCTATTCAGCTCTGCAGCTCTGTTGGATGACCATTGGTCAGTCTAATGTCCAGCCCAGCCAAAACAATAGCATAGAATTTTAATGGACATTGAGCAGAGAGCATGTGTACCACCTTGAATTCATAGGAGAGAATGAGGAATATAAATATGACAAACAAAAAAATTCTTCTTATCCAGAGCTTATAAAATTTGCCAGCTGTAATATTATGTAGCAAAAACAAACTGCCAATGACACCATGGTATTGGGAAAAAAAGCAGTTACAGCATAGAAGATCACATTGGAAAATTAAGTTCCCAATTCAACTGTCAAAGATACCACCCACTCCTTATAATTAAACTCTGGGGCATGTGGGGATATAAAGAATGACTGTTGAGATAATATTAAATAGCTGCTGCAAGTTATATGTGTTAAAAGGTAGAACAGAGTCAAGCAAATACATATTGTGTTGAAGGGCAACCCATGGCGCCCTGTTTCATGAGGTGAGAGGAGAAACACTGCTGGCCCCTATTGAGGCCTATCTCCCAAAACTAGAAAGGAGATACAAATTACCATTTTGAGAATTAACCAACCGTTTTTCTTTCTGCCTTTTATCCTGTTAATGTTATCCTTACCTTTGCTGAGGATGCAGAAGAAAAAGCCAAGAAAGAAGCTGAAGAGAGTTCTCAACAGGGTATGGACGAGAAAAAAACAGAAGGAAATGAAGGGAAAAAGCCATCTGAGGAAACCACTGCCACCAAGTCTGACAAAAGTAAAGAAGGGCATTCAGGAGAAAGTAAGAGCACAGAAACCAGTAATACTAATGTGAACGGGACTCGTCAAACTGGTGCTTCTCAAGGGAAAAACCTTACTCAGGTGGAGAAGGAGTCAGAGTCCAAATCAACAGCAGGAGAACAAAAACAGCAGGTACAAAATGGTAAGTCCTTATTTACAAGCCTCTCTCCTGAGATAAATTTATTGCCAATATCAGTGAATGCTGTTTGATATATCTGGATAAGATAGATTGATTTCTTGTGTACTTTTTAATGGATAGCCTAATGATATCCTGGAATCAATAGAGATACACACACACCACAGCAGAGATGGTAAACATTATAGGGGGCTGTCTATAAAGATTCTCAGTCATCCAGGTGAGTTTATCTGGACGTCGACTCATGGCAACTGGACTTCTTTTATTGAGAGACTGAAATGTTTTGCTGCTCATCCAAACAGTTTTGTCAGTATGACATGTCATGTCACTCTGGTCTGAAATAGGCCCATAAGATGAACAGTAGTCTGAATAGGCTTGTTAGGTAGACATTGGTCACAATAGGCCTTTAGGTGAACAGCACCCTAAGGTGCATGGGTTGTTAGCTATGGCCTTGGTGGGGTAGGCATGAGGTATTTTTTTTTCTGGGTATTGTTGAAATCACTGCCTGATAAGTAGCAGATAAACTGTGCCTGAGCCCCCCACCTCTGTAGATGGTGAATCAGCAGTACACCTCCACTTGAAGGACAAAGGGCACTCATTCAAAGATGAGGATGTACACATATTAGACAGAGAAGATAGGTGGTTTAAGAAAGGGGTCAGGGAAGCCATTCATGTGAGCATTGAAAACCCCTCTTTCAACAGAGGTGGGGGGCTCAGGCACAGTCTATCTGCCACTTACCAGGCAGTGATTTCAACAGTACCCAGAGAAATCAAAAATAATTCATTTGGGTGATTTGGTGAGTCAGTTCTCCTGTAAATTCTGTTGATTCAAATGGACCTCTTCTGGCTATGAAGACTAGACCCACCAAATCAATGAGGAGTTTCATTGTTTCAACAGGGCCTATTCTAGTTGTGAGTTGCTTTAGCACAGTGAATCAAAACTAGAGTAGGTCCATTTGAAGTCATGGCATTTAAGGAGGAGTTGATTCTCCAAATCCAGGCTGATCCAGACTAATGCAACATACTATGCTAAGCATTAGTAACTCATTAGTTAACTCCAGTCACTAATTGAAGAGAATGGTGAGGATTCCTCTCATTGCTGCTTACTCTGCCAGCTGGGAAGGTGAACTGCATAAGATAAGACACAATCTGCTGTTGTGTTTAAACAACTGATTGGAGATACCAGCATGACTCCTCTCCGGCCCTCCAAGGGACAAGCAACAACACATTGGAGAATATTCTCACTCCATCTTGTGTAAATTGATTAACTGACTGATTGACTGACTGACTGATTGATTTTATATGCTGCATTTCTTCCCATAGTGGACCCAAGGTGGCTCACAACAATTAAAACTATACAATAAAAACTTTAAAATACCATACAAAACTATATATTAAAAACAATAAAACATTGGCCAATATTAAAAACAAATTTGATAAAAAATAGATTAAAAATCATTTACAACTATCTAAATTTCAAAAATAAGAGTTTTTCCTAGACACTTATTGGTTAATAGCGTTCACTATAGTCAGATCTAGGGATGCAACAGTTATGCAATTTTGGTTCCCACTGTACCTCCATAGGGTCCCGTCCAACTATACAGTTCTAAGATTAACAGCAATATATTACAAAAACATACTTGTCATTCATACGTTATTGATTTATTTTCTTTTTTAAAAAAGCCGTCTAATTTATGGAGGTGGATGTCATGGCTCTTTATTCACAATTCAAAATGCCAGGAAATAAGCAAATATTATTGCTGTGCAATGTTGTGCCTGCATTGCCAGCAGGAAAATCTATGCCAAACTTTATATAGCAAAGAACAATCTTTCTCCAGTATTGTTCACTTGAGCTATACAATGTTCAGAAATGCTATTAGAGAAGATAAAAGAAATCCTAGGTATGGCTATTAAAGATAGAGTCAAGATTAGTTTCTTTGCTGATTGTACCTTATTAACAACAGAAAATGATTTAAAACTTATGGAGAGGGTTTAAAGAATTTGGAAAGATAACTGGGTTGCAGGAAAATGGGCATAAATCAGAAATATTGATGTTCAATTCTACCAAAGAGGAAAGAAAAATAGAGAAGAAATGGATGTTAACATTCAAGACTATTAAGGATTTAGGTTTCAATATCCCAACTCATTATGACCTAAGGAAATTCAATTGTTATGGTTGGAAGAATCACAGCTTGCAAAACGACCAACTTGGTCAATCTATTTGCATGCTTCCAGCTTATGTCCTGAAGACACGACAGAATCCATTGATTATAGTCAAACCCTCAGATACAGTCACATCAGGTTGGACCCAGAAGAGAGACACTCCAAAGTAAGGTTTTAGAAAATGCATTCCTCAGTCTACAGTACCCACTCAGTATGATTAAGGAATAAATTGATAAGTCAAGATGTACACCCAGCAGCATCCTACTACAGAACAGATGCAGAAGGGAAAATAATCAAGCACTTTTAGTTGTCACTTTCAGTTCACAGATGGGTGATGATAAGTGATCTTCAACCCATTCCCAACAAGGAAGCTTTACTCAATCCCTTGGTGGCAGACCTGTGAGGGTTAGGATTCCCCAATTATATTATATATTGTATAGCCAGTCAGTTAAGAGTGACATGGCAGATGTACAATAAACTTCATATGAATATGGGAACACAAGAATTGCCTATGAACCTAGCAATCATTCTTTTCATGCAAGATAATAAAAATATAGTGAAAATATAGAAAATCCTTATCCCACCAGTGTCCCAATTATACCTGTTGATAGACAAATTTCCAGAAAACATAAAAATAATGATTGGGAATTTAATAATAAAGAGACAAGTTATTCGAATAAAGAATTGGCTACAAAAAAAACAAATAAATGAAGTAGCAAGTATAGATAGTCTTAATATAAAAGTATTCAGCAAGAACAGTGGGAAAGAACTTGGTACCAAGAAATGGCAAATGTCGGGAACTTATGATGGAATTTTATTACAAAAGGAAAGTGAAAGTGAAACCGATGTTGTGGGGGGTATAGTAAGAAAAAAATATAATTTATCTATTTAATGCTATGGAGGGAGCTAGTTTCTGGTATAATTCACACTTCCTGAACTTGAATCAGATGGTCATTTACTTTCAAAACATAGGACTGCATTGGGACAACAGAAATATGGAATGTAAGCCTCACGTGAGCAAATTGTGGCCCTAAAGATACACAGAGGCTATTAGGCAACAGCTCCCGGCATTATTCACCACTTGGCTATGCTAACTTGATATGACTGAAGGCTGCATTTTGTTCATCCTTAGTTTTCTCTCAGTTGGGTTGCCATCTGTTTGTAGTACTCAGAACTTTTCTCTACAGATCTACCTCTGCTACTACTTAAACAGACTCCTAGCATGCCCTTTTAAACTATTTTTCAGCTAAGTGGGATTCCAGACCCTGAATTTCCCCTCTGCTGTGACCTGGGCCGGGAATGACTGTAGCACAGACTTATGATAGTAGACTATTAACACTTGGATAGTGCTGCCTCTATCAGTTACAAAACTGGAAGTCTTTCAGTAGTTACACTTCTCTCCTCTCTCTTTTGTTTTTCTATAGCTATAGGTATTTATCACTCGATGTCTGTCACTATAAAATAATTGTAAGAGAATAATAGGAGTGTTGATCTTATCTTAGAATAAAAAATAGGGATTAAAATCAAGACAATACAATTATATCACAAGTAAAGTATGCAGCCTTCCCACAGATCTAGGTTAATCTTCATATTTTTATAACTTTTATCTCCTTTATCTCATATTCATTCATAACCTAAGACTTATTTGTCTAACAAAATATCTCACATTTATAATCCTGATTATCTGACTAAGGTTCCTAATCTTATCCGAACAAGCTCTCTCTTTCTGTTATACTCTACCTTCCTTCATCCGCCTTCAGGACTGCAGCTGATCTGAGCTAAGTTTTACAGATACAAACTCTCCCCCTTGCCTCACCTGACATAATTTTCTGTCACTTACTTAGCGCCTGTCTGCCAATCAGCCCATTCATTTAGTCACACAAACTACTACTCTGCCTACAGTATGCATTAATACTTTGGTTTAAGAGTAACTTGGTTTAAGAACATTTTGCAAGACAAGCAAACATTTTTTTCTAAATTGTGCCTTGATCAACAAGCAGTGTCTTGATATACAAGCACTGGAGCAGGTCACATGATTACAAGTGAGACAGTGGTGGCTCTCTCCATCCCACCCTCTGATGGATTGTGGGTGCTTGTCTCAAACATTCCATCTCAGGCAACCTCCAGAGCAAAGGAGAGAGGAATAGAACTCTCCCTTGCACCAGCCAGGAATGTGCAGGTTAGGGTTTTATTTTTCTTTATATTTACATTTATATTTAATTTGTTTTCAATATACTTTCTTATTTTTTTTCAAACAATTTCTAGTCATCGGGCATATAGGTAAGTGTGCATAGGGCTACAAATTGCACTTTATTATTGTCACATTACAAATACAGAGTAACCCAGTTAGTCCCAAATAGAGAAGATTCCACAGCCAGGTATGTAAACCATGGTGTGGATGTGAACTTCTAGCCACCCCCTTTTGTGAGTTTTGGCATTTTGTGTGTACAGTATGTTCTCTATGGGACCCCAGAATGAATAATCTGAGTTTCGATTATTTCTTATGGGAAAATTTGCTTTGATATAAGAGTGTTTGGTTTACAAGCATGTTTCTGTAATGGATTATACTTGTAAACCAAGATATTGCTGTACATCTACAATAACCACAAATAAATCTAATAAAAAGCCAACCAACATTTTCCTGTGTATTTCCTCCTCAGTAAGTTTGGAATGCTTTAATTGGATGAGAGAGATTTTGCAACCACTTGGCAGGCTGAAAATCATTCTTCTTTGCATTATTTCTGACTTGCAGGCGAATTAAAGCAAGGGAATAAGAAATCAGGCAACAAAGATCAGGGAAATGAATTAAGCAAATCAGAGGATAAGAACTCATATTTTCTCCCATTTCTTCGTCAAAACAAGGAGCTCAGGCAGGCAATACTAACACTTACCATGGAGACTGCTCATCTGTAACCACAAAGCCAATTCTACATAGACCCAGGTTTCAGTATTCACACATGTTCTGCATCTTATGTCAGAGATATGTAAACTGTGTGAAAATCAAAACAATCTACATGACACTGAAATCACCTGTCCCTGACTAGAGAGCAAAATATTTTGAAAGGATGAGCTCTCTGAAGCCCAGGGGGAAAGTGTGTGGGTGTGGGTGTGGATGTGGGTGGGTGGAGTTGGCATAAACTTTTCTGACCAGTTGCCAGGACTTGAATAAAAATCAGGCAAGGTTTGGTAAAGCAAGTTTATTTCAATGATATCAAAAGCCAAACAATATAGGCTGTTTGAATTTAGCAACATCAGTGCTTCCTTATCTCCTGAAGTGTGTGAGATAATTGCAAATGGGAAGTGACAGACTTTATAGGTGCAGTATAAGGCGTTAATTCTATTTTTCAAATGTCTCAGTAGCTTGGATTCTCAGTAAATAAATGACTGCTTGTTTTGATATGAAGCTGCCTGACTGCTAAGATAAACAAGCAATAGTCTCTGAAGACACCCTCCTATACTCCCATACTTGCTGTGAAGGATAATGTGAATCATTTTGTGTGTGTGTGTGTGTGTGTGTATCACATTTTGTTTTTGTTTCATTGATTTCAGTCATTGCCATTACATTAGTGGCTTGTCATTATCTTTTGGAGAAATGAGTTACGAAGCTGGAAACAGGATCAAGAGACTGGGATAATGCTGTGGGCAGTCTGAATATGAGCCTAGAATAATAACATTTGAACCTTGGAGAACAATGCTATGAAAGTCCCAATGAATACCCCAGGATTTCATTTCTGTTCAATACAGAGTTTTTCTCCTGCTTCATTTCTGCTCCCTAGGCCATATTTTCGAACAAAATTTGATTCTACTTTGTTTCAGTCATTTCTGATTATCAGCATGTCTTGAAGGATGGTTATGTTGATAAGCTTTCTATGGACTCCAATATTATTCATTCAGACCTTGCATTATAGCCTATGCTACATCTTGCCTCAAAATTAGAGTCATTCCAGTTCTTCTGGAACAGATCACTTTGTGGAAATATTCTGTTCTAGACCACTTCAGTTCATGAACACAAAGCACAGCCGTATATACATTGAATTGGTCCATTTCTGGTTTCCACTTTATCTTGATTCAGACTTCTCACTTCCCATGTTCTGATTGTATGTATTCTGCAGCATCAGTCTTTCCTTTCAGTTCTGTGCACTAGACATCTTTTTCAGCTTCAATCCAGTTCCTTTATTAGTGACAGGGATGTTTGTACTTGTCCTTTGCACTTCTCCAGTAACTGATTGAGTTCTTTCCAGCCTGGGAGTCTCATCTTCCAGGATTATATTTTGCTTCGTTTTGGACTGTTCCATCATAGAGTTTTCAAGACAGAAAAAAATGGTTTGCCAGTACCTCTTCCTTCAAAGGCAAGAAAAGTTCAGCAGTGTTTTAACATTGCCACCTTCTGTGCAGTACTAACAATAGTCTGAGTATCACTGTCATTGCCTCCTTGACTAGTATCTCTTTCTGCAACCACTGTTGCTTGTTAGCTGCAACCCCCATCACCACCAGTGGAACTTTCAGTTTTCTTCTTCTGCCCTTGAAGAGGGTGGATGCCGTTTAGTCTGGTTTCTCAGTTGTGACTATTCCATCTTGGATTCTAGACTTGTAATGGAATCTGGCCTACTAATGGTACTGCTCTCAGCTTCACTAATGCTCTGAAATTCCTTCACCAAGTTAAAGTATGCATCCAAGAGGGGGACTCTAGTGGCTTTAATAGGAGTTTCAAGGTAAGTATGATATTTAAGGAGTGGTTTTACCTGTTCCTCACCCAAAATGAGTTTTTGTGGATAAGCAGGGATTTGAACTTACTGTATCCACTACACCACATTGGGGATCTAAAAATAATAGCAATAAAAGTTGTGTAGCAAACATTATAGTATAGTGTTGGCGAACCTATGGCACGGGTGCCAAAGGTGGCATTTGGAGCCCTTTCTGTGGGCACCCAACATCACCCCTTTACAGCCACCCATATTCAGGTTAAGTTGCTGTATTGGCCCTTTGTGAAAAATTAGTGGGTTTTGAATTCCAGTTTGGGCACCTGGTCCCTAAAAGGTTCATCATCACTGTTATTGTATGTAGCCACTTTTTACTTTTTTAAAAAAAGCAAGATAAAGCTAATAGCTATTAATGATAAATTAACTTGTGAAATAACAGTTAAAAGAGGTTGGATGAAGAAGAAAAAAGTTAATGATTTTGTCCCCCACCCATATCCCATTGATAATGTTTTAACAAAAGCAAAAAATTGTGTACCTCCAAATGAATTTATGTTGTTTACCTCCAAATGAATCTACGGAAGGGGAATCAGATACTATAATTTTAAAAAATGCAGCATATCTTCAAATGGTCTCAGTGGGATGGGTGCACATTTGTGTAATTGTGCATTTTAAGTTGTTTTGTTTATGTATGTACGTATTAATTTTAATGCTTTGTTTTGTATGTTTATATTATTAGGGTTTTTTGGTATTTTTATTGATTAAATAAAAGTGATATTTTAAAAACTCAGTTTGAAAAGTTTAAAAAAACTTTTCAGTTTTTTAAGCTTTTCAGGCTTGACTTCATTGAGATTGTATAATCCTGTGTTAAAGGTTTCCAGTGAGATATGCAGGGATATGAATCTTCGTGGCTTATTACAAGAAGAGCAGTTATCCGATATTATTTACTCATGAAGAACTCAGCTTTAGTCCAGATTACATAGTAACCAAATTATGTCTTTCAGAGTAATCCATACTAAGAAAAAAAAGCAATGCAACATATCTAGTTGCATGAATCTGTCAGTTTTATTTCATCCACATTCTGTTGTTTTATATCACATAGGTTTCTTTCACCCTAAATATTAAGAAAAGTACAAGTATTGAACAAATAATGTGCATAAAACAGTCATGCTTACATTAAATTCTAGACCAACTTAGAGAGGGCCATCATAATTGCATATACAATTGCTGTTAAATATGCAAATAATATTACATTATTGTTTATTTTATTATGTTAAATATTAAGATAATTAAATTATGTTAATATTAACATGTTTGAATGCAAATCCAAAACCTCATGTTCGTTCAATCTTAGATAGAAAGAATTTTACCAATGTTTATCAATTCTTAGAAAAGTGAGATGAATTATTTTCCCATTCATTCCAGCAACAAACATGCACAGCATAAGAAATGCTCCCATCTAGTGGCCAAAATATATTTTAGAGATAAAATACTTTATTGTAGCTTTACCCATCCTTGCCTTTTTCAAATCCTCTAAAGCAAAACAAGCCCCTGTAAAAGCCTCAACAACGTGTATGGCTTTTAAAATGAAAACACTAACATAGCAACTGGATATTCTAAATATTTTGTTGCTTACCTGATGGAAGTAGCCTGATTTCAGCAGAATTAACCACATGATTAACAGAATCACCTGCTTCATTAACACTGCAATCATGTATGTGTATATTCAGATTTGAGTCTCCTCTTCTTTAGTGAGTCCTCATAAGTGTATCTTGGATTTCAGTTTATGCACACCATGACATGGCTGGGAGGACCTAATAAAAGCAAAACTTGCACAAGTGGGATAACTGCCAAAAATTTCTGCCTTCCTTCTTGCAAAATGCTAAAACAGATTTTGCCAAAACCTTCTTTGAGATAGGGAAGTGGTTTTAGTAATCT
>JAHTLZ010003542.1:35658909-35687447 GCA_023846285.1 Phrynocephalus versicolor
TTACTGGAAAAACACATAATGGAGCTAAATGGGGAGAAACGAAAAAATTTTCGTTTTCATTTTCATTTTTTCATTTTCGTTACGTAACGAAACGAAAACGAAAATTTTTTAAATTAGCTCACGAAAACGGAAACGAAACGAAACGGACCCTAGCCTAAAACGAAAACGAAAATGAAAATTTTTTTCTGAGTCATGCCCATCTCTACAGGCAGGCCCTTGTGCTGTGATTCATTACATTTGATAGGGTGGAGTGAGCTCTTCATTATTTTTTGCCAGGAATATATTTTTATACTATTTTGATGTTATTATTGTTATTTTTTTTAAAAAACTCTTCTATTTTTATTTGTAGAGATTTGGATAAGATTTTCTTGGAACAGCCAGTCTCTTTCTGTCCCCAAATTCTCCAGTGCTCACATGTCAGTGTTCCTTCATTTGTCTCTTTCCGTGCTTCTGCCTCCTCCTTACTTTTGAAGAAGTTCATGGTAGAGAAAAAAAATTGTGTTTTATATTATGAGGAATGAATGGACACAGATGACTTTCTAAAGTTAGACCCCGGTCTCACTACCGTTATCTGCGCATCTTAATATGATGTGTACTATTTTTTTCAGGCAGTCATGTGATGTTTGATGTGGAATTAGTGCCCCGACGACAGGGGAGTATTTTACTTCTCTACATCTGTCCCTACTTGCTTACTGCACATCTTTTCCCTGTGATACAGCATGATGCCCCCTTGTGGCAAATACATGCATTGCAGCCAGGTAGCAGTCTTTCTTCTTAAAATCAATTTTAATTCCGGTGGAAAGCCAGCAAAACTTGTGCTGGCATGCCGGTATACCACCAATTCAGTAGCATAAGCAATTACCAAGGCAGAACTACAGGAAGTGGCAGAAAAGGGGGTACGAATCTATTTGGTGCGAATTTTCTGTGGTCGCACCTCATTTGAGGCATTAAAAAGTGCACATCAATAACAGAAGTATTTTAACACAACCCCTGGCATTGTTACAAAATGCTGCGGTTAAAGTACACTTCCAGGGGTGTGGTCAGCCGGGGTACCAAAAATGCTGCTCTTCAGAGTGAAGGCATGATCTTTTACTGTGCAGTCTTTCACAGCAAAATTGTCATCAGACCAGGGCCTTAGTGCTTTATCATGAAATAAGGAGATATTTGTACACGTGTGGCCTTTTATTGGCACAAAAAACCCTGTTAGATTCTGAATGAAACAGGGGAAATGCAAGTAGGAGGTGCCTAGAATAATACACGGCTGGCACAGAATATTGTGCTCACTGAGGCAAAGGACAAAATGATTCCCCATCACTGCTATTGCATGTACCAGAAACCATATGAATGGCAGTTTAATATTACTAGTGCCAGGATAGTATCATCAAGGAGCCACAGTTTAGCTTGGTAGAGCAAGGGTGGCTGCATGGACTGTCAACTTCTTGCTACTGTTTTGCATCCCTTAGCCCTTGCTCCTTGAGGTTGCTAGCTCATTTTGCCAGTCCTGAACTACAATAAAACTATCCAGTAGAAATATGGTATCATTCATTACAACAGCAGCAGCGGGTGGGGGTGGGTGGGGAGGGAGAGAGACAGAGACTGGCTGAAATCCTATCTTGCAGTTACATATAAGGTATAATTAACAGAAGTGAATTGTCTCAAGTTTAGAAATCTCTGCAGATGCTCTCTGTTTCATGATGAGTTGGTGTGAAATAGATAATGTCTACATGATTTCTTAATATAAAGCAATTTGCTTTTCAGTTTCTGTCATTTATACACAACAGGGTTTTGATCAGCGTTTCTTAACAGTTAATGAGATATTGGTGTTTATTGACATAAAATGCAGTGAGTAATGGCCCCCTAGTTCAGAAGGCCATAGAAGAGTATTGAAAAACAATACTGGAAGATAGGTTTGTCAATTATACAAGTCTGTCAGTGGTTTTCATACCTGACCTTAAATCCCAACATTTTCTTTCCTTCTTTCAAAATGTTATTTAATGTAACATCCAAAGCTTTGGGTCGACACAAGTTCCAGCTTCTCCTCGTTGGCATAGCCAGTGAGTGTGTTGGCTGATGAATTCTGGGAAATATAGTCCCACTCTGGTAACATCATGAGAAAAATGAGCAAGACATGTAGGCATTCAAAACAAAGATGAAAAAGGAAATGTAAACATATTTAGAAAGAAGACTGGCTATTGGTGAATCTCCACTAGAAATACTTCATGCCTCCACCACCAAGACCATAGCTAATGACCCATACTTTATGGGTTTCAGCACCTTAGGCCATTGTTTACCTGAAGGCCTATTGAGACTACTGTCTACCTAATGAGCCTGTTCAGGCCATTTTCCATCTTATGAGCCTATTTCAAACCAGGGTGACATGAGGTCAAAGTGAACTATAAAATGGAGGACTTGCAACTAGCTTTCCTCAGACTGACTAAGCTGTTTGGATAAGCAGCAAACGATTTCAGTCTCTCAAGAAAAGAAGTCCAGTTGCCATGACTCAACTTCCAGAAAAAATCACCTGAATGACTGAGAATCTTCACAGACATTTCTCCACTAGAAGTCTTAATTGATTATTAAGATAGATAGCTGCTGAAGTTATGCCAAGAAGGAAGGAGGAAATGAATCAAATCTAGGTAAGCTTGGCTTGAGTGTTGTTGTTTCTTTCTTAAATTGGCATCATACGGGAATCTTAAGTTCATTATGCTGGATTTTATCATATTTGTGAGAATGTACACAAGAGAAATTAATAAGGCTCATTTCACAGCTTTCCAATACGTACACATATAACATGATATGGCTCACACATCTACAGATACAACAAAAGAATCTAATGGCACCTTATAGGTCATGGTGTTTTATTTGGTATAAGTATGTGTGGACTGTAGTCCACTTCACATTTATTTACAAATATGTGTAACATTCATATTAGGTATGTACAAAACCCCTCTTGGGGAGACACCTAAGAAACAAAAGGTGTAAAGTGGCCTTCAAGAAAGCGGATAAATCTGTCATCCATGGGTATTTTTCAACTGAAAGTAGTTTTTTAATGGAGCAAGAAGATCATGTAGATGTTGCACCATCCCATATGAAAAAGGTTGTTCTAATTCATTGCTAAAACAAGGGGGTGCGGAGTAAAGTATACTAGGGTTTCTTCAAACTTTGGATGAATGACTTATGAGCATGCAGTGCTGATTACTGTCTACTATTCTGAGAATAATTTTAAAGGAAATGTATGTGTTGTAATTTTATTGGGAGAAAGAGGTGTGCAGTCTCTTAATTTTTTTAAAGTAAATGTTCCTTAATTAAAAGCAATGAGATCTCTACTTGGCATGAATTTCAGTCCTATCAAATGCAACTCAACTCATCTAAGAAAGAAAGAAAAAAGCTGATGGAAAGAGTTGATGCTGTTAATGTCACAGCAGGAGTCTCTAATGCATCCAGTACAAAATATAATTATTCCAGTACAGTGGAGAATATTCCACCAGCCCTTCTACGTCCACCATTACATTGGGCATTGTCTCCAAGACCCACCTGGTAATGTCAAAGGTCTGAAATTATATTAAAGGAGGGCACTCTCAACATCCTCCCAGAGAAACTGCTTCTTGGGTGTTTCCCTTGAAGTTTAGCATGATAAGAACACAGAAAACTGTCTGATTTTGAGTCAGACCATTGGAGTTTCTAACTCTGCATTGTCTACGCTGACTGGCAGCAGCTCCCTAGTGGTTTTGGCAAGGGCCTTTCCCCAAATCCAATCTAGTAAGTTGTGATATGAGGAAAAGAGATACCGATGGAATCATTCATTTGTATGGAGATATTACTATTATTCATTGTTCTAAAAAATTTTATTTTTAAAGGTTCGAAACAACTTATGAAAGCTCCACCGGTTCAGGGTTCCACAGATCGCCTTACTTTGCCAGGTTAGTAAGTTATGTTGAAATGGTTATTTAGACATAATATCAAAATTATGCTTCATAATGACTCTGTATTGTCCCGTTGTGAGCATTTCATTGTATTACATTATTTATGTTCTGAGTTTCTCTCCAAGAAGACCCAAGGAAACTTGAAGTATTGAAATGGACAATGCAAGCAGTAGAAAATACAAGTCATTACAATGTTAAAAAGCAACTAAACTGGTATATTTAACAAAACACATACATAATGGAAAAACACTCCTTCATTTCACTTGCTTTTGGGTATACCAACTTATCAAAGCCATGATAGATGTATAATGATCACACTATCTCCTGCTCTGTTGAGTGGCATGTTTCATATCTTTTCCTACATGTTTTCCATTGTGTTCATGAATCTGTAACCTGACCCATTTTAAGATAAATCTCTGTAATCACAGAAAATGGAGATTCTTCACAATTGCAAAAGGTGATGGTATATTATATAGAGTAGGAAAGGGATCATTATATCTGCAATTGCGTCTTAGGATACACTATGTAATCTTCCTCTGCTTTTCTGTTACGCCGAACAAGCGAGAAATTCCCCACTCTTTCAGTTAATGACCAAGTTCCTTTGGCTTTTAATACCTGCCTGAGAGTGAGTAAGAAGCAGGCTAGTAAAAATACTACCTTAATCTTGTTTACTAAATCTTAAGCCTGTATTAAATATGTAAGTGTTCCAGAGAAATCAACAGAATGTATCAGCAACAACTAATAGAATACCCATTGCATTAAATGAGATGAGGAATCTTACATCTATTCACTCAAAACATTCTTCTGCTAGATAGTATTCTGGGGAAAAGAAATCTGAGAGTGAAGTTCAGAATGAGTTAAATGCCTTTGGTGGAACTCAGAGAGGAGGAAATGGGTCAGACTAACGTGTACTGTACTTCACTTCTCAAAACCTTGTTTTTCCTCTTATCTCAAGTATGCATGCTTCCCCCCCCCAAATGTAAACATTTGTCTCATGCAATTCTTTTTGTGTGTGCATGTTTTTCTCTCCTCCCAAAAAAACCGCAACCATTGGAAGTAGCACTTCATCCTTTGTCATTATGTAATAGCTGCATTCTGTATTACAGCCATGATGGCAAACAGTTATATTAGCTAAGGTCACTCCAGGTTTGGTAGATGATACCTGCAGAAGACCCATCAAGGAAACCATAATGATCCTTGGATATATTTTCCATTGATGCTTTAAGCCTCCATATTGGTGGAAAGTGGCTGGATATAAAAAAGTATAATTTCAGCACCCATTCAAGGTGAAGTTTCTCAAGATCATTCTTATGCCTTTTGTCTGGAGCCATTCTTACACTAAGGTACTGTATCATCAATAATATAGCCTGCCTCCTAGCATACTGCCTAATGCATCTTGTAGTGGTAGAGGTAGATAACTTCTTCTTCAGTCTGTTCAGTGTTGTCATGTGTTTGTTTTTAATACATTTCCAACAAGACCTGACAGCCTTTTCTGTGTGATATTCTACCTTTCAGAAAACTAAGACTCTCCTTCAGGAAAGAGCAAAGCCCCATCAGTGTGCCAGCCACATTTTAAAGAAAAGCATGTACTTTCCCACTGAAAATGTTCTGGTCAGTATCAGTTTAGCAATCAAGGCTCACTTACGTTACCTGCTGATGTGCAAAGGTCTGTGCTAAAACGAGAAAGGCTCAACATTCCTCCAAATTCTCCTTGTCCTGAGCTTGGAGCCTGACATGCTTCTTTATCAATTGGTGCTCCAGGGAAGCACTACATATGTGGAAGTTGATTTCCATGTAATCCAGAGTGCTGTAGTGGATAGACTGGGGCATGGGAACCATGCCTTCAGATCCATGCTTGGCTATGAAAACTCCTGTGGATGGGGGTGCAGGGTGAAACTAGTAATCTCACATTCCGTGAAAGCCCTATTAGGGGCACCGTCTATTGGTTCCAACCTGGCACTATGCCTTATATCAGTGGTGGTGAATCTTCAGAACTAGATGTTTAAGGCCACAACTCCCAGAATTCCAAGCCTATATTGCCAATGACAAAGGACTGTGGGAGTTGTGGTCCAAAACATCTGGAGTGCTGAAGGTTCACCACCACTGCCTTATACTGTATAGCCCATGTTCACTGGATGCACAAAAGAGATGTGAGAGTTTAAAAACACATATTTTAACTTTTCAATATACTAGCAGCATTTTGGAGTGTTTGGTGTTAATGTGTATCTTTTCCCCTTAGATTACATAAATTCAAAAACCAGCAGCAATGAACATCCATCTTAAAGAATCAGCAGCAACAGTGTACATAGAAGAGTTTCCAGGAGAAAAATAAAAGTTTATTAAACAGACACAAAAATACTTTTGTCTTCATTTTAAACTCTGTCCAAAAACTGTTTATTTATTTTATGTCATTATCTAAAGCAAGTGTTGGCATAACTGTACTTCAGCACTGTGCACAATATACAGCCAACTGTACTGTGTTGCTTTCTTTAATAAAGTTCTGCCACCGAATTGCATGTTTTGAAACTAGTATGTCTCGAAAGGGGGGATTTTCTCTGTGTTGATGTGACAAACAATGCCTCCTGTGTCACACACGTCACTGTGAAATATGACTTGACAGCATAATCACACATAATTCGATAATAGCATAGCCTTACATAACCCAACTCTGATGCCCACCACCAAATGCCTCTCACATAGAAGCCACACACACTGTTTCAAAGTTCAGAATGTCATACACCCAAGCTAATTTGTAGAATACAGATGACCTGTATCTGTACAGGTTATCTGTATTAGTACAGATTATCTGTATTTGTATATTACAGGTAACCTGACATTAAAACTGATTCTCTTAGTGTCCAAGTGATGCAGTTCTTCCACTCAGTCTTTCATGTCTGAAAAATCAGATTTAAAGAGGTGCAATATGCTGATGTTCTGAAGACCATGAAACAAAAGTAAGTTTATGTGCAAATAATAGGAAGTGATAGAAGCTCCTACTGTGACCTTCATGATTGCCTTTAACGAAATTCTCCTTCTAATGATAGGGTAATCTGTAACATATAACTGGTCCGTTTGTGAACTGGGAACATAGGAGGCTTGTGATCAAAGCAAAGGATGCCCTGGATATTTTGGCTGGGATATTTTGGCCCTGTTGCATGCATACTTTCTAGTCTCCTTATTTACACAGTGCTTTTGTTTCTGCTCTGTGTAATGCTTCCTACATGCCTATCCCAACCATGCAGCTCCCTACTTGGTGCTTTCCTTTCCTTACTGCTTCAACCTGTTGTTAACGATCTAGCAGCAGAGAAGTAAAAGATCATGCCATGTGTTTCAAGAACTGACTGTGGGTGATGTAGCTGCAAGTGGCCTTGTACTCTGCTCAACCCATTATTGGTCCTCCACGTGTTGCCTTGCTTTCTTTGTACGGCGGATGCTATGTTCTTTTATGCTTCATGGTCACTTGCATGTGAGGAATGTCTGGGTTTAGACTACATTGGGACAAGTGCTAGCCTTCTACCAACTTCTGAATGTGTGTAACCTGGGTTTGCTTTGTGCTCTACGTGGCAGCTCCCCCACCTTTCCGTGGTCCCTCTTTTGCCCCCCTTCTCTATCTGCAACATTATTACATGCTTCAACGAGCAACACCATCACTCTTGTCAAACACCACAATGAAGGTGCTTATGTTTGATATGCTTTGTAGCTGGAATTGCCCTTCTCTCCCTGCCTTACTGTGGCTCCTTCTTTCCAGTGTGGCTGATGGGTGCCCTCCCCAAGATGTCTTGCCTCTGCTTTCCTTCCATGCTTTGAAAAACACGAGCTCTTTGGCCTGATATTTTTTATTTATATTTGTTCTCAAGGAATGAGGGGATGAGGGGGAAGCATGCTTGCTGATTTGTGTTTTGACTGCCATTTTCTTTATGATGACATCCTGTCAGTGTCAGGGCATCTCTGTAATCTGATGTTCGAAGTTCTACAGGCTGGCACCTCTTCTCTTCTTCTCCGAGACTGACCTACAGAGTTCCTTCCCTATGATCACCCTGCTTATGCGCCATACCTACTGGTATGGTTTTCAAGGACCTTCCTTTTTCTAGTCTGTAGTAGAGTCTTTTGGTGACAGAGGTATGGGGTTGCACCATTTCTTAAGCAGGATGTTTACATTATCTGACAGCTCTATATTCTGCAAGTCCACCAAATGCAATGTGGTATTGGGTTTGATGGCTGTTGTCACATGCCCCTTTCACACACTGGGTTTTCACTTGCTGCCACAACCACATTAACTGGGCATTTGTATGTATTTGAGAGAGAGAGTCACACCAGGTAATATAGTTTTAAAACTAACATGAAACATTTATTGGTTTACAATTAGATGATCAATATTTTGATAGTTTTAGCCAATGTTATTGTACTGCATACATGAAATCTTATAGTGTTTCTTTTATAAACCAGACCCTTTTCAGTGGCAGGATCTCCCACCTGGCCAACTGACAGTCTCACTGACTCTCAGCTCTCTTAACTGAACTCCTCTCAGCTCTAGCACAAGCTGAACTGAACTCAACTTAAACTGAACTGAACATCCCCCATTAGGTTCCCATATATAACATTTTTTTTACATATTTTTTGACTTTTTGAAAATTTAACATAATACTATAACATAAACTCCATTAAAGAAAAACATTTAAAGAAACAAAAACAAGCAGACAAAAAGCAAAGGTCAATACATCATAAGATCATATAATACATCCATTATAAATTGCCTTATATATTTACAATGAGTCAATAAAGGGCTTCCATATATCTATGTAGATATCCTCTCGTAGTTGCTTTCTTAACCACTCCCACCTGCTTGGTGATTGGCTATTCAAAACAGAGTCATAAATATTCATACTTGTTTTAACCCTTTTCGCCACAGCTGTTATTCCCACATTACAGTGGACCCTCGTATAACAAACGGTTTGTATAATATAAAATCTGCACAACATAAAAATTTCCGGAGATAAGGGAAATTTGCTGAACACAATTGCCTATGGGGCAAACCCGTACAACATAAAAATGGTCGTGATTGGGGATTACTTTGTTTACAATGCATTTCGATGGGAAATTTGTATAAAGGAAAATTTGCTTAACAGAATTTCATTTGGAACTAATTAATTCCTTTATACAAGGTACCACTGTACTGTGTTTGTGGGACTGATGCCTAGATCTGAGATCTTAGTTGCGTCAACCTGGGAGGACACCCTGAGAATGCTGACTGGGATTGTTTGAAATTATGTTGCTATCAATGGGAATCTTGGGAATGTCATTTTAGGGCTGCCAGGGTTGGTCACCCTTTATGCTGCTGGGTCAATGAGACCCTTCTAGGGCGGCATGATGAATTGATTTCCGTGTCTTCACATGATATACACTTTACCGTGTCTCATGATATACACTTTACTGTGATACTCACTGAACAGTGTTCAGTGAGTACAATTGTGAAGCACACAGGACCTTCAGCTGGGTAAGGGAGGCCTCCCTTCTTCACAGGGCTTGCTTGCTCTGCGGGTGGTTGGACGGCAGCATCTGGGGAACATGGTAGCCTCAAGCAGCAGCAGTGGTGGGCCCAGTTGCCTGCTAGACAAGGAATCCCTGTGGAGGAGAAGGGGCAACCTGTTCCACCTATGGTGAAAATGGAGCCACTGAAGCTGGCCAGACAGTGGCTTTGTTTTCACTGTGTATTGGAACAGCCATGTGATAGGAGAGGCTTTGCTCTCGTCTGCAGATAACCCACAGTAAAAAGTTTGCTGCGGGTTATCTGTGATGTGCAGTTCTAACGAGTTGGGGTCCATTGTGTGAGAGGAACATCCCGATTCCTAGAGGTGGAAAGGCATACAGAATGCTTTTTGTTCTGGTTCTGGTGCTCCTGGGAGAGGGGTTTTATGTGGAGAGAAGCCTGTGTCCTGTGACCGCTTTATCATTGGTTGAGAAAGTGTAAGGTATCCAGTGGGAATAGTGTGCTTGTGGAAAGATCAGAAGATGGCTTGTACGTAAGCATTTTATTAGTTTGTTTGTTAGTAGGTATGCTTAGCAACTATTGACATGGATAGTCTTTGAATGTAATTAGCTAAGAGCCTGTTTGCACTCTTATTTGTTATGGGGAAGTGGCTGACCGGTGGGGTCCCGCAGGGTTCTGTTCTGTCTCTTGCATTATTTAATATTTATATGACACCACAGGGGGGAAATTATCCAGAGTTTTGGGGTTAAGTGTCACCAGTATGCCGATGACACCCAACTCTCGTCACCTCCGGATTCCAAGGAAGCTATTTCGACTTTAGATCAGTGCTTAGGTTCGGTAATGAACTGGATGAGGAAGACTAAACTGAAACTAAACTCAGACAAGACAGAGCTGCTTCTGGTCAGTCAAAAGGGAGATCAAGGGATAGGGATGCAATCTGTACTGGATAGGATTACCTCCAAATTGAAAAAAGATGTGTGTAGCTTGGGGGTGCTCCTGGACTCATCCTTGAGCCTAGATGCCCAGGTCACAGCTGTGGCCAGGAGTACATTTGCACAATTAAAATTAGTACACCAGCTATGCCTGTTTCTTGAGAAACCTGCTCTGGCCACTGTGATACATTCCCTAGTGACATTCTGGCTGGACTATTATAATGCGCTCTATGTGGGACTACCAATGCAAAGTCTCAGAAAACTTCAACAGGTCCAAAATACAGCAACCAGATTGTTGACTGGGACGGGTTACAAAGATCACATTACACCCCTACTAAAACAGCTCCACTGGCTATCAATCAACTGTCAGGCACAATTCAAAGTTCTGACGTTAAGCTAAAAAGCACTATATGACCTAGGTCGAAACTACCACAAAAACTGAATCGCACAGTATGAAATGGTTCGGGTGCTAAGGTCATCAGGAGAGGCCTTTTTCTCCATCCCACCACCTTCACAGGTGCATCTAATGGTGACATGAAAGGGGCTTCTCTGTTGCTGCTCCCAGACTTTGGAACTCCCTCCCACTGGAGGCCAGGACTGCCCCTTCTCTGCTGTCTTTCCGGAAGCAGACAAAGATCTTCCTCTTCAGGCAAGCTTTCCCTGAATGAGGGACTACCTACTACGTGACTTTTATATGGATTACCATGTATGATAACATTGACTGATTTCATAAGAACACCAGAGTTTTCCATGTTACTTTCCACCCCATAATGGATTTTTGTGTGCTTTTTTTGTAGCTTTAATATTCCCTTTTAACATTCTAAGATGCCTCTTCTAATTCCCTGTTCTTAACTCGAATATATCTTAAATGCTCTGGGCTGTATACTATCCCTCATTATTGTAAGCCACTTTGGGTCATTTTTCCAAGGAGAAAGGGGGATAAAAATATTCAAAATGAATAAATGAATAAACAAACAAGAGTGAGGCTAAACCGCAAATATTTGTACATCTATACATGGCCCCAAACCAGAGGTTGGATTTGAGCAAAACTTTGTTGATCTGGTGATAGGCAGATGAGAAGGGTCACTCAGTGATCTCCAAGTGCCTTTTCTGTTTCTTTATTGTATAATTGTCCTGTTCTAGTTGTTGGAAATGTGTTCTCTTCCTGTTTCTGAGCTTTACACATGGTCACCATGGCACAACATCTATGACTTAAGCAGCAGTATGATCACATTTTAGCTGCTCATCAACAGTGAGTTCCAGCTCAACTTCCTTAAAACTATTTGGATCTACAGGGTAAATAGCTGAAGGCTTACTTTGATGTGGGTGCATGTTGCCTTCACATTTACACTTCAGTGAAAAATGGATATCAAAAATTGACTCGGCGTGAATGCAGGGGTTCATGCCTGTAACCCTATACTTACTTTCTGGAACTTGGTGGAATTTATTTCTGAAAAGATATACTTTAGGTGTTATACTGTTAGCAAATGCCCCTCCCTGTGTCTCATGCTGGTGAATAGGGAGTTCAGTACATTTTTAGAACAAGCGGAATTGGATAAATTACATACTTAAACCTAACATTTCTTGGGCTGTAAGTTGAAAAACATGAGTGAAATAACTAATATCTGTTGTTTCTTTTCAACCGTTCTTGCCCTCTGCTTTATCTGTCTGCAATATTATGTGGCTACAGAATGAAGGTCTGTGAGAGTGAAAATCAATGGAATTCAGTAATTTCTGAGTCTCTGTTATCTTAATGTTTGTCTTCTTCCTTTCTAGTCATCAAACCTCCATTAAACCAATCCAAGAACCCCAATTTTGTTTCGGCAACCACAACCTTCCCACCTTTCCACAAGAAAACAGAGAACTATTTGGTGAAGTATAAGCTGCTTGACCAGAGAGGCCGTATGAAGAAGATTGAGCATATTTCCCAGCACTGGAACAGGAAGTAGGTCAGGATTGCTCCTTTAATTGGAGAACAGGGTGGACCAAGGCCAAAAGCCACGTGGGAAACAAAAAAGTTATTGAACAACCCGGGAGGGGGGGGAGTATGTAATGTAACAAATGCAATGGAAGCATCATCAGGACATGCTCCCTCTGATTTACAGAGATGCCCCAGGGATCCCATTATCTGGCCACAAAAAACTGGTGTGATGAAATATTCTCTGCATCTGCTTCCAGAGACATCATTTCTGGACTGAGTCCAAATACATATCCCCTAACAAACCATTGCTATGATCAGATCTGATGCCCAAGAATCTATTGAGGAAGAAAGACTGAATCTGATTTTGCAAAGGCAGAGTGTGGGGGTGGGGGTGGGGGGAGTAAGCAACAAGCAACATGGGTTATCTTCAGTTTTGAAGACATAGGAAATGAAATCAGAGATAGATGCATTACTAATCCTATATTTTGGACTGCATCATTGCTTGACAGAAAGGTCCTTTTCAAGTGCACACCTCCCCTGAAATTCACTTGCACTTCCTGTGAGCTGTTCAATGTATTTTCATGCCACTGCTGCATTTAGAGAGGGGAAAAATCAACTTAAGCATAGAAAAAAAAAAAACCCTAACTCTTATTGTAGACCAGTGTCACAGAAGCATTATGTCACATTGAATTTGGCCATTCTACTGGATAAGAAAACAACTGATCAGTCACTATTTTAATTTGGATGGCTGTTTTCTTTGTCATCTTCCCTCCCAGTCATCCCTCTCCCAGTTCTCTTTTCAGTTTAGGACGCACAAAAACTGGAGACAGCCAACGGTTTCAGAAAGACAATTGTGCTCAAGTGTCATTTTCCGGTCTATCGGTTTATCAGCCAAAATCAAGGCTTTCCTATCTGACATGTTATCTTCTAGTGAGTAGGGAGGAAGGTTAAAGGTTTCTTGCAGCAAAAAAGAACAGCTGGCAAAATGGACAGGTGTGTAGAAAATGGAAGCTATTGTGACAGCCTAGAGTAAACTATGCAGGTGCTCATCATGACAGTGGCCATAGACATCACTCTGCATGTGGAGATTCAAAAAATTTAGGCAGCAGGATCAGTCCATAAGAAGCAATGTAGAATAGGTCTTTTGTAAATCCAATGGCTCTTAAGTGCCCATCTGAGACCAAACCATCCTCAGATACTTTGCATTGCCATAGGCATAGTTAGCAACAGTATATGGTTTCTGGGGGCACCCATTTCTTTCCCATTACTTTGAAAAGTGCTGCCAGGCTCAGAGAGAACAATGAAGCCTGCAGTGGAGGGGGGAATTATGTCATAGGTCCTTCTAATCAGAAAGTCCCAGGGCTATTACTGATGGCAACAGCTACACCTCAGGTGTGAAAGGCAGATGGAAACCAGGGCTGGCACAAGACAGTTTCCAGTTTAGGGAAGCACCACAAATCATGTTCCTTTCCAGAGAATCATAGAGTTGGAAGAGACCTCAAGGGCCATCCAGTCCAATCCCCTGCCATGCAGGAACCCCCATCACAGTGCTCCCGACAGATGGCCATTCAGTCTCTGCTTAAAAACCTCCAAAGAAGGAGACTCCTCCACCCTTTGTGGCAGCATATTCCGCTGCCGGACAGCTCTAACCATCAGGAAGTTCTTCCTAATGTTCAAACAGAATCTCTTTTCCATTAATTTGAAACTATTGCTCCAAGTCCTAGTCTCTGAAGCCACGGAAAACAAGCCAGCCCCCTCTTCAATGTGACATTCTTTCAAATATTTAAACATGGCTATCATATCCCCTCTCAGCCTTCTCTTTATAAGACTAAACATTCCCAAAGAGAAGGCTGAGACGGGATAAGATAGCCATGTTTAAACATCTGAAAGGATGTCATATCGAAGAGGGGGCTGGCATGTTTTCCATGGCTTCAGAGACTAGGACTCAGAGCAATGGTTTCACCAGTTCAAAGTCAAAATGCTAGGCCCTGCACAAGCAGGTCTCCCTAGGGGTGAAGAAGATAGCACAGGTGGTCATCCTTCTGCTAGCAGATGTGGCCTTTTGCAGGGTTGGGGTAGGCTGCTTTGAGATGGAAGAATCAGAAAGATCCGCTTTCATCAGCCCAGCTGCATGCACCTAAATGTAGATCTGTTTAACCCAAGAATGTGCAACAAATTAAAAAGTAACTATTTGCTGTCCTTTGGTGACCCACTCCCAAAGTCACCCAGCAGAGAGAGACCACCTCCCCCCATTCTATGGTTCCACTAAAGGCATTTCTGAGAAATGTGCAACCATTAGTCTCCAACAGCATATCACATGTGGGCAGTATATTCTCTTTGATGGACCAATTCCATGTGTTGAAGTACTTGCCCGCTGCATTTTTATACTTTACTGATGTATTTGGTTTCAAAATTGCTGGTTGTGTCTTCATTACTTTTTTCTTGAACAAGAAAAAAAATGGTCACACCAAAGCAGATAAGATTAAAAGTAGGTACTGAAGGGAAGAGATGTGGTTTATCTTTTTAAATGTCATTATTTAAAGGAAGATGTATTTTTGAAAACACATTGCTTGTAAAGAGCTATTAGGTTATATAGATATATTAAAGGTTAAATTAAAATGCAACATGGTATTCTTCCAAATAAGACTTGTGTGTGTTTGTCATTGTATGGTTAAAGACTTGATTCCTCCTAAGTGTGTCCAGACAGCCTCACATTCGATTAGATTTTAGATTTTAAAATGATTTTATATCATGTATATTTATTTGTGCTTTTAGAACACTTAGCACTTTTTTTGCCTTCTACAAAGTACAAAACTGGTGTTTGTTCTTCTCCCTCATCCAACACTGACCTCTAGTGTCCAAACAGAAGTGTACAAAAGTCTATTTTTGTTATGCCCCATAATAATCAATTTAGGCAAAATCAAATAAAAACAGAAGAGAACAGAAGACACAAAATATGTGGCACCTTAAAGACTAACTTTCATATTTCAAGGTAACATTTCGTGGACCCTGCTATATGTCTGAAGAAGTGGACATGTCCACGAAATGTTACCTTAAAATATGAAACTTAGTCTTTAAGGTGCCACATGTTTTGTGTCTTTTGTTTTGTTTTGCTCTGTATTTCTTTGATTTTTCCTAAATTCTTGAAAAGACTCACACGGCTACCCTCTCTGAAACTTGTAATAATCCATGTTTCAAAAGCCGCACAGTTCTGAAATACATCACAGACTTTTGATCACTTGTGTTCCTTAAAAAAAAAAAAACATGAAGGAGGTGTCTTAAAACTCACTGAATTGGAGACATACTTTGGAGGAAATTCAATTTTCCCTAAACAAAGAAGTTCAATAATAAAACCCGATATTCCTGCAGCAGTACAGTTTTCCTTGCCACCTCACCTTTTTTCCCCGCAAGCCAAGCTTTTGCATTGCTTCTTATCATTTCAAATTTGCCTTCCCTTTTCTACATCATTTCTAAATCTATTTAAAAGTTAAACATGATTAATAGCTAAAAGGGTACATTTATATATTATAAAAGAAATCTATGCTATGAGTTGGTGCCACCTCTAAATGTAGATCCACTTATAAATTTTGGTGAATATCTTGTTGCCTACACTGGAAGTGGAAGGGCAAGCATAGAAACAACCTCTCATTTTAGCATGCTTCTTGTGGCAGAGCCAGCTGCACAAACATCTCCATACCAAAGAAAACAAACCACGGTTTGAAGGTGGCTTTCAAACCATGGTTTATGTTAGCTGTAGTTTGTTGTTATGTCTGAATTAACTCACTATTTATAAGCTATGGTTAGGGCTAGGGGTGGAAAACATACCTGCTAAATTTCTTCTTTTTCAACAGTTCAAACTGTCTTGACATGGTAAAACACCTCAACTACAAATTAAAGGCTAATATGATTCTACAACTCCAGCCATGAGAGGAGTTTCCCCCCAACCCTTGAAAATATCTGTAATTTGCTGAAAATGTCTTGTGTCCTTTCCTTTTGAAAAGCCAAATACACACATACAGGTGTACCTCGGTTTACGAATGCTTCTGTTAACATAATGTTCAGTTCACAGAAGGAAATCCATTGAAAAGAATGCCTCGGTTTACAAATATTTTTTGTAATGCATTGCAAAAAGCACCCAGGATGCATTGCACCCACGTGCATTTTTGGTTTACAGATTTTAAGCAATGTGAAACATCCCAGGGAATGCATTAAATTCTTAAACCAAAGTATGCCCGCACACACCAAGCACAGGACAGAAATATGAGACTTATCCTTCAAACCAGGGCATTTGCTAAATGGCACAATTTTGATCAGATCTGTTCTTTTGGGTGAAAGGCAATTTATGTCAAGAGGAAGAATGTTGCATTTCCTCATCACATCTGCAGACAATACAAATGGAGATTTAGTTCTTCTGTCTAGGGCTATTTCTCATCTGGTCTGTTCTGCCATGAAGATGGGAGAACGCTTATGAAGCTGAGCTCCAAAAAGGCTCTGGGAAACAAAAGCAGTCAGGAATGCTCTAAAAGTGAAGTTTGCCGATGGGACATGTGAAGGATCAAAGCATACTTTGGATTATTTATGGCTAGTAAATCATGATATGATGTGATATCTGAAATGAGACATCCATTTATAAAATGACACAATTGAAAAAGAGAAGTGGAGGAGAGTTCCGTGCACCTTGCTGGTAGGGTGTACGCTGCTGTTTAGATGTCTTGCTAAACAAACCACTTGACTGGTATGGTGGAACAGACTCCATGAACCGATGACCAACACATTCACTACATTCAGAACTTTTATTAGCATAGATGTAACTCTTATGGAATACTTATAAATTTATTATTCTAGACACTAGAATTCTAGGCAAAATACAAACAGAATTTCCCTGCATCTGTTTATCAGCAGTTCTCAACCTTCTTCTTCAAGAAACCATCTTGACGAAGAGAAGATCTAAGAAACACTAGCAATTAACAAACTGCTGGACTAGGAAAGAAAGAATTGTACATTGGCTTTATTAACACAAAATGGTCATGTGATTGGCAGGACCTAAATAAACCTTGAAACATATCAGCTATTTTAAATATAAGCGCAGAAAGCCCTATAGGGATCTTCTTGAGGTTGTCACAGTTGTGCAGAGACAAAGAGTCATTTCAGTTCTGAGAGCTATTTGCCCCTATGGATCAACCCAGCAGGCCAAATGATGCCAGCATTTAGGACAGCATCTGACCTCCTCCCTAGCCCTGACACGTGCAGAGAGAGAGGTGGAGTCTTATTGCTCTTTATCTTTTTCAGGAATTCCCGAAGCACTCCCCATCTCATTTCTCCAGACAGCAAGAGAAATAAAAAGGGAATCCTGCCAGTATCTCTCAGCACTAATCCAAGAAAGCAGCTGGAATCCCCTGCATGGGGTGCACAGAACATTGTGAAATCCAGCTGTTAACCTCTGCTCAACAGAATATTATATGGGTGTGTTTGTGTTCCTGTTGAAGTGAGTAGGACCTAGGGGAAGAGGTGGAGTTTGAGATCCAGTCCAATGTGCATGCAACCTATTCCCACCTTGATTTTCAAAGTCTCTTGCAGAAGATTTACTGTAAATCGGGCATGTCCAAACTTCGGCCCTCCTAATGTTTTGGACCACAACTCCCAGAATTCCAAGCCTGTATTACCAATGGCAAAGGACTCTGGGAGATGTGGTCCAAAACATCTGGAGGGCCGAAGTTTGGACATGCCTGATTTAAATATATCTCAAAGAGTCATAAAAAAGGCTGCACTGACATTTGTGCTGCTTGAGTTTGGCCCTTTGAAGAGAGCATCATGGAATTACTCTCAGTTTCTGCCATAGGGGAGAAGGTTGTGTTTCTTCATCCTCACGTCTGAAAACAAGACAAGCGGGGATTCTCATTTTTATCTAGGACCTCTGTTTTCTTTCAATGAAGAATTTATCAAACAGAGTTCCAAACAGGACCTGGGAAACAAAAGCAGGCAGGTAGTTCTAAAACCGAGGTTTGCCTATTGTATATCTGATGGATCAAAGAGTATTTTGGATTATTAATAACAGCTAGCAAATTTGGCGTGATATTGCAATGGAGCTATTAGCTTTTTAAAATAATGAGGCATGGCAGAAAAAAGAGTAGAGGGTGCCTCACCCCCCCCCCCCATTTTTAAAAGAAGATCCAACTTTCTACTGTGATGGTTTGCCTTATTGGCTTAGTGATGGAATGAAAAAGAGGAAGCTGATGTCTGAGCCATCAAAGTGAATGTTCTTAAATTAAAATACAGGAGTCTCTATAGCTAGCCAGGAAGCACATCACAGAAAAGCTATTAACTTTTATTTGGTTATCCACTTCTGGAAACAGGAATTTTGGCTTATGCTTAAATGCTATAATAATAATAATAATAATAATAATAATAATAATAATAATAATAATAATAATAATAATAATAATAATAATAATAATAATAAATTTAGAAGTGTAGGGCTGGAAGTCCAGCCCCTGTCAAGGAAGCACAGTACCTTTGGTTCTGCCTAAACCACTGAGCTATCCAGAAGCTCTATAATTATGTTAGAACTGCAGAGTAGACATGGGCACTCTGCAACACTTCGAATCAGTTCACATGTGCAGCATCACAGGTGCCGAGTGTCCCCTCCCCTGGCCAGCTGCCCCACTCACAGGCCTCTGCACGCTGCCCCACCTGCTCCAGCACCTAGCGACTCAGATGAGGCAGGATGGAGGACGTCCTTATACAGTCATTGAATTATCAGCTGCTGGAAGAGATGGGACAGGGAAGTTCAGGCTCCTACCTGGACTGTGCAGCACCCCCAGGGGGATGACCCAGCCAGCACACAGAGGCTCAGGTGTTGAACAGCTGGCCAGGAGGAGGTGGTACCATGCATACAAATTGGGCCGAAGTACAATGAAGCCCTTCATGCCCATGTCTACTGCAGAGCTGGAAGAGACCCTATGGATCATTGAGTCCATGTGCCTGTGAAGGAAGCACAGTGGGGCATCGAACCCTTGAACTCTGGCTCTGCAGACAGATACCTAAACCACGGTGCTATCCTTGTTTCCCTTTGTATTAAATTGTGATGAAGAATTCCAGCTAATGCGGTATGCAAGCCACTCTATTCTATCTGTACGCAGAATGGCATCTTGTTGCAGTGCACACCATCATGAAAAGACTGCACAATTCAAGCTTGAAAATAACATTCACTATAAGCCGGGGGGGGGGGGGGCAAATGTAAAAACAAAAGCCGAAAGAGAAAAATAATTCCACTTCCTCTAAACGTAGATCAAAGTTTAGAAAAAATATCTATCAAAATAATTCCTATTCTACTATATTAGATTACATAGTTTATAACACGACACACACTACAGACATTTCAGTCCTGGAAAATTCTCTTTACAGATGGCACTGCATTTTCTAATTTGGAAGTTGCAAAGATGGATGGCTCTCATCAAATTCTAATTCTGAGCGCAACATTAAATCTACATTTGATAATAAAGAAAGTACAACCAAATCACTTGCACAAATGGAGATAATAAACAAAGTTTGTCCTACGGATGAAACACTTGAATTAACATTTATAACTGTGGGCTTCATCACTTATTAACAACAGTTTTTCAGTGATGTAACTTCATCTTATATTATCTGTAGAAGTACTTACCTCTCTAAGATAAAAGGAGTACATGGCTTTAGTTGAAGTGATAGCAAGCAAAATTAACAGACACCTCGTTGTTAGTCACTGTTAGGTGATATATGGTGATAAAAATGATATGTGATCTAGAATATTCATGTACCCCAGATGATAACCAGAAAATGAGCACAATGTGTGTGATGATTACTATAAAATGAGATAAGAAAACCCAAATATATACAGTAGACATCTCACGTGTGACATCTTTGCTTTGCAACCCCCCCTTCTTGCTTTTATGACTACTTCCGTGTTTCCCAGTGTTCCACCATTAACACACACAACTCAAATTTAGAACCTCTGCAACTGGTGCACTGGTGTCAGGAAGTGTGTCAATGCAGGAAACAGAGGTAGATGGAGGTGATGGGCTGGGAGAGCAGGAGCACGTGAGAGAGCATCAAACAGCCAGAAGTGAGAAGACAACCATGTGGGATAGAAGATCGAAGCAGGGTAGTAGAATGTGGATAGAAGAAGAGAGAAGACAGTAGAGGGGAACAAATAGAGCAAGCAAGACAATGGAAAATGTCTAGAAAAGACAGCAAAGGGAACAGAAAAAATGAGCAAGACAGCAGAGGACAGAGGAGAGAAAAAAGGAAAGTGGATCTGAGCCTTAAGTATTGTCTGGAAACCAAATTCCTATGTTAATATTGAGTCCAGTAGGGACGTAGGGGTTGACTTACAATGGTCTGCTTTACAACGTCTATCGAGGAACAAGTTAAGCCATAAATGGGTGGGTTTCATCTTGGGTCTCTTACCTTGCCAAATAAGAACTGCCAAAAAAGAAAGGGCATTGACTCAAATAAAGTACCACCATTGCGTCCAGGAGTAGGTATGGCTACAACAGGACTGAGTCAAAGGAGAAACTGGATGAGATGGAAGTCTTGTGCATGACTTCAAGACGAAAGAGGCCTGCTCTCTTATTTGCAGAAAGACAAGGATAAGGTAGTGTTGGAATTGTGTTGGAAAGTTCAGTGAGATGAAGGCTGGGGGGTGGGGAGTCATGCTAGAAGCAGTGAGCAGCACATGATAGACGTTCTGTCTTTATTGGTGCAAGACAAGTGATGGATGCAGCAATCCAGCTTGGCTACATTACTAGCAAAGATAAAGCTAGCACCACTCTTCATTCTGAGCACATGCAGATGCCCATTGTGTTACTTTATTTGGATAGTTTTTGGTGTTTTTTTGTTTAAATCAAATTATGACATTAATGTATGATTTGACTTACAGCTGCCATTTGTAGAACTATTTCACTCCTTTTTGAGGCAGCATCAGGGCTACAGTTTGGGGGGGAATGAATTGGAGGACTCCTTATTATTCCATTCTGCAACACATGCAGATGGCTATTCCACACTAAAACAGAGTTGTGAATGGTCTTAATTTAGATGACAACCCTGTGACAAATTTAGTGGGCTGTGGCATTAAAAGGGCCAATGGAGAATCCTCTATCCTCTGTTTTCATCTAATCTTCTTTAAAAAAATCTTTAAAATATATTTTCCTATTGATGATGCAGTACTCTACTCAAATGAGATACACTGGTGATATTTTATGTACCATGCTAGTTAGATGCATTGTTGTTTTGGTTTGTCACTTATAGCAGGGCTCCCATATCCTTGGGAACAGTATTGGCAGTTTCAATTATCCATGGTCTGAAAACACTGAAAATAAAATAAACTATTTTCATATGTATTATCAGAATTGGCCACTAGAGGGAGCCAAAGACTGAGCTCAAAATACTTGTTAGGGAATAATACATAGCATCCTTTGGTGCCCTCTATCGGTCAATTCTGGTAATGCATGCGAAAATATTTTTTCTGTTTTTTTTTTTCCTTTTACCAAGCAATGTGTTCCTTTTATCGTCATCATTATACATGTTTTCCAGTATTGTCATGGGGGCTTGGGCTGTGGGTATGAAGCCCTACTGTATGTTAGCAAAAAGAAAAAAGAAAAAAAAAGGAACATTACTGAGCCCCAGTGAATTGTGAGGATAGGAATGGGAAGGGGTGATATTCATAAAAAAGGAGAACAAAGTGCAGAGGAGGCAGAGACAGCTGGAAGGAAAGTGACTACACTTGCACTTATCTAATCTGAAAAGAGTGGCACCAAGCATTTGTGGAACAGAGAATAAGCAAACAACTGAGAAAAGCCTAAGAGAAAGTTGCTGGAAATTTGGGGTGTGTGTGGAATAATAGATGTTAAAATATATAAAGTAATCCTGTTACAAAGCAACTCTCAACTGTTGGTAGAATAAATGCAACAGCTGTTAAGTATTCACATAAAGGACTGAGGGGAAGAAGGGGAACAGGATAATATTGTGTTTCATGCAGTGTTTTAGATTGAGGGAGTCCTTACAAAATGATTGTCTTCTTCCTTCCCTGTAGATGTTGATTTGTTCCAGTAGCAACCTAAAATACTTAATATTTGGTGGAGGGGTTTAATTGTGGGGAAGAACATGGAACAAATAATCCATATTTCCTTCAACTTGCCACACCAGTTAAAATATATTGTATGCAGAAATGCAACATGGCTTATATTTCTGGGTTTTTTAAAAGCTTTAGAAATAATACTACCATTCAGTCACACAGTATGTACAAGAACTTGCTCATAAGATGTGAATTTAAAAAGGTGATGTTTCTGCCTCCTTTTCTTCATCTTCAAGAATCACAGTCTGCTTATCTTCTTTAAGTGATTTAATACCTTCAATAAGAGAAAGAAGACATATTAGTATGTGAGAGAGCCATGAATGCATCTGCCCTTGCCTTAAAGATACTGTGAGCTATTTCCCCTTTCCCAGAACTTTAAAACCTCACAGTCTCTCACTCTATACCTCAGAGCACAGAGACAACTTCTGAGCTCCTTGCCCTCTGAAGATGAAGAAGAACTTCCAGAACATGGCCAAACAGCCCGAAAAACTCACAACAGCCATCCAGTGAGCTGTCTCACTGGCTATAATGTAGTGTAAATTTGGAGTGGGGTCTTGTTCAATCACTCTACTGACCAAGTGGTTGGGTTTGATTTCAAATATATCTGTGCCAATCAGTGCCCATCAGCTAGCCCAGATTCCTAGCTTTCATATCAAACCCCTCATGTCTTTGGATCCTGCAGAAGGAAAGATGTAGCTAAGTAGTCTACTCAGTGTTTTATAAGATAGGAGGCAGCTACTGTCATTCAGCGTGGTTAGCCAATGAATCTAGCCTGATTTGATATTTTTGGAACTTTATAGATTTATAAATATAGGGTGATCCATCCTCTCCCACTTACCAACCCACATGTTGCAGTTGGGGTGAGGTGGGAGAATAGCCTTTTTTCTGCTTGCAAGTAGCGCACGCACACACACGCGCGCACACACACACACACAGACACAGTATATTTATTTCTTTTTTTGTTCTGTTCTAAAAACGTGTCCAGATATACAGTACACACACACACACACACACACACACACACACACACACACACACACATTAAAGTCATAGAATAGGAGTGAGTGGGGAAAAGGCCAGAAGATGAAGTGCTGGTAGTATCATCATGTAATTATTAAATCATTGCATGGGTAAACTGAAATTAGACCCATTTACTCAATGATTGAATGATAAGTCAAGACTTCTGTAAATTCCATTGAGTCAGTGGTTTCATTCTAGAGTATGGACTAGCAATAAGATAATGGCCTTACTATTTAAGATACACAGATGCTGTTGCTTCAGCAGACTTGCTGCAGCAATTCTATGCTCTTCTGCTCAGCTTCCATGAAAACAGTTTAAAAGTTAAGACACCTAAGCTGCACTTCCAGTTATTCTTTTTTCTGCTTGAAGAAAAGAGCAGGTGAGAACATTCATGCTCATCAAGGGGAACCTTCAGTTGCTTAAGTGTCTTCAAATGATGATTTAAAAGGGTGCTGGTGATTATGACCTAGGCCCAGGCCACCTGAAGAGCCATGTCCTCACATGTGAACCTGGAAAGCTTTTAAAAGGTTAGTGTTCAATTGTTAGTGTGTTTTACATTGTTTTGTTTTGTTTTGTTTTGTTTTTCCTTCTTTTATTATTAAGGTTACTGTATCTGCTTGTAATCATAACTTTTTCTATGCCTCTATCTTTGCTTCTTGTTATCAGCCTCTGTTTTCCTGTTGTTGTGAGCTACCTTAGGCTCCAGTTCTATGAATCAAAGTTAAAAAAAAAACGCATCAGGATAATTTAAGAAAAATAATATATCAAGTGTCAGCAGAGTAACAGAGTGAGGTAAATAAAGGACCACAGTATTACAAAATTCACCTTTTATTGTGCAGTTAGCTTTTGTATCACTGGGCTACAGTGAATCTACACATGCTTCATGAAGTGTGTGTTCCTGTTTTCATAGACATATTTTTTCTTTCTCAATAGGGATTTCTCATTAGCTGCTTTAGATAGATATTTTATACATTTAAAAGCTTCTCATCTTCCCTAAGTCTTAACAATATTGAACAACTTCAGCTGATGTAAGTAAATAAAACCTCTAGCTGTGAAAGTCTAACAAAGCACTGAATTCTCACATTGAGGTGGGAACGCCCCCAAACCACAAATGTTTACAATACTTTTCTTTCATCACTGTGCTCCCAAAACTTAAAGATTATGTGTGCCTTGTTGTGCGTCAGGCAGTTCTTCCTGCTTGTGGATTTCCTCCTGCAACTTGAGTTTTTAGCATACTGGGATGTAAAAGCCCTTGCCAAAACTATGTGGCTTGTTTCAGAAGCTGTGTCTTCCCTCTGTCCTGGTTTAACCTCTTGCAACACACAAGGTGAATGCAGATATTCTCGTAAACGTCTTCTGGTTTGTTGCAGAGTCTGGAAGCTGTATCTATGCATTTGCAGGACAGAAATAAAATTTTCCATCAAGCTTTTTTTTTCGGAACTTTGCTTTCTCGTGGTTGTCTGTGCCCAACAATTTCTTAAAGCACCATCATCACTAAAGGAGAGTGCACATAGCAAGTCAGACTCACAAAATGGCGCTCAATTATGTGGAAGGTGAAAATATTCTTTTCAGTGTTCTTTAAACATATGCCTTTGGTGATTTTCTTGCCTCAGAAATTAAACTGTTGTGTTCATCTTTTTGTTTGTTTGTGTGTGTGTGTGTGTCTGTGTCTGTGTCTGTGTGTGTTTGGCTGCTCATAAAAACCGCATCCACATGGAACAGAACTCTGCTGGTTATTTACACCAGCACAAATGCAGTGGAACAAATGCAGTGGCTAGCTGAGGAGTTATTCAGCTAGTTTGGATTCTCTCCTATTCAGACTAGAAAGAGACAACAGAGGAAGCCTGTGACTAGAAAAAGGAAATTCTTTAGTTATGTCAGTGTCTTCCTGAGACTTGGTTTATGACAAAGAATATAAACAGAATTCATTTACACTAGCAGCAATCCACCATTGCTGTTGATGACACCGTATTTTCACAAGCAGGAATAACCTGCAAGATGGTGGCCTATATTTATTTCTACCCTGCCTTTCTGCAGAAGGCAGACCTGAGGCAAGCACTCAACATGAGCTAGACCAACAACAGGACTGTCATACTGGTGAGATCAGAATCCATTTATCCATGGTCTTAAAATGTTAAAATTATTAAAAGAATAATCCAGAGACTATGCTATATACAGAGTTTGTTATTAAAATAGCATCTGGGTTGGCGGTGGAATCCATCCCCTGTGGCTAAGGGAGTACTACTGTACTTCAAACCTGACTTAGACTGCAGCTCTATGCATATTTTCCTGGCAGTTAGCTGACTGGATGCAATAAACCAACCTCCAAGTATCTATGAAAAAGGCTGCAAAGCACCTTACTCAGAGTTCTAGCTAGATTTCAGCCAGTGGATTTTGATTTACCAAGACCTAACTCATGGTGTTGCCCTTCTCATTGATAAAGTAAAACAATTATGCTTTGTTAAACAAATTTAAAACTACAAGGCCATTGCCTGTTACCTATGGAAAACAAAATCCATCAGTTTGCTTTCTGTAGCATCTTTACTGACTTTCCATTCCAGTTCAGAAGAAATGCACAGAGTTTGGTATATTCTTTAGAAATGAACTGAAATGAAAGCTGAAATAAAAATGAAGCTTTCCTCCATTTGCACCATTCAGATGCTGTATAGGTTTTAAATATGAGGACCCTCTCAGAGAATCCTAATTCAGCACTAACATTATTAAGAAGTAAATATACACAGGGATTCATACACTGGTATCTAGGGGCAAAGCACCAGAAGGCCTGGCCTTAATGAATCAATCTTCACAATTCAGGTCTTTCACTTGTAGGCCAGATACAGAGGAAACAGGATACCTGTGTCTAGAAAGGAGGCATTATTAAGTTCACTCTCTTTGTGTTTTCCCGTAGGAACTTCTCTCACCTCCATGATAATGCAGCTTGCTGACTGATCTTTAAGTAGTAGATTTGTTTGAAGCCTGATTTCATAACCACAGAGAAACTGCCTCAGGCAACCCTTCTGGAACACTGATGTGTTTTCTACCCTAATTACAGATTATCTCTAATATCTGTGTCTGGCTTTGCTTTTGAATCTCAAGTTCTTTCCACCCACATATGAGGAAACCTGTGGTTTTTGGCAAAAGTTTACCAAATTAAAGCAAAACTATGAGTGTGATTACAGTAGTGAAATACAGTAGTTCAAAATATGTTGTACTGTTATTTAAATCAATGTTAAGTCACATGGTAGTCACATGGGAAATATACTGCTGTGTGCATTCCTCAGGACAACTTTTAATCTGTTGAAAAGAAAAAAACTGATGAACTGATACTTGCTTTGCTAACCCCAACTGGATGGTAAGTGTTTAGTTAGCAGCAGCCTCTGCCACAGTTATCATCAGGGTGCCTCCTCCACCCACCTGGCACATGCCTACTCCCACTTGCCTGATGAACAGCTGACTGACATGCTGCCAAACAGCTGATCAGCAGGCCCTATGGACAGCACAGCACCCCAGGCCTCGCTGACCTAAACAGGTCTCCAACAGCCATCCCAGGCCCGCCTGAGACCCCAAAAGTGCTTCTTGCTGAACTGGAAGTGACTTCCGGGAAACTGGAAGTGGCCTCTGGCTTGCTAGAAAGCACTTTTGGGGCCTCCAAGGGCCTTTCGAGGCATATCGGAGGCCTCAGAAATGCTTTTTTGTGAATTGGAAGTGACCCTGCATCCGCATATCATGAATTTTCAATTATAGTGGGTTGTGTCGGGTCCCTAACCCCCGTGATAGGCGGGGGGGGTACTGTGTTTTAATGTTTTTTCTATCTCATATAGTACTATACAAGTTAGTAAGATTTTTAAAAGAAAAACCAAACCAAAAATCCAAAAAGAAAAGTAACACCAAAGCAGCAGGGGCAAGGGTGTGTGAAAGCAAGGTGTTCTGCTTATATACCACTTCATAGCACTTCATGTATTCTCTGGACAGTTTACAATTTAATTATGCATGCTATACATTAACACACACACCCCAGCTAGCTTGGTACTCATTTTACCAACTTTGGAAGTATGGAAGGCAGAGTCAACCATAAAACAGCTACCTGGGATTGAACCCCAGGTCGTGAGCACAGTTTTAGCTGTATTACAGGCATTTAACCACTGCACCATGGGGCTCAGCCAGCCAGAAAGTCAGCCAGTGGGAGAGCTTTTAAAAATTAATAGCATTAGAGGCATTCACATGTGGTGAATCACTTTAATTAAATCAATTCTACATCCGAATTAAAGTAAATGGCCCTCCAATGGAAGAATAAAAAGAAAATCTCACCTCTCAAAAACGCAATTCCCTGTCAAATGTATCTGCATTTCCATGTGTGTTGTGCACTCATCCTTTTTTTAAAAAATTGATTTAAAACACATGAAACCAATTTAAATACAGCCTTTTTTTTAGTAATTAGTAAAACTGTCATGCTGAATTTGTTTTGAAACAAAGTTATTAAGAATTGCCAAATAGTTAGATCCGAGACTAAAGTCTTGAAAAAAAAACTTTATTTGAATTATGGGAAACAAAGCAGGGATACACAAACAGCCACAGTGAACTTGTTTTTCCGTTTCTCTCCAATACAGAAGCTTGGGATAGGAAGAAATGAAACATGCATACAGACATAACCATGATGGACAGTCTTTTAATGCAGAGGGTTCCACTGTGTGTGTGTGTGTATGTCTGTGAGTGTGTGTGTGGTAGCATAAGTGGTAGTTAGCTGCTTGAAAAAGCATAAGAACAAATGAAATTAGTCATGTGTTTGTCTGGTACAACATATTGCTGTCAATACTCCCTTACCAAATGTAGAGTGAAAATAATGAGGACCCTAGATATTTACCTACTACATCCCTCATCTCTTTGTCGTGAAAATGGTACGTCAAAGGTGAGAAAATGCTTTTCCACTTCTTGGGTAAAAAGAAATAATTGTTCTGGTTGCACTAACTTCTAAAAATAACATCTAAAAATACATTCAAGAGAAAGGACTACACAGTATATTTATTTCTTTTTTTGTTCTGTTCTAAAAACGTGTCCAGATATACAGTACACACACACACACACACACACACACACACAGAGAGAGAGAGAGAGAGAGAGAGAGAGAGAGAGAGAGAGAGAGAGA
>JAHTLZ010003542.1:35687457-35714771 GCA_023846285.1 Phrynocephalus versicolor
AGAGAGAGAGAGAGAGAGAGAGAGAGAGAGAGAGAGAGAGAGAGAGAGAGAGGTTGAGGAACATCAGCATTTGAGGCCAAGCGAGACTTGTTAATAAATCAGCCTCCTAATGTTTCCTGCCTGTGGTCTTTTAGTCTGCCGACTGGTTGTGTTGATTCAACCCAGCCTTTCCCTTGCCATTTCCCTCTGTTGGATTGTGAGATCTCTTTCAAATAAAGAAGCATTTCATAAAGTCTGGACATGAAGGAAAAAAAAAAAACCAGGAACGCAACAGAGAATGCTTTTGATCACCTCAGCATCTGGATCAAAAGAGAGTAGCCTCAGTGGCAGCCCTTTATTAGTGGAGGTCAGGGAAGGCACTGGCTGAAATGAATTCCTGGATTAAAGATGGAAGATGAAGGAATGTAAATTCTTAGTGACAAACAAGTAGCTGACAGTACTTGGACTGCAATTACTGGGACAGGTTCTGTCCCTCATACTAAAGACTTGGGGTTCATTCTCTCTGTCTTGGGCTTTCACTCTGAAATCCGAGGGAATTGGATGCGGCTGATCTGGCAAACCTTATTTGCTTCTGGAGTTCAACCCTCTTTGGGTTTTGCAGATCACCCAGAGAGCCACATGTATTTTGCTTCACCTTTGGTTTAGAAAACACAAGCAAAATCCTGTTGCTTAATTCAGAAGATTGCATTGAAGTAGGCCCATTGATTCAATGGGGTTCTTGTAAGCCAACTCCTCCACAGGTTCCATGGATTCAAACTGTACCAAATCTCACTAAATCTCCATTGATTAAATTGGTTTACAGTAGTCGCAGTGTGTGACAACACACAACAGGAATTTGGTCACAGTGTCTTTTCATTTTGGTGATAATGCACTTCCCTCCTATTGTGTGGTATAACCCTTAGTCTGCAAATATCTTCCAAAAGACTGACCAACAGGCCTTCAGCAGCATTTTGCAATTATTACTGAAATGTTTGGATTGTATTATATGAGAAAGGTGAACTAATAATATCCCAAGGACATGCCCTCGGGTCTCAGATTTTAGTCCTGAGATATCTAGGCACGGGATGATCCTGTAGGGCTGGGATGGTCACAAGAACATAAGAACATAAAGACTTAAGAACACCCTTGTTGGAACAGGCCACAGCCCATCCAGTCCAGCGTTCTGTCTCACACAGTGGCTCACCATTTGCTTCAGGGTATTCCCAAGCAGATGTCTTCACCTGTTTATGATTTCCTACAGATGGCATTGAGAGATATCTATCTTTCCAACCTGGATGTTGTCCTTAGGCATCCATAATGATAGCCATTGATACCCTTGTTCTCTATGAACTCGTCAAGGCTGACAGTTGTCACCACTTCTTTTGGCAGGGAGTTCCATAGACCAGTGATCTTCTGGGTGAAAAAGTACTTTCTCTTATTTGTTTGAGATGTGGAACAGTTGTCCCTCTGTGCATTCCTTGTGAGGTGTGATGAGGGAAAGAACCTCAAATTGATTCTTTAATTTCTTCTGCTTCACATTCCTCCATGCATCTACCTCCTGAGTTGGTGAAGTGACTTCTTCCTCAGAACTGTGCCCTGTCTCTTCTTTGTCCAGGATAGTCTGCTCTGCTCAAGCTCCTTAATTTGTCACGGGTTAGATATGTGGTCCTCTAGCTGCTGGACCTTCTGTTCTAGTAGAGCCAACAGCTTTCAAGTGTAGTTCTCCATGTGCTTTGAAAAGATGACAAACATGGGATGTTAGCCAGCTTGAGGTGGCCACCTCAGGCAGCAGGGTGTTTGAGGAAGTGGCAAAGCTGCTGTTATCCACTTATCATCACCTGATCCCATGCTGCACAAGCCTCTTCTGCCACAATGCAGGAAACACATATGGGAGATGGAAGGAGAGGACCGGATGGTGGTAGTGGTGGTGTTCACCGTTGTTTTGATTTCCCGTGTACCAAAACAGAGAGGTGCGAGCATTCCAAGGCATGTAGAAAACAGAATACTCAGAATCAACACTGTTGGTGCAGGGGGTAGATTATAGTTTTGGAAGGACGGAATATATGTGTGTGTCTTGTTTGACAGTTGGAGTCCCCATGTTCTTCCAATCTATCAAATACAGTAAAACTAGAGGTTCTACTAGCCACACTTCACATGTCCACACACTTCCACTTAAAATAAAAATAAAAATAAATAAATACATAGTTGTGGGGTTTGCTCATGAGATGTATTCTGTCCAGGACCTACACAATAATTCTTTAAATACTTTTTACTGGTTGCCCCCCCCCCAACATTTTTCTTACCTGCAAGTAGAGGTGGTGTATTGATTGCAGGTGTGTTTTTCCTTCTGGGTCTTTTCTCCTCTTGATCTATATTTTGAAGTGCAGGTTGGGCATTGGTTCTTGGTGAATTCTCAGAGGGATCATACCTCCTAATTAAGTGGTCTGAAAGAATGCCTACACAAATTCCACAAGAAATGGAAGTCAGATCTCATAAAACGTCATACTTTTTTCTATCTGTGTTGGGCGATCACAAGGAGAGTTAAAAGAAAAATTGATCACTGGAATTAAGACCCATTAGTCCTGGTCCAGTGCTAGGTAGCTTTTAGGCAAAGTGGATTTGATTAGGAACAGAAATTTGGGTCTTGAGGTACTAGATCAGGTGGCTTTTTCTTTTTAATGTCATCCTTCCCCCTTCCTTCTCCCCTGCATCATCAAAGTATCTATGGCACTTATTTGCAATTTTTCTAGTGTGTCTGTACATGGTGAGAAGCGGGGACCCTGGCCAAGGACTGGATTTTTTTGCCCTCCTGTTTAGAAGGGAGCCTTCTCTGCCTGCAGCCCCCTCCACAAAAGTGCAGCTTTTCCATTTTCCAGAAGCTGTTTCTCTTGGAGACATTAGACCACCAGGACCAGGACATTTTCATTAAGCCACCTGTATAGCACAGCATCTGGTTCCATCGAATAGGCAGTCATGGTAATGCACCCTGGGAAGGTATATTCATATGGTTCTGGGTTTTGTTGTTGTTGTTGTTGTTGTTGTTGTTGTTGTTGTTGTTAAGCAGTGAGTGAGTGAAACCATGGGTCTGATCATGTGGATATGGCAATCCTGTTGTACTGGGGAGCCACAGCCAGTGGGCAGTAAGTAAAGGGAGCCACAATTTAAAAATGTTTGGGAACCACTGAATTAAACATACATCTCACCATAGCAGGAAGTCTTAACTAGGTGACTTTAGAGTTTGCTTACGTTGATATCTAGGTACTAACAATAGATGAGCAACTACAAGGTCTCTGCTGTTCTTCCTTCTTATATTTCTTTATCTTTTAAGTTCTACCTGGATTGGTTACCCCTTCCAAAAAGGTACATCTTCAACCAGACCTGCTTCAAATAGAGGACTCTCCCCATAAAGTAGGACACATGCTTTCCTATTCTCACGTCCTCTAATATAGCGATATGTTCTGAGACAAGCATGCCCCCCACAAGGACACACAACAAATTTAGAGTTGATAAATCCCTCTATCCACTTTATCCAAGAGGTATAAATCTTTGTTGACTTCATTCTTGTAGGTAAGAAGAAGTTCAAACTTTTTCTGCATTGGGTAAGATCAGAAGAGTGTAGTAGTAGTAGCAGCAGCAGCAGCAGCAGCAGCAGCAGCAGCAGTAGTAGTAGTATTTCTGTACTTTCTACAGAAAGTGTAGAGGTGTGTGTGTGTGTGTGTTTGGTAGAGAAACATGTTTTGCATTAAATGTATATTTATGCAAAACAAGGGCATTTTTGTAAATAGGAAAAAAAACACAATTTGTTTTGCTTGCTACTACAGCTGGTGACCACAGAAAGTGCTGCTCCTTTGTTCTCATGGGACACAAAGAAATCTGGCAGTGATTCACAATTTTTCAATGGACTTGTAATGAAAACTTATATGTTATAGATCCTAAAATCTCTATATGGATGTGCCTATGCTAGTAGACTCATAATATTTGGAATTTCCTATAGTCAGCTGAAACTAAGCTACTTCTGGGGGCCTCTAAGAAGCCAGTAAACTCAGTGAACTGTGACTTGTCCCAAGGATATAGTAGATGAGATAGCTATACTGCATTGGTGGATAAGATCAGAACAAGCAGAACACACAAAGGGGCTAATATAATGGAGTATAGAACCTTAAGAAGGGCACCTGGAGGAACTATAAACAAAGGAGGCAACAGTTGGATGAACATCAAAAAGCACCCGAGAAGAACAGCATAATATGTATTCAAGATTTGATCAGATTACCAGAATATATTGTACCTGAATATACTTTTGAAATAAAGGGGAGACGTAGTCAACACAGAACAAAATGCAAATACAAAAATATCATTAGAAACTCTACTTTCATATTGTATGACAATTTTTTTCAGTGGTCTATATCAAGCCTGCCCAATGTGTTGTCCGGGTCCCTCCTGACCTCCCGGCATGTCACCTCTGGCGGCGTGTTGGGGGAATTCCCTCTGCTCATGCACTGGCGAGGCGCATGCGCACCCAAGCAGGTAGGGAGTGCCTTGGACCGGGGGGGGGGGAGTGCTGAGGACCTGGGGTAAATGCAGCTGCAGCAGCGGCAGCAGCCTGGCCAACCAGCCAGCCAACTGGGCAGATGAGCAGGGAAGCTCCAAGTGGAGGTTTCCTCTCCTCCTCCTTTTCCTCCCAGGGCAGGGCCAGGCAGAGGCAGCCGGGAGCTGGAAGGCGGGGAGTGCTGGGCTGCGTCTCGGCCCCACAAGCTTCTTCATGGCCGCCGCTGCCGCTCCTCATCATCTGTGGGTGTGTGGGGGGGCGAGCATTGGTGTGCATGTGTGTTGGGGCAGGTGTTTGTGTGCGTGCGTGTGTGCATGGGTGGACACATGTGCGTGGAGCGCATGGAGCACCGAAGAACTGGGGGCAGAACAGCGCTGAAGAGTGTGTGCACGTGCACGCTTGTGCATGCTCGCGCAAACCTTCACAAATGAGCCCACCAGGAATTGCGGCCGGCAAAAGGAGCTCACAGACTGTTTAAAGTTGGACAGCCCTGGCCTATATAGAGATTAACTATATTTGCATCACAATATACTAATAAGTCATCTGAAATTGGTAGGCAGAATAAACAGCAACTTCAAGAAACATATTTGTCTGGTTGCATGTTGAGGCAATGTTTAATGAATTTCTATAACCGAACCCTTGTACTGTATAGGATGGATGGAATGTTGGGTTCAGAGAGACATATTCTTTGGATGCCAGTCTGTTATGTTCTCTTTATCTTGCAAGAGAATAAAATATTTCCAGACTTATCTGGAAGTTGAGTCATGGCAACTGAACTCCTTTCCTTGAGATATTGAAATGTTTTGCTGCTCATCCAGACAGCTTCATCAGTCTGAAAGAAGCTAGTTGTGAGTCCTCCATTTTATAACTCACTATGACCTCTTGTCAACCTCGTCTGAAATAAGCTCATAAGATTGAACAATGGCCTGAATAGGCTTGATAGGTAGACAACAGACTCAATGGTCTTTTTTCTTGTAGTTGCTGGTGGGGTCTCTTTTTAGTTTTTCATATATGTGTGGTCAACTAAAAGTGAGATGCTTAAAACTCTTGGCGAAGATGATGGCGAAGCCTTTGGAGCACAGGCTCCCGGCGGGGGAGGCTGTTTGGGGAAGCGAGGAGGAGGGATTCCCCCCCCACCGGGCTGATGCGGCACAGGGGAGGGTGGGGGAGTGGAAGGTGTTCTCTCCTGGCCAGCATCCTAAAATAAAATATAATAATAAAAAAACAGCGCCAACTGGGCCCCAGGGGCTGCACAGTCATCTCTGAAAGGAAAAACAACAAAAAGTCCCACGCTACAACTGTAGTGCGGGGCCTGAACCCAGAAGTGTGTGGGGGGGGGGCTAAAATAAAATAAAATAAAAATAAATTTTAAGAAAAGGGGGAGCGCTGACTGGGCCCCAAGGGTGGCCTGGTTGGCACCCTAAAATTATTTTTTTTTTAAAAAACGAGCACCGACCAGGCCTCAGGGGCCGCGTGGTGGGCGCTGGGAAAAAAGGGTAATAACGAATAACAAATTAATGAACCAACAAAATGAATTTTTCCATGAAAATTCACAAAAAATTAAACCAAATGAACCAGACCTCTCAACGAAATGAAACGAAATGAAACATCAATTTTTCAATTCGTGCCCATCTCTAATTGAGTCTGTTGTCTACCTAACAAGCCTATTCTGGCCATTGTTCATCACACTCTTCAGCGCTGTTCTGCCCCCAGTTCTTCAGTGCTCTATGCACTCCACGCACATGCGTCCACCCATGCACACACGCACACACACAAACACCTGCCCCAACACACGTGCACACCTATGCTCGCCCCCCCCACCCACAGATGATGAGGAGCGGCAGCGGCGGCCATGAAGAAGCCTGTGGGGCCGAGACGCAGCCTAGCACTCCCTGCCTTCCAGCTCCTGGCTGCCTCTGCCTGGCCCTGCCCTGGGAGGAAAAGGAGGAGGAGAGGAAACCTCCACTTGGAGCCCCGTGGCGCAGTGGTTAAATGCCTGTACTGCAGGTAAAACTGTGCTCACGACCTGGGGTTCCATCAAGTGCAGCCAGGGTCAGTAAAATGAGTACCTAGCTTGCTGGGGGGGAGGCAATGTGTAGCCTGCACACTGTAATTAAAATTGTAAACCGCCCAGAGACTACTTAAAGTGGTATGGGGTGGTATATAAGCAGAACACTTTGCTTTATGAGCCTATTTTAGACCAGGGTGACATATGGTCAAAGTGAGCTAAAAAATGGAAGACTCGCAACTAGCTCCCCCTCCCCCCAGACTGATGAAGCTGTTTGGATGAGCAGTGATATGTTTCAATTCTTCAAGAAAAAGAAGTCCAGTTGTCGTGACTCAACTTCCAGATCAACTCACCTGGATCTTCACAGACATTTCCAGACTTGGGCTATTGTAGTTTATGTGGTGCCTTTATCTCCCTTCCCTCAGGCAAAATTGGCCATGCCAAAGGATTTTCAATGGCATTTATCCAACAAACAAACAAACAAACAAACAAATAAACAAATAAATAAATAAATAAATAAATAAATAAATAAATAAATAAATAAATAAATAAATAAATAAATAAATGTGTCAATATCCCTTTTGAGTTGAGAAAAATTGTGAGTGTTTATGCATCCTTACTTTAAACAGGACCTGGAGAGGCATGGCATAAACAGCTACTAATCATGAGACCATGGTCAGCTGTTTACACTGAGTTATAAACAGAAGTTTAATTTAAGGCGGGGGAAGGTTAATGTGGGCTGTGATGTTTGTTCAAGAGGTGGGCACCCAATTGGATGGGTTCTTATGAGCACAGCCTTATCTCAGTGAGTCCCAGGAGCCATACCAAGTTGCAGCAGAGAGAGCAAACATTGCAGGTAGGCATCACAGAGAATTAACACGCCACTGAATCAGTGCTGAGTGGCTTGGAATGGCCACATCAATTTCTCACGATGCCCTTGAATAACAGTACATCAGGAGCATGGTAGGAAATTAAAATTGCACTTCCCAGGCTTAACTGCTTTAAAAACGGAGAGGGAGAATACATTAATGGCAGTCTTCCTTTTATCCTGTTGCTGAGTCCAGCAAAACTAGTAACATCATTCAAGGTGTAAGTCTGATGAAAGTTATATTTCAGTTTAAAACCCAGATAATCTCAAAAATGCTGTGATAAAGATTACAAAAATCTTGTGTTATAAATATAAACTCTATTAGTACTGAATAAGTATTTTAAAAAACCCCCAAGACCGTCTGCGTTCTTGTTTGGTGCACAGCCTAATGAGCTGCCTGGCACTGTGTACTTGTGGGGTTTTGAACATCATGCTTCTGTGCACTGCTGTGTCTGTTGATGTTTCCTAGGGCTCCAAACAGGCTTCCTGCTGCTCCTTAACATTTGAAATCTCTCTCTGTCTGTCTCTCTCCCTCCTCTCTTCTCTCTTGCTCCCTCCCCCCCACCCACCCCCCACACAGAGGACTCCCAGGTGTCTGGCAGGGGTAGAAGATAAACAAGGAAGAACAGGGAGCATCCTTGGTCTTCTAGAGAGAGATCCTCCTGGTAGAGGAAGATGAGATAATGGGATGTTAGGGGTGTTTTTTTTTTTATTATGGTGTGCATGCATGTTTTGTCTGGATTGATTCATTTGTTTCTTTTGTGTATGTGTTGTATGCAGTATTCTATGGGGATAATTTGCTAGGCTCTGAGAAATGGATATTTTTCTTGCGATGCTTCAAAGGTAGCTTTTTGTTTTAGAGCTCTCTCTCTCTCTCTCTCTCTCTCTCTCTCTCACACACACACACACACACACACACACACACACACACACACAAACACACACACCTTTGTGCTTAGTTCTTGCTTTTATCTTATCCTCACCAGTGCACCTTAAGGGTAATGGGTGTTGTGACATGTTGACCCTGCCTGACCTATAGGCATTTTGTGAATGAATAGGCTCTCTTGTCAGCTGTGCTGAGAGAGCACCCAAAACACTCTGAGATGTCCATATGTGCTGGCTGGATCAAAATGATGGGGGGGGGCTGTTATATATTCCATTGCATCAGGCAATAGGATCTATCCCTTTCAACGCATACAGTGGTTTCCTGGACTGCAAAAGCCAAATATGAGGATAGTTGATTGAAAAAGCATTGGCCTTTGCCCACTGTACTCATTTCATTTGAGATCCATGCAACTATCAGTTGTTCCAGATGTAGGAGCTAATGTGGGATCAGTATCACTAACCTGCTATAGGTGGCGGGGTGTGTATCGCTGGTGTATCTTTCCTCTTTGGCTTTTTCTGATCAAGCTCACTTTTCTGGGACACTTGAATTGCTTTTCCTTTTCTTGGTAGCTTTTTGAGTTCACAGCTTTTCAACAGTTGTTCAGAAAGATCATCTACATTAAAAATACCATATAATAATAACTCTTTTTTTTAAAAAAATCATGCAATCATGACATTTGGACAGCAACTTTCTCGCAAGATTTACATGCCTGAAAATATAACATCACGTTCTCCAACTAGATGAGTCGAACTATATGGCATATCATCCCTAGTTGGCTGGGATTGATAGGATCTGTCATTCACCATGTTTTGAAGGCATCTGGCTGGGGGAAATAGAGGGGAGAACTGCACTGATAAATTAAAAACATGCTCTGAGATTGGGACAATCAGATTCAAATTATTTTCTCTTGATCCCACGATATACAAGTTAATGCCTGGCATTTCTCCCTCATTTTCCCCCTCCACCTCTGGGACTTCTACTCCCCCCCCCAACCCCGCAAATTGAATGCATTCACATCATTTCAGGCAGTGTGGTCACTTGACCAGATTCAGCTTCATGATTCAGAAGCTTCCTTGTTTCAGATGGGGAGAGAAAAAGCAAAAGAGTATTTGCATGGGTGTCGGTTCCCTTCTACCCAGCACCCCTTATGTCCCAAGTGTTTTATTTATTTATTTTTAATGGTTTGATCCCACCGACTGGTGCACTAGGGCACCAGGGAGGAGGAAATCACAGTAATCTCTTGGTTACAAGACCAGCTGGTGGACATCTATTTGCTTTACCTGATTAGATGGGAGTCAGAAAGGAAAACACCTAGCCCTTGTTTGCAGCTTCTTAAGGTAGCTTAACTGTAGCTGACCTCCTCCATATTTGGATGGCTACAGCAGAAATGCCTTAATAAGCTGGAAACAAAAGCTCACTGCAAATTTTCTCCTCTATCTGCTGACTCCTGTATGGTTGATTAAAACAAATTCATCCAGGGAAACTTGACCTTTTGCATGTGAATCTACAGTGGATCACTTTGCATTCCCCCCCACAAAAAAAACAGTGTAGCCATATCCTCATATAGCTTAGAATAACAGAAGTCCAATAAAAAATAAGCAGCGATGAGACCACCAAAGTAGTTGGGCTTAGGAGAAGCAAGTTAGTTTAGAACACTAGAAATATGTTTGTGACAGTAATGATGGTTTCTATTTCAGACTCCTTATGTTACATCATTATTTTAACTCTTTATTGCAGCCTTGTGACTTGACCAAATCATACTCAAACATTTGCTGAATGTCTCCTTATGTTTGCTTCTGGTTTTGGGTAGAGTCACAGCTCTTTACAAAGCTGAGGTAAAATAAGGACTCCAAAATATGAACATTGCATGAAGTAAGAGAAGGTCAAAAGCAGCAAAATTGAAATGCCTCTTGATATGGACAGGAGGAAGCAAGTTGCTGCTTTCTATTTCAGTGTTTTCAAAAACAACAATATCCAGGGGGTGGGAGGAGATTAGCTAATAATTTTTTTTCTTGCTAACATTAATGTAAAATCTGGAACCTTGCTTTTGAATGAGAAAAGAAGAAGGCTTAATGTTTCTATAATCCTTTTGTTCTTTATATTTGTGAATTAATTTATGAGGAGGCAAAGATAGATAGATACAGATATATAGATAGATAGATACAGATATATATAGATAGATAGACAGAGAGAGAGAGAGAGAGAGAGAGAGAGAGAGAGGAGTATCCAACCCCACCCATTGCGTTGCCATCTGGCATCACATGTGTCACCAGAAGGCACAGTCTATCAGGTTTCATGAGGAGCAGTTGTTCTGTTGAGGGGTGGAGAAGGTGGGGGCGGGGTGGGGGCTGCAGACAGAGCTTGGTGATGTAAGAAAGACAGTTTCTTTCAGAGCAGACACTGACCTAAGTGGTTACAATGAACATCCCGTCCATCCCGTCTGTCTTCTGAGATATCATGTGACGCCTGCACATATTCAGTTGACATAACTGAAGAGGTTTTTCTTTTCTTCAGAAGCTGTGAGAGACAACATAATAGGCGGTGTGTGGACCGTGGAGAGATATTTGTGTAACATGCTAACTTATGAGTTTTGGCATTTGTATAGGAAGCTTTTGTTTCGCTTTTCATACACTCAATGATTGATTCTGGTTTGGGTTTCTTGTTGTTGTTGAGTGGATGCAGCCATATACAAGGATTGTTTTGTATAAGCATGCAAAAGCAAAACCAGTAATTACAATGTAGGGAACATTTCAATCATATATATGATGCTTTGGCAAGTGAAAGGAAGATGTCAGGAAGAACCACTAACACTTTCAGGTATTTAAAAACATATTCTGACATCAGGCTGTGGAGCAGAATTTGTGGCCCCGTAAATTGAACACAGCCAGCCAGTCATATTTTATGGTCTGCCAAATTCCTGGCAAACTCACTGTTTTCAGGTCTAAGTGGGCAGTGCTTGTCCAAAACATTTTGCAGCTTGTGGCAAACCATCAAATGGTGTCTAGTCTGTCACTATTTTAAAGTGTTCTGCTTATATACTGCCCCATACCACTTCAAGTAGTCTCTGGGCGGTTTACGGTTTTTAATTATAGTATGCAGGCTATACATCCCCCCCCCCAGCAAACTGGACACTCATTTTACCAACCTTGGAAGAATGGAAGGCTGAGTCAACCATGAGCCTGCTACCTGGGATTGAGCCCCAGGTCGTGAGCACAGTTTTACCTGCAGTACCTCTGTCGATTGCTCCCCATTCTCCTTCCCCGCACCCCTGCCAAGGCTTGATGATCATTAGCCCAGGGAAAGGAGGAGAAGGAAGTGTGTGCTTGCAAAGAAGTCCTATCACCTGCTTCACTCTCCTCCTTCCCCCAGGCTAAGGATCTCCAAGCCTTAGCTGGGGGAAAGGAGGGTGAATCTTACTATGGAGGTGATGCTTGGGAAAAAAAAAAAAAACCATCGCCTGCTTAGCTCTATCTGCACGCTGTGTGTTTTGCACAGGAGAGCCTTGTCCGGGAGCCCCCCGAAGAGGGTGTGAGAAAGAGGGACCCTTCTCCCCCTCCCCCGCTGTTTCCCCAGGACCCAGTGCCCCTTGCTCGGTGGGTGAGACATATCTGGGGGGCAGGAGGGGGTGCTAAAATTGACTTTGTTCCTGGGCACTCCAAACCCTAGCTATGCCTCTGGCTTAAAGTAGCAAAAGTTGTGGGACACCTCTGATACAATCCCTAATAGGCCTTAGTTTATGGCCTGCCAAAAGAATGTTGTTTCGTCTTTGCATTTAACCTCATTTTTCCTTCCTTTCCCAACATAATCCCTCCCAAGCCCATGCACCTGATCTTTTAGTGGCTTGTTCGCTATATCTTCTTGTAAGGGGAAGGGGAAGATTGATGGATTATGATTTGATCTGTGGATCGGTACCATGGCTGTGAGATTTCTTTTTGGAAGGAATTCTGCTTCTTTAAAAACTGGATGAGTAAGAAATATTATTGCTGTAGTTTCTCTTATGTAGCATTTCCTTTGCACATTTACATGATGAGAATCAGCCCAAGATATCAGTTAGGGTTGTATTGATCATCATAATATTTCATCACAAATTTATCAGTGGTGACTTGGTAAGTCAGCTCCTGTATACATTCCATTGATTCAAACAAATAGATCTATTCTAGTAACCCTAACCCTAACCCTAGCCCTAACCTAAACAACAGGATTTTGGCCAATGTATAAAGCAACCCGCACCCCACCCAAGGATTAGATGAATGAGTGTTCACAAGCATGTAGTTTCTTTCAAAAGGGGCCATTTGATAAAACCAGTCTTAACTCTATCACTAAAGACAACTTTGAAAAGGCCATTCCTGTAATTTTTGTGGACTTTCAGCCCTTGATATAACTTATGCAATAATTTCTTAAGCAATACATTCAGTAAATGTTTAAACCATTGTTAATAACTTCTTAATATGAGGTTGATCAACTGATACACTGATGCAAAGTCCCAAAGATCAAAGCAGTTTTGATTATCCAGAATTGTAACATGCTTCCCAAAGTCTGCCTTCTGTGTATCAACCTTTATCGGGAAGTGCAATAGTTCAGTTTTAACTCTGCATTCTTTAATATTTTTCTGATAATCAATCAAATATTTTATTGCGGTTATATGACCCATTTCAAAGTGGTGCAAAAGAAAGGGAGATATAAAACTGGAGTCATTGGGAGAATGTACAGTGATCAACCATCTGCTAGTAATGTGGCCCTTCTTCGGGTTGAGGCCAAAACAGAAGTTTGCCACCTGGGCTCTAATGTAGGGATTCTGATCTGAGAGGCAACATGATGCCAACCACTTGTCTAGGCAATATATCTTATATCTTCTTAGAAGTTCAATAAACTCTCTAAGGAAACTGTAAAGACTACACTGTGAGACTGATTTCAGTGGCAGGCTGGGGAGAACTCTCTCTCTCTCTCTCTTCATTTCCGTGACAGCTAAACTTAGTCCCAGAATTTTTGTGTACTGTTCCCTAACTTTTGTCTAATCATCTTCCTCCTCATCCCCATTCAGCTATAGGAAGTGGCAGTCAAGAGTGGGAAACTGACAGGTGGAGAAGATCAAAAGAATGATAGCTAAGTTGTGCTTTATTCCATGCAGTATTTTAACATCTTTGGTTAGTTGATACCAATTAGCAGTTTGCAGGAACCTGTCAGGAAAGTTTTTTAGTCCCAGCTGTTTAACAGTAGCAGCAACAAACAGATATACAGTGGACCCTTGTATAACAAACAGCTTGTATAACATAAAATTTGTACAACATAAAAAATTCCGGGGATAGGGGAAATTTGCCTAACGTAATCGCCTATTGGGTGAATCCGTACAACATAAAAATGGGATCACTCAATTTTCAATGCATTCCTATGGGAATTTGTATAAAGGAAAATTTGCTTAACATAATTTCATTTGGAACGAATTAATTCCTTTATGCAAGGTACCACTGTACTTTATAGTTGTTGTGAGCTTTTTGGGATCTTTGGCCACATTCTGGAAGTTTCCAGAACATGGCCAAACAGCCCAAAAAGCTCACAACAATTATCAGATCCTGGCCATGAAAGCCTTCGAGAATACAGACAGACTTTAATTTGGATTCCTGCATGGAGCAGTGGCGTGGACTCAATAGCCTTATAGGCCACTTCCAACTCTATATTTCTATGATTTAAACCAATTGGCTGCACCTAGTGGACTTTTTAAAATTTTATCTCAAGCCCCAAATGAAATGCATGGATCATTTACATAAGCCCTATCCCTCCCCTGGCCAAGAAGGGGCCATTAGCCTTGAAGAGCCTCATGGAGATGGGGTGTAGAAGTGTGTACGAGAGCCCTGACATGTTGTTTGAAGGACTGGGATAATAAAAACAGCACCCTTTACTTCAGATGAAGCCTCAGAACATCTAAGCTCCGGGCCTCAACTAAGAAACTACCTGGCATATTTTCCACCTTGCCAAGGACTTTACATCCAAGAAATAACTCCTGGCCACTTTGTGTTTTAACCTGTTGGTACAGCTGTGAAGAAGAGGGTTTTTTGCCCTCGAAATATTAGCAACATTTTTGTTATTTTTCTAGTAGCCTAAAGGTATCACCTGTTCTACTTTTGCATTTGGTTTTTGTGATGGCTATATGGCTCCTCAACTTGTTTATCTTCAATTTCTATGATTCTATAATTCTAAATATTCCTCCAGTTCCTCTGTAATGAAGAAAGCTTGTAATAATTGGGATTGGGTTTTTATGGTGAACAGTTCTTGTTCTGAAGAAAAAAAATTAGGGATCAGAAATATTTAATTTTTGTACCCATTTTTAATTTAAAAATGCTCACTAAACTACTAAGTAACAAATGAATTGATAGGAAATTCATATATGTGATTTGCTTGACTGAACACTTGTCATTTCATCTACAAAAGCCCAAAGAAGTGAGTAACTGAAGAACATGGTTTGGACTCGTTTTTTTATATACCTCCCATCATTTTCTTTCCCTTTTTAAATGTCTGAAGTTCCCACATTGGCTGTCTCACAGGACTGGGACCCATCTGACTAGAAAATGGGTCATTTCTTTGAAGAAGGTGCAAGAGTGAACTTCCATTGCATTTGATTCAATTCTTCTGTGCCAAACTCTACTGTTGGTAATCTCTGATTGCCCCCTATAAAATAGACCCATCAAGTACTTTGCTCTCAGTGGCTCATATAAACATTAGTAATATGATAGTTATAAAGCTGTGTGGATCTGTGTCTTGACAGTGGGGAGCACCCTCTTCTAGCCTCATAGCACTGTAAATGGCTGTCATGCATATTTTATGGAGTTCACGGCCCACAGTACATACATGCAATCTTTAATCTGGGTTGTAATGTTATAGCTGCCTAGAAGGGAAGAGAAGCAACAGCATGTCCATGAGGCAAGAGACAAACTGTGACTTCTTGCAATGACAGTCCTGTTTCAAGAGAGACCTCCACCATGACTGTCTTTCTGAGAACACTAGTTATTTCTTCCTTTATGTGCTTGGCAACTCCAAGGGATAAAAGTTCTGCCTTAGGCCATCAGCTTATCACACATTTACCCTGGCATAACTCCAATGGTATATATTTCAGTGGTGAATTGCCACCAATTAAGAAGTCAGCTTTTGTTTGTTTTGTCTTTGGCCAAGTCATATGGCTACTGTGTGACGCCGCTTCACCCCAAATGAGATGGCTACTTGTGGCAATTCACAGCTGAAAGAAATGTTTAGTGACACTGCAAATATTGCTTCTTCGTCATTACATTTATATTACACCTTTTTGTCCAAGGAACTCAAGTAAGCATATTTAACTCTTTTTCCCCCCTCCTGTGCGATATAGTGATTGCTACCCTTTGAGGTCAGGCTGAGAAACAAAAAAACAAACAAAAACTGGCCCAGTACTAGTCAGTGACTTCCATAACTAAGTGGGAATGTGAAACAGGACCTTCCATAGCTTTAATCCTGTATTCTGACAAGTACACCACTTTGGCCACACATACTACCTCTTAGATAAGTTTTCTTATCTAACTGATAACTTTTATTGGATCCTTATGGAATCATACAAATTGCAAGCTTCCATGGGGAAAACACCATTAGGCTAGAGAAATGAACCCGGGACCCAAGATTCAGCCTTCTAAAGGGCTTCACAGCAGGGTAGAGAGCAAGCCATTGCTGGGCATTATCATAGTTTGGAGTTGTAATCTCTCTTGGTGGTGGTCCAAGAATCTCTTGGACTCGTCAGACAGCACGGTTGGAAACAGATTCATAATATACATATTTTTTTGTTTAGAAAATATAACGATCAACTATGTCTACACCATATAGAATAGTAAACCCACTTCACAGTGGTTAAGCTGCGGTGCTGAAGTCAAAACTCTGCTCATAACCAGAGTTCAATTCTGACAGGCTCAGGCAGATGGTTGAAGGTTAATTCAACCTTCCATCCTTTGGTGTTATGTAGATTTAATATCTCGCTCATGCTGCTTAGGGGTGGGGTGGGGAGGGAATGAGTAGTCTATACATCTAATATACAGTATACTGTATATTATCCCTCATTACTGTAAGCCGCCTTGGGTCCTTTTCCAAGGAGAAAGGCAGGGTAAAACTAATGTAAAATAAATAATATAATATAATTGAACTGCAAACCATCCAGATAATTGCTTTAAGTAAGTACTATGGGTTGTTATTAGAGATGGGAAGGAATCATAAAAATGTTGATTCTTTTTGATTTGTGATTCATCAAGGTCAACGAAGCAGAAAAAAATGATTTTTTAAAAAAAAATTGAATGAACTGACCAATAAATTTGTAAATACTGCATTTTTAATTTAAAACACTATAAAATGGCCCCCAAGGCACCTAGAGAACCAGTTTCAGGGAGGCTTCCCATGGCTCCTCCCTACAAGCCCTGCATGGTTGGTGAAGTTTGGTTTTGGATGTCTGAGTCATGTACCCTCCCCCCAAAAAAATGCTCCTGAGATTGTTCTTCTAGGCACCGAGAGACACCAAATTTGCAGGAAATCGCTCTCTTCTACAATTTTGGTGAATGGGCATCTGAAATCTGTTATACACCCACCAAGTGGGCATACCAGGAAAGTGCCCTTTAGCAACTGATTTGGAGAAGCCAAACTTCACCAAACTTGACCAAATTGTAGAGGAGAGTCAGAGGAAGCTTCTGGGGGGGGGCTTTCCTAGAAAATCACTTTTGGGGTGCACAACTCAGAGACTAGATATCCAATGTTCTCCAAGCTTGGATGGAGACGTTTTCCTGCAAATTTATTGCCTCTACGTGGCTTGGGGGCATTTTATAGTCCAGCAAATTGATGAATAAAAATACCAAAAAAATCATTTGTTGGTACTTGTTGGGGCTATCAAGTTGTATGAATATGTATTTAGCATTTCTTGAATGAATTTTGCAATTTTTAATTTATCCCCACCTCTAGTGATGTACAAGAGCACACATTTTATAGAATACAGAGAGGTGGGAAGTCTGACAATTTTTCTAATGATACTTGAACCCTGATGGACTCTTACATGGACTACAAATGAATCAAGTAGGCAGAGTACCTCACCCCAAAATTTCAGGTCATGATCTGGTCCCAAGCTACCTTTCTGAAAGTATCTTACATTTTTGATCAGCTACATAGCAGAAGCATTTTTATAAATTCCTGATGAATCTTATTAAAATGACTATGAGTCAATGGTTTCATGAACTGAATTTCTAAAAGAGAGATCAGCTCAGCCTGATTTTGTGCCTTAGCAAAGGTTGTCTATATATTGGCAAATGACCCCTATAGCAGATTATTTGAAAACACAATGAGTATCTTCAGTATTCTGAGATGTTTTTATATTATAGAGGTAACTTTTTTCCAGATGCTAACAATGTGTCTTCCTTATTTGCATTTAAGATGTGGTTGTTCCATGTGATTTAAGCACACCAAAACTTAAATCATAAAGCTGTTCTACTACAGAGAAACAGGCAGCACAGGGAAAGTACAAAAGCATACTACTAATACATTCTCAAGGAGAACCATAAGTAGGAATTGAGTTACAGCCTGATAGCATTGTGCCAACATTTCCAACAAGAAATCTTGGATGCTTGAAAACCTTACAGGATAGTCATTTTCAAATTTATGTCTTAAAATAAATATTATGTCAATATTTTTTTTAAAAAAAGATTGAACCATTGGAAGGTTCAGTCTTTACCATTCTGCCCTCATTGTTGGCAAAGGCAGTTTTCCAAGGCATTTTCCATATAATGAACTAAATATAGTAGAATCATTTTCTTTACACAGTTCAAGTGGTAACTTGTAAAAAAGAGATCCAGGAGCATTCAAGATCTGCCCTGCTCCACCAGCTAATTTTCATACAGAAACTTTTATATTTAGACATGGAAATTAAAGGTTCTTCAAAAAAAAGTGATTAAAATCAAAATTAAATCAAAAATTTAAAATTGATTTAGCTCAATGAAATCAATCATCTGAATTGTTCTCTAAAAATTTGCGTACAACAAAGCGTAACACTGGAAATCTGTTGGATAGCAGAGTAACTCTACATCACTTTGAATACTTAACTGACTTTTAACACTCTGACTTTTAGGAGCAGAGAAAAGCACTCCAGTTACAGATGTGAACAAAGCTAAAACACTTCAGTTTAAGTTGATGTGTACTATAACACCAAGAGTGCAATCTTACTCCAGTAAGCCCACTGAGATCTGTGGAATATTTCCCCTTATGACATGTGATCTTGCACTTACCTAAAAGTAATTCTTTACACAGTTGTTACATTTTTATCATGCCTTGTAGATTTGACTGTCATTGTACAGCATGTTATCTTTAGAAGCAGGTTATAAATCTTTCAACTAACTAATTTAATTAAGTAAGCCTTATTTAACCTGGCGGGACTCAGCTTTCAACAAAAGGTGTGTAGGATCGATCTGGTGAAGATCATTGACTCAGTCTACACATTCTAGCATTCTTTAGTGTACTTTTCTCCTTGAATTATGAAAACTGACTTAAACTCCAGTGTACTCAATTAAAAAATCTGGACAGATCAAAGGTCCAAGCCATCAGCATTGTGCAGAGTTTTGATCAAGATACAAAGAGCCTATACGCACATTTTGTCTCTCTTTATAAAGCACATGATGTCAGTTCTTCTCTTAATTTACTACTTTTTTTGCTCAGTTTCCACCTCTTTCCAGTTAGAATCAGGCTGCCTTTAAATCCAAATGACAGAAAGCAACTGATCTGAGCCTTTTATTACTATCACATCACAGGCAGATATTTATTTGATTTCCATAGTGGGATCGTGGTGGGGGAATGCGCCCTCTCCCCTGACAAAAGTATTGGAAAACTTACCAACCACTGGAGCTGGGATAGGTGCGATATGGAGTCAGTGTTCACCGGAGCACGAACTTTCTCCTCTGCTGGAACCGAATCCTTCTGCAGGTCTTATCTAGGGAACAGCAGTAGCAGTTGCTATGGCGATGCTTTGTTTTCTAAGTACCCCAGGAAGGGAATGAAGAGTAACCTTTAGCCTGTGTGCACTAACAGAGTTTAATGATGTTGCGCTGGCTGCTTTTCAAATTAGCGTCAGAAAGAAGGGGGAGAGACAGCAAAAAAAAAAAATTTAAAAAATGGAAAATATATACCACAAAAACAGAACACAAAAGACCATGTGGCCCAGAAGATGGCAGGATGTTAATATGAAAAGATGTGATTAAGTGGGCCAAGGCAGCACCGAACTGAACTTTTGTCACACACAAATCTAAAACTCAAGAGGACTGTCGGATCTAAGTCATGTCTTTTTCCGAAGGTGAGCCAGTAAGATCATTCCTGAGAAAAATAACATTGAGGAGGGGAGAACGGGAATGGGTTTGGATGTGACACATAAACATTCAGAGCAAGGTACGCTGTGTCTGGGAATGAGGTTATACTGACGACGGTGGTGGTTGTGTATGTTTATGGATCGGTTTGTTACACAAACTTGGCACACTGGTGCCATTTAGGGATGCAGGCGGGGAGTCTTCTGTGGCCTTGGTGTACACGCCAGCCTCGACCAGAATTGGCTATTTTCGCCCATCGCTTTGGATGGAGGTTTTGTTTGGAATGGGAAAGACATACAAACATGCCAGCTCTCTGGATAACCAGAGGAAACTTTCTGCCCACCTGGCAGCATTATGAATCAGGGAACCCTTTAACCATTCACAAGAAAAGAGATTAACCTGCACAATTTCCTTTAATATATTTCTCAGCATCAGACTTCCTGACCGCGAATTGTTCCCGTCCCTGTGTTGTTGCTATATGGGAGATGATTAACAATTTCACAGTAATTTCTTCCATCAGAAAATATGAAGGCAGAGACCACCTTATGCAAACTGGGAGAACCTGAATTATCTAGAATTTACCTTCTCTCTCCAGTTGCAAGGCAACAGAAGCAATTGTAGCTTGGTCACCTCCATGAACTCTATACTGCTGTGTAGTAATGTGTATAAAGTTTGGGAACATGCATATCCCAGCTTAACCAAATGTCTGAGTTAGAGGTAGGCACTGGAGGATGTGAATATCAACTGTGGCACCACAGGAGCCATGGCAGCCTAGTACCCTCCCCCCAAACAGGATTGACTACTTAGTGGTCTTAGCGCAGTATGAGGCTCTGATGTCACTGGACCAGTGCCAATTGTGGATGCCAGATGGCTCTTTCCTGCCTCCCTGTGCGGCCAGCTCCTCTGCAGCTGAGCAAGGAGTCTCTCTCGGTTCTGTCCCCATGGCAAAGTGGAAAGCTGCACAGGGAGGCAGGGAAGAGTCAGCAGGCTTCTGCTATTGGTATGGGGCCAATGATAGTGGAGCCTTGCATTATGCTAAGACCAGTAAGTGATTGGTCTCATTTGGAGGGAAGGTACTGAGCCACCTCTAGTCTCAGTATAACTGAGGCAGAATCTTGCAGCCTCCTCCTCTCTCTTGGAGAGACATGGAGGAGAGGGACCAGTCCTTTCTTGTTACAGCGAGTTTCCACTGTATTCGATTTTCTTCCCAACTTAAAATAATTAACAGGATTTCTCAGCAGTTTCATGGTGTTTTTCTCTGGGGGAAAAAACTCCAAGCTGTGCAGGATTATTACAATCACTGCAGGGAACAACATCTTTCCTAGGCAGGATTCTTCCAGAAAGGGCAACAGAAAGGCTTAGTTAGGCAGGTTAGTTATGTTTCCTGTACATATCACTGGCTTCACTGCATAGGATTCATTAGAAAGAACATAAAACTGAGGAGGATTTGGTAGTTTCTTGTACAGAACAGTGGATGGAAATTGTGGGTAGGTGGCAAGCCAGGTCTTATTTTCACAAGAAGCCAGGAAATCCCACTTTTGTGGGAAGCTAAAGAAAGTCTTGTGAATCTCGGAATGGTGAATACAAGAGTAGGGAATATCTTTTATTGGGCCACAAAAACAAATACCCGTATATACTTGAGTCTAAGTCAACCCGAGTATAAGCCGGGGCCTCTAATTTAAACCCCCAAAATTGGAAAAATTTATTGACTCAAGTATAAGCCTAGGGTGGGAAATGCAGCAGGGCCTGGCAACTCCTCCTTTGTGATCTGGGTGTGTGTGTGATGTTTAAAATGACTTTTAGCCACCGAGGCAAGTGCTTGAGTTGGTGGCTAAAAGTCATTTTAAACATTGTTTTAAAATGACCTTTAAAAAGTCATTTTAAACATGGGGGTCAGGAGAAGTGGCGCACAATGTTTAAAATGACTTTTAGCCACTGACCCAAACTTGCCTCAGTGGCTAAAAGTATTGACCCGCATATAAGCCGAGGACCCCTTTTTTCAGCCCAAAATTAGGGCTGAAAAACTAGGCTTATACTCAAGTATATACAGTAAATAGAGCATGTTGTTAGTCTGTGGAACTCCCTTCCACAAGATGTGGTGATAGCATCTAGCCTGGATGCCTTCAAAAGGGGATTGGACAGATTCCTGGAGGAAAAGTCCATCACAGGTTAGAAATCATGATGATGTGTCATCTCCAGGCTTAAAACCAGGGTACTTCAAGGGCCAGATGCAGGGGAGTGGTAGCAGGAGACAGATATCTAGTCTCATGTGCTCCCATAGGCATTTGGTGGGGCCACTGTGAGATACAGGAAGCTGGACTAGTTGGGCCTTTGGCCTGATCCAGCATGGCTCTTCTTATGTTCTTATGTTCTTATGTTAAATCATATTGCACATGTGTCTGATGAAATCAACTTCCTCAGACTCTCCAAGCACACCTCCTTAATGGATGGTGCAGTTCCCCATCCCCACCCCAAAAGCAATGTTACATATCTGGGAGAGATGGCCAGTTCTTATTCTGAGGGTGGGCCTGGACTGTCTCTGTAGCAAAACTTAATTTTCACACACCAGCCCTCTCCTTTTTCGTTCAGAATGGCAAACTTCAGAAAATCACCAACAATGAGACCCAAAGTACCCAAAGTATTTTCAATTTGAGCCTTACCAAGATAGAAGACAGTACTTACCAACTGGCAGCCTACAAGGCGACAAAGGTTTACCCTCTAAATTAAACCACATTTTTCTTGCAATGAGATTTCCGAATGCACTTTTCATTTTCCACTGGGAAAAAGGATGGAACATTCTTTCATTCTCCCTCCCTCCCCACCATGTGTGTTTGGTGGGAAGGGAGGGAGGCTTCATTTTTAAAAGCCATATCAACAGATAGGCCTTTGTGACCAGTGATATTGTGGGACCACAGATCACAAAGTGGAAGTGCTGGGGGCTTTGGACAGATTATGCCATCTCTCACCTCCCTTAGGCTTCCCTGTTGCCTCTCAGCTTAGCTCTGGTTCTTACAGTATCTTGTGTAGGGAGGGGGAATTTTCCTATTAAAGCATGTGGAAAAATTGTTGTGTGCTCCATAAGATTATGAGGGGAAACTGCTTTGTAAAATAATTATTCCTGCAATCTGCAGGAATTGGATAAATATTCATGCCTGTACTTTTGGAATGTCCTTGGGAGTTGGCTTTCAGAATTTAATGCTGCAGCAGCATTGCCAGTGATTAGACATGGGCACGACCAGAAAAAATGACGTTTCAAGTTTTCGTTTGTCGGAACGGGTCTGTTTCAGGTCATTTCCGTTTGTCGCAAAATTTTTCAAAAATTTGTCATTTCGTCGTTTCAGTTGTCATTTGTCGTTTCGACCGCGATTTAGCGCGATTTGACTTCCCGGAGCATAGGGGCGTCCCGCAATCAGGGCCGGGGCTAGGTGTTTTTGCGCCCTAGGCGGGGGGCGGGGGGGAGGTGCGGGCGGGGTGGGGGGGGGGGGGGCCCTGGGGCGGGCGCCGCCGGGGGCGGGGGGGAGGTGCGGGCAGGCGAGTGGGCGGGTGGCGGCCACGGACGGGCGAGTGGGCAGGCGGCGGCATGGGCCGCAGGCGGGTGGCAGCATGGGTGGGTGGGCCAGTGGGCAGTTAGGATATCACTTAAGATAGAGGTTCTGTTCTTGGCTTGCACCCCAAATGTGTGTGTGTGCAAGCAAATTGAAGTTGGGAGAATAGGAAATAAATGGTAGTATATAATATATATTTAAAATAAATCCACACCTCCCACTCCCAGTCGAACCTCCCCCTTTATCCAATATCAGAAAAAAATCCTCACAAACTGCCAGAGAAGAAATAAAGAATAAACTGCTATTCCCTTCAGCAGACAAAGCTGCAGGGAATCAAAGAAATTATTTTCTAAATTCAGTTCCCTCCCTGCCTGCCTAACTTAAATCCTAAAGCCTCCAGCCTCCCTCCTCAATCTCGATCGGATCACACCAGCATCAGCAGCCAGCCCTCCTCCCTCAACCACATCCATACACCCGACTGCGATTTCTGGAAGGTGCCTCGGCTTTTTATGCCCTCCGAGACATCCAGAAGTGTCAGTCAAAAACCTGGCGATGCCATTGGTGGAATGGTTCAAAAAAATTGCATGGTCCCATCCCATGCCCAGCCCAAATGGGCAGGTCTAAAATAAAATAAAATAAAATAAAATAAAATAAAATAAAATAAAATCAATACGAAGTTTTATTGCTATAAAAAACCCACTGCTGCTACTATTAAAATTCAGGCATTTAAAATAAATAAATTTCACATGTTTCTGTGGTGATTTGGTGTGTTTTTTGACCACGATTTCACAAGAAAAATTGTGGTAGCCATTTTGGATCCCCCCCACCGCATGGCATGGCGAGACGACGAGGATGACCCCCCCCCCAGCCTGGTGCAAGCAGCCTAGGACAGGAGAAGAGGGGGGAAAGGCCGGGGACCCCCCAGAAACCACCCCTCTGGTAGGTGGCAAAGCCTCAGGGAGGCATATTTTCGCCTGCTTTTTTGGCCGGGAGTCGGGTTTTTTTTTTAAAAAAAAAAACTTTTAAAAACCTTTTCTGTGCTTCGCATTGCGCGATTGCTGCGATGCCACAAACGAAAATGAAAAACCCGACCAAATTTTTCTTTTTTCGGTTTGAGTTCGAGTTCTGACGGCTTAATTATCGTTACCATTTCCGTTATGTAACGGAAATGAAAAACGGTAACGGAAACGAAAATTTTGCCAAGTCGTGCCCATGTCTACCAGTGATAATAATTATATTAGTGCCATGTAGCAAGATACTTATCAAGAAATTATTGTTACACCGAAGACCTAATCTACAATAGGACCCCGATATCCTCTGGGGATTGGTTCTAGGCCTCCCCATGGATAACAAAAACCATGGATAAGAGAGAATACAATCCACCCCAAAACTGCTTTTTGGCTGCTGAATTATTTATTTATTTATTTTCCTCTGCCAACCATGGATAACTGAATCAGTGGTTAATGAATCAGTGCATACCAGGATTCTACTGTGTTCCGTTCAGTTTGGGGTGCATCCTTTCTCATTCCTTCAGAATCGCTGCCTGTTTGATTTTTCTGTTCTAGGACAAGCCATGTAATGAGCTTTTCCAGAGATTTTGAATAGCTGATCAACTGCTATTCATGTTCTTTTATTGCAATATGTCTGCACTCATATGCAACATGAGTATATTTTCTGGTAAATCCTTTACTTTGAATCTTTGTATCTCATATCTTTCAGTCATGGTCAGTTATTACTGAAAACAGAGGACGGTAAATATGTGCCATTAATACTGCTAATTATTTATTATTTATTTATTTATTATTACATTTATATACCGCCCTATCTTCCGAGATGGAACTCAGGGCGGTGTACACTAAAAAGCTAACGGCATCAGACAGACAAGAGAATCGGAGACAGACTCCCAGTAAAAATAGGGGGATACAATACCCTCCACAGAGGATGGCATGGGCGGCAAAAAACAACAACAACAAATTTAATTAAAAAGTCGCCAAATGCCTCCTTGAAGAGATGAGTTTTCAAGGCTTTTTTAAAGGTGGGCAGGGACACTGCTAGGCGCAACTCACTAGGGAGGTGATTCCACAGTGAAGGGCCCACCACAGAGAATGCACGGTTACGTGTGAGCAGCGCACAAGGAGCACAGGAGTGCGATAACACCATGCTGTCCATGATCCCCAGCAACCAATATAGAGAAGCATATTTGACTCTAGACATAGTAATGCCATTTGATTGGGAGAATGCATATGCATTCATTATATTTTGCAAAGAGGGTTGCAAGAAGGACTAATTTTTCACACCTGAAAAAGTCTGTTTACTCCTCCCACTAGACAAAGGATTAATTCATTTGAGAGTATTTCGCCAGTCAGCCTGTGACATTGTGAAAATGTGCATAGGCCTGCTAGAGTTGAATGTTCGTTCAAGAAGTTGAGGTTGTATGTGTTTGTGTGTTTTAATTTAAGGTGATTTGTGATAATTATTTTAGATCAGTACTATGTGGGAGGCTCTCAAGGCATTCTCTACCTGAATGCAGGCAAGTGCATTGGGGCGAACACACCCTGTACCTTTTAGGAGACACTATGTCAGTGTTGGTGAACCTATTATGGCACGGGTGCCAAAGGTGGCACTCAGAGCCCTTTCTGTGGGCACCTGACATCGCCCCTTCACAGCCACTTGTACACAGGTAAAATTGCTGTATTGGCACTTTGAGAAAAAATAGTGGGTTTTGAATCGCAGTCTTCACATTCAGTGTCTAAAAGGTTCGCCATCACTTTACTATGTCCTCAGATCTGTGATAATGTTTCTGTATTTCTGCATTTGGATTAAAACAATAATCCTGCAAATGGGAGGGAAATGAAAATGGCTATGAGGGGCTGGTTATGAAGTGCTGTTATTGTGTGAGCTATCTACTGAAAGCCCTATGACAGCCACCTTTCTGCAGCTATGGGTACACTCATTCATTCACTCTCTCTCTCTCTCTCTCTCTCACACACACACACACACACACACACAAAGAACTTAATGTAACTCTTGTGTTTAATGGACAAAGGAAAAGAAGAATATTCCAGAATGTAAAAAATTAGTGATACTTGTTATTCTCTTTCCTTGGCTGCTCTGCAAAATAACTAGCAGAGGTACTGAAAGGAGTCTATGTTTATGGTGAAAACCAATCTGAGCTTTCCCTAGATTTCATTGGTTGGAAGATATTCTAGGCTTTATTGAGGATCCAGCTATCCTAAACATCATCTTTGGCACCAGTGGCTCCGTCTACTGTAAACTTTTCAGTGTGTCCTTCTCTCAACTCAAACTGCTAGCCATCTTTTTAAATCTAGAAATGCTGAGTGAGGTACAAGGATCCACTGTAGAACTGCTTGCTCCAGGAGTCAGCAGGAGCTCCACCCCATAGTAACCTTGGGATCTCTTTTCATCTACATTTCTAAAGGCAGTGCATGTCTCTACTTTAGATCAAGGACCCAACTAGATGTGATAACTGACATAATCAGGAATAGCATGCTTTATTTTAAGAAGTCACCATCTATAGTGCAGGATACTTCCCCTTGTCTAATTTGGCATCATTGGCGAAGGGGATGCTTTAAAGATTGGAGTGAACTGTGGTTTCCAATTCATTTTAAAAATGTACTCCATGCAGTTGATCATAGCATAGATGATAAATCTAATTGGTGGTAAGTTAACAGGGGGAAATTAATGTAATTGCTGTGTTTCAGATATATTACAGGTGGATATTTTAGGCTTTGGAAGTATTTTGCATACCTTGTGAAATAAGAATCAATACACATGGAGGGATGTATTAGATTCAATAACAGAAATGTGAATCTCATGTCAAGACAATCTCTGATGGATTTGAGCCAGGTGGTATTCACTGCATTGGAGAAAAAGAAGGCAGACATCACCAACCAGGACAATGCAGAAGGAAGACACATGTTGAGTTCAGAAGAAAGGATGAAGAGGGAAAGCAGAGAAGATGGAGTCATTCTTAGGTTTATGGCTCAGTTTGAGAGAAGAGCATCTTGCTCTGACATACAAATGCAAGTATGACTTCTTCTTCTTCCTCCTCCTCCTCCTCCTCCTCCTTTCTTTCTTTCTTTCTTTCTTTCTTTCTTTCTTTCTTTCTTTCTTTCTTTCTTTCTT
>JAHTLZ010003542.1:35719709-35731164 GCA_023846285.1 Phrynocephalus versicolor
TCCTGCGCCGTCCGTGCCGCTTGCGTTTGCGGCGGCCGTCGGCGTCTTGGCGAGAGTGGGCTTTTTGCGAGCCTGCGGCGAGTCCCACCAGACCAGAGCAGCCCAGGACGGAGGGGGGGGAAGCCGGGACACCCCCCGTCCAGACCAGAAACCCCCCCTCCGGTAGGTGCCCTACTGAGTGAGTGCCCTTAGTCAAACAGGCATTTTCCGCCTGCTTTTTGGCCCGGGAATGGGTGGGGGGAGAGTTTAAAAGTTTTTTCCTGCGCCGTCCGTGCCGCTTGCGTTTGCGGCGGCCGTCGGCGTCTTGGCGAGAGTGGGCTTTTTGCGAGCCTGCGGCGAGTCCCACCAGACCAGAGCAGCCCAGGACGGAGGGAGGGGGAGCCGGGACACCCCCCCTCCAGACCAGAAACCCCCCCTCCGGTAGGTGCCCTACTGAGTGAGTGCCCTTAGTCAAACAGGCATTTTCCGCCAGCTTTTTGGCCCGGGAATGGGTGGGGGGGAGACCCGGGGGAGAGTTTAAAAAAGTTTTTTCCTGTGCCGCCCGTGCCGCTTGCTTGCGCTTTGGCGGCCGGCGGCGAGACTGGGCTTTTTGCGGCGGGCGAGTCCCACCACCACACCAGAGCATCCCAGGACGGAGGAGGGGGGGAGGCCGGACGGGGACCTCCAGAAACCACCCCTCTGGTAGGTGCCCTGAGGCACGGCAGGCATTTTTCCGCCTGCTTTTTGGCCGGGAACCGGGCTTTTTAACTTTTAAAAACTTTTTTTCTGTGCCGCTTGGCATCGCACGCGATCACGCGATGCAAGTAACGAGCACAACAAATCAGACCAAATTGTTCGTTCGTCGGTTCGAGCTCGAAGTCTGGCGGAGTAATTCCCGTTTCCGTTTCTGTAGAGTAACGGAAACGAGTAACGGAAACGGAAGCGGAAATACCGCTAAGTCGTGCCCATCTCTAGCGAGTGAATGAAGAGCTCTAAAAGGGGGGGGGGGTTTCATACAGTGAGAAATTCAATATGGTGGAAAATGTATGGGGGTGGGGTAAAGAGGTAATGAAGAGGGTTTTATTTCAACTATATGTAGCTAAGAGTACATTAAGAGAAGTTCTAACCAAGAATTACACCTGCCTGAAATTTTACCAGTGAAGATAATTGTACACCAGGAAAAAAAAGTGAATAATGAACATTTAAATCTAACCAGGTCACATATTATAAGAGCTGAATGGATATAAAATAGGCCAAGAGCTGGCCCCTGTGGCCTTGCTCAATTTCCACTCATAGCGTGAGGGTGCAATTTTACATCCTCTCAGCATGTGCTTGGTGACATGAGGTGGTTATTGATTTTCACATCTTCCTTGCTTTCAGCATGTCCTTGGCAATGGGGATGAATCAGATTTTATGCACAGCTCACTCAACATACTGTTTAATTTAATCAGTGGCCACACATCTGTTTCCATTTGTCCCCGAAAAAAAAATATGATCTGCAACATAACAGATACAAAGTGATAGTGGATATGAGCTGATGCCATGTTTCTTTCACTTTAATAAAAAGTGAAGGCTAGTAAAGGCACAAGCTGTGACACTGATAAGATATTGGGCAAAAATCTTGACATTAGGAGCCATTCCTCAAACAACAAGAGTGGGAGACAACAGGAGCACAGATTTGACTGCCAGGTGGGATCTTTTTAAAAAGGTAGATGTTTTTAAGAAGGCATGGACACACCTTTTGAGGTTACTACCTGCTTGCCCCAGAGGCCCACAAGCTAAGGCCATTTTAGTACTTTGAGCCTTATCCTGGGGGTGACCAAGTTGCCCCATTTCTCCTATCCCCTTGTGGCTTGAACTCTTCCCCCGAGATGCTGCTGCAGTTACATGCCATCAAGTCACCCTGGACTGAAGTGACTCTGAATGAGCCATCTCCAAAATGTCTTGTCCTCAACAGCCCTGCCCATTCAACTAAGTTTAGTAATGTACATGTTTCTTGAGTGGACTCAAAATTCACCAGGAATGTTGTTTAAATTATATTTTTGCCCTACAATTCTTTCAATGCCCTTTTCCAGCTTTACTCTAATGCTGGATAGAAGCAGTATGTGATCATGATCACAATTCCATTCTTGGTGTTGTTTTGGCAGAGACAATATAGCTTCTCTATCTACTGCTTCCAATTACAAGGTCTATTTGATTTCTGTGTCCACATGTACAGACATATGGTTGCTTGGTGAAGCATGTATTTGCAATAGATTGTTGGCTTCACATAATCCTACAAGTCAGTCTCCTGTTTCGTTTCTGTCCCCTAGACCAACTTTTCCAACAATTTTTGATTCTGCTTTGTTCCCTACTTTTGCATTCCAGTCACCTATTATTATAAGCCTGATTTTTTTTTAATTTGTGCTACATTTCCTCCTAGATATCTGCATACAAGCTTTCAGTTTCATCTTCTTCAGCATCTGTAGGTGGAGCATAGACTTTAATGATGGTTTGATTTCCCATGGGGCTTGATTGATATTGTTTGATCAGAGCTTGCATTATAACCCTCAATTGCCTGTGCTACATAATGCCTCAGTATTAGAGCCAATCAGTTTCTTCTAGATGTGTCATTTCAGGATACATTTCCATGTGTAGATGTCTGGAAATATCCTGTTCCATACCACTTTAGACCACTGACACCAAGCACTGCAATGTTTAAATGCCCCATTTCTTGCTTTATAATTTTCAGTTTACCTTGATTCACACTTCTCTCATTCCATATTCAATTGTATGTGTTGTACAGCATCTAACTTTCCTTTCCCTTCTGTGTTTATCAACCACTAGATATCTCCAATTTAGAAAGGATCCTTCCAAGCTAGGCCTTTCTAAATGGGTTGGACTGCAAGCCCCATTGTTCACCCATCAAGGTCACGAAAGTTAAATCAGTGTCTTCTTCAGGTCTACTTCCCAGCTCTTCATGATTTTCTCCTTGGCTTTAGTTTGCCAACTTCCTTTTCTGGCAAGAGCACCCTGCCTTCAAATATTCCAACCTGAACAAACGTAAGTTCAAGAAAGGATGCTAAGTTTACCCAAAACTGCAATGCAATGGTGGGTGAGAAACTACCACTTGTTCTGTTACAGCTGTCTGAGGACAGGCAGGAGCCAATGTTGACAACTGTTAACTTACACATCATCCTGTGCTAGGAGCCACTCTTTCCCCTTTACATTTGGCTGTGTAAATGGCCGTAGCAAAAAGTGTGTTAAACATATGGCAGAGTCATGGGGTTTTCTTCATTTTGATACTGGCTGAGCCAAGAGGAGAAGACAAAATGGTCCGGACCTCAACCAGGGGCCTGGTCTTGTGCTTTAATACTGAGTGAGATATTAACTAGCCGTGGGCTCATTTTTCCCAAAAAAGCAGAAGCATTTGGCACAGGTTATTTTTAGGATTGTTGCTGCCTTCACCAGCTCATATCAGATCAGCCTAATCCAAAATGGATGTACAATCACTGCCGCTTCTGTTAGCAGAATTCTGTGTCTGGAGCCTTCCTTTCCTGCCCATGCCACACTTTAGGGCAGGAGTGGGCAAGGTGCAGTTCGTGGGCCACTTATGGCTGCTCTGGCCTCTTTTTTGCAAGATTCTAGCCCACAGACCCAGTTGCCTCCCACCTGAAAACCCTTATTTTCCTCTCCCATTCATCAGGAACACGGTCTTTGCAAAGAAATTGGGTGAAATGTCTGTCACCAACAAATGAAAAATAGAACCAGAACCAGAACCAGAAGTACCTTTCTCAACATGTTTGCATTTTGGGGCTTCTTATTGTGGGCCCAAGAGGCCCACATACTCCCAAGGTTGCCGACCCCTGCTTTAAAGCAGTGGGTGATGTAATGGAAGGCTCGAAGGACTACTGCCTCTAGTGAGAGTTTATTCCATTAGCATTATGAAGCATACTTCACATTGTCCAACCAATACCAGAGTATAAATTCCATTATTCTTTTACATTCCCTGAATCATTATAGAGACACTTTCTAGTTAAAAGGCAGACCAAAATGCATATATTAAAGAAGCTTCTTCATAAAAGCGTGTGAGTGACAATGACTTTTAAATATGTACATTAGGAAAATTGCTTGCAAAAATGGGTATAACAGGCAAAAGTGCATACAAAAAGCATACTTTTGATATAATGTGCACAAAAATGCATACAATGAACTGAACGTAAGAGTGAAAAACCCTGGGAAACAGGGATTGGGGGGGGGGGAATAAGTCACCTAATTTAATAAATTGTTCGTCCCTATCTGCACTAGCCAAGATCTGCTGGTGCATGCCTAAAGCCTCTGGGAATGAACGGTGCATCAAAAGGTGTAAGCCATTAAATGCTGAACACATCCTGGTGGAATGAAGGCATATATATGTTCCAGATAAGCTCAGTGGTTTGATCTAGGACATCAAATGAAATGAGAGGGAGAGAGAGACACCAGGGAGAACATTTGCTCCATTGCTCAGAGGCTTTATTGCTAAAATAATTAAAATCTGTCTCTCTCTTACTTAAAGTTGCCAAATGATGCTCACCCTGACACATACACAATATAGTTCTAAATGAATATGTGTGCATTTAAGCAGAAATGCATTTATAGTTCCATGGTGAGACATGTGGGCATCCAAATGTTATTGGGCGAGCACTCTTCAGGCCCAACCAGCATGGCTTATAGTAAGGCAACTTACATCATACCTTGCCCATTCTTGATTGAACAGGAATCCCTCCTTTCAATGTGACATGCATTTTAAGCCTCTCACAGATAGAGAAGGCTAGGGTGTTCCTTAGGTATCTATGATTTGTTAAACTGCCAAGTGAACTCTAAATGACAGGCTTTTATTGTGAATGAAATTCACCACAGGGAGTTTTTTCATTAGCTACCACACAAGAGTGTCTTTGGCTTGATAGGTTGCCACAGTCCAGTGCCAGATGTATAGGTGGCATAGAAACAGTTTTATGCACAGGGATTGTTATTGTGCTGGTTGGAAGAGCAGATAACATTGGGGGCATCTTTCAGGTGTTCTCCTGACGAGATCTGTACACAGAACATACACACAGATATGTTATATTAGGTTCTCCATGACTACATTGGCTAAACACACTTGATGGTGAAAAACAGTAAACTACCAATGGGGTTGGAATTCCATGCTTCTCTTTTCCTTGCAGCCAAGGACAGTGAACGGACATCTTTTTTAAAAAATCTTTCAAGCTAGAGGCATTTTAGAGTGCCATCAACAAAGAGCTGCCTTGTTGGAATTTTAAAAATCAGAGCCATCCGATACCTTGTTTGTGTCTTGAAAAACAATTGGCCATTCCCTTAGTGCTTGTGACGCGCTCAGCTCCCCAAGGGAAAAGCCACCAGTTTTATGCAGATTGGCACAGAGCTATTTTGTGGACATTGTAGAAGACTTGATGCAGGGGTGGGCGTGGGAGGAGGGGATGCTTTGTGTCTTGCTCTTTCACTGCGGGTGAAGAATCTTGCATGGTCTGGAAATTCCCCATCACACTATCTTGCCCTTTCAAGACACTTGCATCCATGAGAATGAGGCATTATTCTCTTCACATCCCTATACGTATTGTAGCATTAAGAAGTAGTGTTTGGCAAGTAACTCAAAACCTGACGGCTTCAGGCAGCTGCATAGCCTCCTTCCTAGGCTGGAGGCTTGAAGAATGGTACCCAAGCAGATTTCTGGAGTTAAAAAGAGTGACACCTCAAATGATGGTGCCTAAACCAAGTGGGCTATGTAATGCAGCAGTGGAAAGATGACCCTGGCACTCACCCTGAGTGACATTCAGGACCTGGGGGCAATGTGTTGTCGAATTGTTTCAGAATAGCAACAAGGGTGTTACTGAATTCAGCTTGTAGCTATCTGGTAAGAATTTAAGCAGATTGAATTGCAAAAGAGGCATCAAGACAGTCAGATATATTTAATTTCCAAAGAATTTAAACAAGAAGGCAGTTGTTAAAACAAGGGTTAAAAGGAAATAAGGTTTGGTGAAAGTGTTTCATGGCATTTAAAACATGCCTTTGGGGACAGCCCCTCCCTCTATATTTTGAACTTCATTTGATCTCAATGCCAGGAGGAGTCTTAAATCTAACAATAATAACTGTGAAACATACACACTAGAGATGGGCACGAAACAAAAAAAAATGTGTTTCGGTTTTTCATTTGTCGTTCAGAGGTCTGTTTCGGTTCGTTTCTGTTTGTCACGATTTTTTTTGAATAATTTTGTTACTGTTTTTCGTTTTTTCGTTTGTCGTTTCTACCCGCTTTTTGCGCAATTTTTAAAGCATTTCCGTGCGCAGGCATCCCCCAACGCCCCAGACCAGAGGGAAAACACTAAAAAAAAAGGATGCTGGCAGAGACACAGTATAGACTAGGTATGCAGGGAGGCTGCAAAGGCAGCGGCGGGCATTGCCCAGGGTGCAAGGCAGCCGCAAAGTGACTGCACTGCGGGGCAGGGGAGGGTACTCACCGAGAGGTACGCAGCACGCACACACACAGGGAGGCTGCATGACTGAAGCTAGAGTCGCAGAGACAGCAATCCCACCCTAACTCCCACCAGAGACTGCAAGGAGGACGGGGGCTGCCAGAGCTTTTTATGCCCTCTGTGGCTGCCAGACCTACCCGCCCAGTCTGCAACCTGGGCACGCTATTGGTTGAACATGATCCCACATCACATGGCTTGCCTCCATTTTGTGGCTGGTGGTGACATCCATTTTAAAGGGAAAAGAAAAATACATCGCGATGGGAGAAGACAAAAACAAACATTTTAAGGACCCAAACCCCCCTGGTAGGTATTATCAGATAATATAAATAATTATTGCTGCATTTTTACGGATGTCCAGGGTGTTTTTTAACATTTAAAACAGCTCATTTCATTGCGCACCACCATTAACGGAAATGAAACGTAACGACCACAATTTTCGTTTGTCGGTTCGTTACGTAACGGAAACAACAAACGGTAACGGAAACGAAAAAATGTTCGTTCCGTGCCCATCTCTTTCCCCCAAAGGACCTGCAAAACATATACATGGAATAAAAACATTTTTAATGTCTCAGTTAATGTCTACTAAATTAAGAACACTCGCAAGTTAGATTCCTGTAATACAGCTGGGTAGAAGAGTTGAGAGTTGTTGTTTTTTTAAATTCCTACAAGTAGGTGTTAGTTAACATCAGGATATTCAGTGCCAGACTGGAGACCTTGTTCCATGGTGCAGCACTAGCAGTAGTTGAGTGGGATCTTCTTATTCCTAGCACCAGTCCTATATGAAATAGGATGTGAAAAGCCTGTATCAACACAATAACTATTTGCACCAATCTTCTCAAAGGGCTCTATATATTACCACAGTTTGTTCAGCCAATGCCCAGTCTTGATACATGCCTATATATAGCATGTAATCCAACCTTTTCCTCTGGGTTTTTCTGATTTCTTCACCCCTCTCGTTTTTTATCTTTTCTCTCATAAAAATGATTTTGATGTTTATGAGTAATTATCATGCGAATTAAAAACTGTCTTAGCTCCATCTCTGCACGATTTGTCCACAAAAGCAGGAAAACGTCATTGCCAAAGAAACACCTTCCATCAGTCTTTTTCTTCTGCTGTGTCATTAGTGAAAGAACTTCGGAAAGACCTCTTCAGCTGATTAAAAAAGAAAACAAAAATGAAAGAAGCAGTTAGATGTCAATAAGATAGAAGTTGCAAAAATATAGCACACACCTGGAAGACATTCTAAAAGGTAGACGGGAGAGGAAAGATGGTAATGTTAACCAAAGGCCAGCTGCAGCTCCTCTACTAAGGCTAAGAAAGGACCCAATAGAAAACTTTGTAATACTTCTGAGTGTCATGAAATTCCAGATGTCTCCTCCCCTCTGACCTCCTCCACATGCCTGCGGATTGGAACATCGGTAATTATCCCTAATGGGTATCTCAAAACAGCAACGGCTAAAAGTAATGAATACACAAGGGGGGGATTCTACATTACTGCAGTGCTTCTGTCTGATAGGATTTAAACAGCTATGGCTCCATTCGGTAGAAATCATCATCATCATCATCATCATCATCATCATCATCATCATCAAACTGCAGAGCTCGGAGGGACCCTATGGACACTTTTTTATAATTCCATGTGTAGATGTGATCTATGTCTACCCTGAGATGCTGTATTGTTGGGTGTGCCTGGCATGAATTTAAATGTGGATGGTGGGATATTTCCATTTCTCTTATGTCTTTTTATCTGAAAATAACAGGTTGCTCAACTGGAAGGTGTGACATATCACCACAACTCCATATTTAGCGAGGTTTATACTAGCACACAATCACCCAAATTCTCTAAGCGGCCATTGCTTCAAAAGAGGTGAAGAAGCTACTGCATGAGTACATTCAGCATGGCTGCCACACACGACTGAGGTTGGGCCACTGTAGACTGTGCCAGGCAAATGAAAGAGCTTAAAGCTTCTACTGTCAAAGAGGACTAGAGGTACTGTCTCAGCTTCAGGGACCAGATGCAAATTAATTCTTACATTCTGAATAAATGCCTTGAAGTCTATTTTTGGCTGAGAAAGAGCTTTGGGTTCTTTTTTACTGGTGTGAAATTCCTCAGGGTCAGATGTAGAGCTGGTCTGGTTTGTTGGTACCACTGAAGGTGGCAGTTCAGTTTCTCTGAGTAAAGAAGAACCAGGGCTGGATGGGACCAAGGGACTCTTGCTTGAAGTTGGCCTTTGGTGGGCAACTTTTGAGCAGCTCGCTTGGGCCAACAAAGAAGCTGAAGGGGGTTCTGGAAGAGCCGCATCCTTGGTTTCTCTTTCTTCCCTCCAATCAGGAATTCCAAGCTCTGAACACAAACAAGCCTGCTCGTCCAACAGTTGATTCAGATGCTGCAACAAGAAAAGAGAAGTGTTCAACAATAATTAAAACATGTTGTGGAAGGATGGGTTCCTGCCCTGAGATGTCAAATCCCAGATTATCCCACTCATCATGCTGCCCGGAGTATTCTTGGCATTGTAGTACAGAAGGGTGATTTTCCCATCTCTCCTCCTGCCTTCCATGTAGAGATGGGGACAAGACACCAAAATGGTGGTTCATTACAGTATATGGTTCATCAAGGTAAACAAATGATGAACCACAAATCACCCCCCCCACACACACACAGAGAAGAACCCATAAACTGACAAATTGGTTCTTCGGTTTGTGTTTTTCTTTTGTCCAGCCCCTGCATTCAGGGAGGTGACCCCCCCATGTCTGTGATTGCATTTCGATCACACAGATGGGGGACAGTTGCCTCCCTGAAGGCCAGGGCAGACCTCCCATATGTGAGATCATTCCCCTTCCATCTCTGTGAACGCAATGCACTCACACAGATGGGACTTCTCATGGCTTGGTTTGTTGGTTGGCTTGTTTAAGAGAGCTGTGGGTTTTTAAAAATAAGAGAGATGAATGTAACTAGGAGATACAGTGGTACCTCAACTTATGAAATTAATCCGTTCTGAATGCATTTTTGTCAGTAGAATTTTTTGTAAGTTGAATAGCAGTTTTCCATAGAAATGCATTGAAAATCAATTAATCCATTCTGGAGGTTGGAAAAAAGGCAAAAAGGAGAACAGATTAATTGGTTTTCATTGCATTCCCATGGGAAGGCTGTCCAACCCCCCAAACCCCAATCAAGGGCAGCTGAAGGCTGCTCTCCACCGTTCCGCCAGATGGCTGATTTTGACAGGTCCGACCTGTCAAAATCAGCTGTCTGGCATGGTTCAGCTGCCCTTGATTGAGGGAGATCACCCACTGATCTTCGCCCACCCTGAGCGGATTGCAAGGAAAGTGCAGATCGGTGGTTCCCTTCCAAGCCACCCAGGCTGGTTGAAGATCCATCGGTCCCTGCTCTGCACAACAAATTGGTGGGCAGAGCAGGGACCCATTGACCTTTGCCCAGGCTGGGTGGCTTGCAAGGAAAGCAAGGAAGGAGGGTGGAGGCAATGGAGGCAGAGATCGCCACCTCCTCCTTCTTCTCCTAGGTGCTTCAATTGCTTTTGCAGAGATTGAAGCACCTAGAAGGAGGAGGAGTTGGAGTTGGTGGTGATCTCTGCCTCCGTTGCCTCCCACTCCTTCTTTTCACCTTGGAGGCAGGTGGCAGCCCCCCCCCACCCACGTCCTCCTGACTGCAGTGTGTGTGCATGTGCGCGCATGTGTATGTGAGCTGCCGCCCACCTCTCAGAGGGAGGCAACGGAGGCAGAGACCATCTTCCTCCTCCTTCTCTTAGTTGTTTTGATCTCTTTTGCAGAGATCAAAGCAGTTAGGAGAAGGAGGAGGAGGTGGCAATCTCCCTGGAAAGGCTGCTCTCTGCAGCAGCGCCAGAAAACTGGTTTTGCCAGGTCAGACCTGTCAAAATCAGCTGTCTGGCATGGCTGCAGGGAGCCTCTGTAAGTCAAATTTTTCAGTTGTCGAAGCAATCATGTCGAGATACCACTGTACTTGTCCCTTCCTGTTAAAAGGACATATTGAGGGGCAAATAATAAGGGACAAACATTTGACAAATCAATGATATTCACTGAGTATTGCAATTTGTTTTTTAATTCATCCCCATCTCTAATGTACCTCAGTAGTTCCCAACCTTGGTTCCTCAGATGTTCTAGGATCACAATTTCCAGAAACCCTGGCCAGGACAGCTTATGTTGAAGGCATCTGGAAATCTAGGCCAAGAACATTGGGGTAATCCAAGGCTGAGAACCACTGATCCAGGACACCTGCCGCCATGTTAACAATAAGATTATTAACATAGCATATAATTGTTATCCTGTATTTGTTTAGTTTAATTTCATTTACATTCCACCTGTACACGTGGCATACAGAATGATTTCTTCTAAAGGGATGGATAAGTTACACATTTAACATGCAACTGAACTTATAATATTAAACCCATTACTGTGAAGCAGCTCAAACCATTTTTTAAAAATGGGGGGGGGGGTTAAAAAACAAGAGGTTTGGACATGTTAGGTCCTTTAGGAAAACAGGCCCGTAAATTGTGTTCAAAAGTCAAGACACTAATGCAGGCACCGAAGCACACTGGCTACATTCTCAGCTGTCATAGTCCAAAGGATATTAAATTTTAATTGATTGATTGATTTAAAATGTTTTACCCCATCTTTCTCCAAAGGAACAAAGGTGATGTATATATTTTTTTAAAAAAAATCATTTAAAGATAACAACAGTGAGTATTCAAATACTAAAATGGATCAGACAAATGCTACACTAAATAACAGTAAATAAAAGCAACAGCAAAGCATATTCAAAGCAGTAAAAAAAAAAAAAACTCCCTGGGTCAGCCAGACATTGGCCGAAAGCTTGAATAAACAGAAAGAGAGGACAGGAAAGATGAGACAAGTCTGGCCTCCCATAGAAGGAAGTTCCAAAGTTTGGCTGCAGCAACAGAAAACCCAAACACACCTCTGAAGGTGGTGGG
>JAHTLZ010003542.1:35736273-35757134 GCA_023846285.1 Phrynocephalus versicolor
TATTATTATTATTATTATTATTATTATTATTATTATTATTATTATTAATCATCATCATCATCATCATCATCATCATCATCATCATCATCATCATCTTAGAACCGCAGAGCTGGAAGATATGCTATCAGTCATCGAATCCGCCAGTGAGGAATTAAACCTAGTTCCACAGCCTGAGATCTAAACTACTGTAGTGAGCTAGCCAGTGAAATCTTAGCTGATTAGCAACTCTAATTAGAGTTCATTCTAAAATCTACTCACAGAAGAAATGTTTCTCATTGTTGTATCCTGCAGTAGCTGGAGAGTCTTCAGAAGCTGTAGCTCTGTGGTGGTATGAGATGAGCAATGGGTCACGGGTGGTCTCCATGACGGCGCCAAGGGCCACCTCAAACAGCAGTGGTGGGAACAGAACGAGCAGCTGTGACCTCTATGCCAGGCACAACAGGGGTTCAAAGGTTCCTGGTGGTGGGATCTGTGTTTCCAACAGAGTCCTGCGTCTAGGGAAGCAGACTTCACAAGATGAGCATGCCTGTGAAACGAAGGGCAATGCTGAAATAGAGGCTGGTTTTCTTTCTTTCTTTGGCTCCTGTTTGTTTGAGTACAAACTTCTTTCATTTGTTTGTCTTCCTTGGGTACTAGTGTAAACTGGGGGTCCTCCTTAGAACACTGGGACATGCTAGGTGTGAAATCTGCAGACTGGTCTTTTGCAACAGTTTCGCCAAATGAGGTGCTCTGCTTAGTCAACATCAGTCTTGAAGGCATCTGGACAGTGACAGATTTAAATGGGCTAGTATTTGTTTCAGAGCCAGGGATGCACTCATCTTCACCCCCTTCGATGCTCCCTGGTAATCTATCCAACGAGCCACCAACTCGGATTCCAAAGCAGTGATGGGTTTGGCTAGCGTCTTGAAAAGGGTGTCCTGAAGTAACACTGAATTCTGGCTGCGCTACCATAACATTGTCTTCAGTTTGGGAGACTCTGGTGTTCTCCATAGGCCCAACAATCATATTTAATTCACTTTTCTGACCATCACCTGGGACATCTGAGAGTGGAATGGGAGACTCTGGCGTTCCATAAGCATTCAGATCATGTGGCTCTTCTGCCACATCTACAGCAGCAGTTTCCAGAACATCTTGGCAAACGTCTCTAACTTCCTCTTCTTCACATTCTTTTTTGTCTTCACCAGTTTTGCCTGCACCGTGATCAATAAGAGGCATGCCTCCTTCCTTTGCAGGAATAGAATCTACACATTGGTGCTTGTCACTACAACGTGAGAAGCTGTTTGTTTCTGAAGTGTTGGTTTCTACCTGATTCATATTCCATACAAACCTCTCTCTCTTATCCAATTGTCCTCTTCTACCCTGTATCTCCTTGTCATCCATTTCATGTCCTTTTCCACTGTCAGCATCTCCCGACAGACCACTGAAATCATCATACAGATCATTTTCTTCATTTATGGAATAAAACATTTCCTCACCCTGAAAATTATGCTCTCTGCTCAAGCTGGCCAGTAATGGAACATGGTCACCATTTGCTGCAGATATCTTGGAAATTGGGCCTGTTACATTTTGCAGAAGATCCTGGCTACTTAGGGGTGCATCTTTTCTGTGTCGCAGAAAAGTTTGGCAATCGTGGGTATTGTAGCTAAGCCTCACGTTTCCAGCGAGAGACAAGCCCTAAAAGGAAAGAAAAAATGCCAAACATTGTGTCGAATCCAAAACACAAAAAGGGCATCTTGGGTCAGCTGGAATCTAAGTAATTTCCCCAATATCCACTACAGGTGGTGACAAATAAATAAATAAATACATAAATAAAATACAACATTAAATCAACACTACAACATCCACATACATTTTCAAGGTTCTGTTTTGGGGTTGGGTTATTGTGGCAGTTGTTTTTATTGCTGGAGGACAGCAGAAAAATGGAAACAATATTTTTATTTGACTGTCTCTCTAGTGCAGGCAGTGAGGGCATACATGAGGATCTGGAGCCTGTGAAAACAGCATGGAACTTTTTGTTAGAGCAGATCTAGAGGTAGCTGACATTAGGAAAAATCACTGGAAACTAAATCCAAATAAGGCTGGAATCCAAGGTTACTTGCTTTGCCACATCAGCCTACACAATTTGTACAGAGAACTGTGCAATTTGATACTGGCTTCTGGTTGCCTGCATCAGGCCTTAGTAGCAAATTGATCCCCATACTCACCAAAGTTGGACATCTTTGCTCTGGTTTCAATCATCCCCAATGAATGAATGAATGAATGAATGAATGTCCATAACTTTTCATGGAGTTCAGGTTTTCACTCCACTCTTACCTGTAGAGAGGCAGGCTCAGAAGGATCTTCCAGAAAGCCACTGCTATCAGACTGGCAACTGCTTGTTCTTGTCACTAGCGTATCTACAATCAGAAACATAAAAGTGAGAAGAAAACCATTCCAACCCCCCCCCCCAACACTGGGTTTGTGGTGACTGCAGAATGTGCTGCATATAAAGAGAGAGTTTTCAGTTTTGCACTACTACTTTTGGACTCCGAAATTAGAACACATTGGGTTGTGTATCTTCAAGGGTAGTCATGAGGGGAAGCTATCTTTGACAACTGCCCACCCTTCAAGCTCTACAGGAAGTGAGGATGATTAACCCAAGATATCTGGAAAGCAGAAGGGTAGTTAAACTGCAAACACATCAGGTAGCCTAAAACTGCATGCCTGCTCATGCTTCTTCCACATGCATAAGTCAAGAAAAAATATATGTGACTATATGATGGGCAGGGCTTGTCCCAAGGAGCAGCAATGCTCGGTTTTGTTTGTCACATAACCAGTACTTAAATATGTTCAGTTACTATGAGCATAAACTCACTCACAAGCTGTGCTGATAAGATGTAGAGAATGAATAGGCAACATTGCAAGGGAACTGCTCTGAAAATTGAGGCCTCACATCTCCTCCTACTTTGTTTGCCAATCCTAATGCAGTTCCTGCTGAAAGTTAGCGCCAACCATGGCAGCACAATGGCACAGGAAGATGTCACAGCATCCTCCTGTACCACAGGGATCTATGGTAGAAGGAAGAGACAGGAGAAAGGAAGAAAAGAGAATGAACAAGCCTGATGGAAGCTTGCAGAAAGCCACTGCCACCATGGTTCAGGAGAAGAAATGTAACTAGAAGTGTGAAACGGGATGGAAAACAGTATGAATGCTGTTAGTTCTTGTTCTCGTTGTTTTAAAGGAACTGATGAATCAGGAGATGGTGCCTTTGGAATTTCTGGGGACAGCAGCAACACAGCATAAATGGGACCACACACACACACACACACACACACACACACACACACACACAGCCTAATGGCTTAATGAGATCAGTGAGCCATGTGTTGCTCACCCTCTATGTAGGATTCAAAGGAAGGTTTTCAGCATTTTTTCTACATAGCTCAATCTTGGAGGTCAGTTTCTCTCACATCTGATTTAAAAAGAAAGAAATCCAAGCCTGCACTAAACAAGACTTCATACTTCATCTAGAAGTCATGCATTCTTAACATGAAAGGCTTTGTTGCTTAGCCTAATAAAAGCCTGTCTCAGACTATTTGGAAAATTAGCCTGGTTTTGTTTTGTAATTGGTCAGCTGGGAGGTAGCACATGGTTGGATTTGCATGTCTGATTTCTCAAGTTCACAGATCTGAAAGATTTGTGTGCCAGGAGAGATAAGAAGAGCAAAATTCATGTTTTATTTAATATGTTATCTGATCCTCAAATTCTTTCCTCAAATGCAGAACAGAACAAGCAAATTTTAGAATATTTTTTTTAAAAAAACGAATCAAACCAAATCCCAGCCATTCCTATTTCCCATCAAAATATAACTCTTCAGCCATGGCTTCATGTTGATTCTCCTTAAATGATGTGGTTAAGGTTTACATTGCTACTGTACTTACTTGACAGGCTTAATGGTTCTTTAGTGTCCATTCAAAAATATTCCAAAACCACCAGCACAAAGTTAAGCAGAATAAGGTGATTTTTGTTACCATACATTTATCAAAAGCTATAAAAACAAACCTTGCCCTCCCAGCCCAGGAATAAAAAGGCGGACAACGGCATTGGGTTAAATAGGGCCATAACTTTATTAACATATTAACAGACTCTTAAGGGACAAAAAGGGGGGGGCTATGTAGTGAAGAGGTTGAGAACCAGAACCCTTTGGAGTTCTATGTTCCCCAAATCCTTTGTGAGATCCCTGTTGGAAGCGTGCTGTCCACCTGTTCAGCGTGTCTCCAACCCCAGATAAAAATACCTCTGGGCAGCCCTCTGCCTCCTTGCTGTTTGAATTTATAATTGTATTGAGTGGGCATTTCCTATTTTTATAGCAAGAGGGCTACCAAGCACCCGTTGGATGCCATCGCGATCTCCCCAACCTAAAAAACCTATTCACTACACTCCGTTGTGACCAAGATGGCATCCTACTCAGCCCTGTTATGTTGATGACGGGATGGGTGAAAACACGCTGCTTCCTCATGGCCAATCTGGGAAGCAGCCAAAAATTCCCATCCAGCCCCGAAGCAACCAGCTAATCTCGCCATCAAGATAGGGCGGGTGGGTAGGGTCAAGCAGCAGCGCCGGAAAAGAGGCCGGGGTCCAGGAGCTGGGGACTCTTATGCTCCCGGACCCCACGTGATCCGGCGTTGCCTGATGACACCTCCCTGGTGCGAGGGCAAAGCATCCCCGCCGCTGGACTGCGCCAGGCGGAGGTAACCATTGTTGAACAACCTTAAACGTCATGTTAAGTAATACAAGTACCTAGGAGGGCCATATTGCATTGCTCTAAAAACAATGCATGCAAATCTTAAAAGCCATGTAGAAATTAACTCAAGTTAATCACTGTTTGAGATAGAAGCACACTTTAAGCAAGAAGCTTTAACACTACAACCCGGTAAACATTTATGTCAAAGGAAGTCTTGCTGAATTCTTTGTGCCGTTGTTTGGAATAGACACACATACACTGGGGTTGGCACTGGGTTTCTTCCCTAACAGAAAAGAGCCACATCAAGCTCATTTGTAAGCAAAACTCTATGAAATGGAAGAGATTTTTCTCTGACCAAGAGAGAGAGCGAGAGGGAGAGAGAGCTGGGCAAAACTTACATGTTTGGACCCTAGCTCCCAACCCTTCACCTAGCAAAGACTGTCTTCAGCACTCATCATATTGTCACAACAGCTTTCACAAACGTTTAGACAAGCACAGCAGGGATTCAGCTTTTGGCTGAATATCAGGAAACACATCCTAACTGTTAGAGCAGTATGACAACGGAACCAGTTACCTCAAGAGGTGGTGAGTACACCAACACTGAAGTCATTCAAGAGAAATTTAAACAGCCACCAGGGAGATATCCTTTGACTTGTGTTCCTGCATGGAGTAGGGGGTTGGAATGGATAGCTTGGCAGGCACCTTCCAACTTCACTATTCTATGCTTTTATGACAAAATACTTTGGGAATGTCTATTCCAACATAATTGTTTTTAGCCATGGCAGTGTGAATATTTTAGTCTGTGTTTACACTGGTATTTGTACATTTCCTCCATAAAGCTGAAGGGCAGTTTCTAAGTGGACATTAAGAGCATTAAGCACACCAGACCAAGAAAATGAAGCGGCATCAAACAATACAAAATAATGGCCAGCAGGTGGCGGCAGCAGACAATCTCCACCATAAACTTGCTGCAGAAGTATTTTCCATTCCTAGAAGTGGCTTTTGAGGTTCTTGGATACTCTGACCTCTGATTTCCCATGTTTATGTTGGTTGTAAAAAAATGCAATGAAATAGATATTTCTAGAAGACTAGGGATGCCAGGTTCAGTGGGGAAAAGTCTCACTGAAGTCTATCAGGCTTTATTTCACATCCCAGTAGAGGTACAAAGAATTGCCCTGACAAGGCTGTGTAATCTGTACTCGGTTGCAAGCAATCATGTGCACATGAATTGGGTGTTTAGAGAAGGTACTTCATCCATGTTTTCAACTGGGGCAAGAACTGTCATGACACAGCAGGTAATCAAGATAACTCCATTTGGTCCCACTAACCCTTTAAAGATTTAAAGATTGCATACACAAGTCCATATTTTAGGGAAGGGTGTATCTTTTTGTATGTCTGTTAAGGGACATTATTTGGAAAACACAGATGTTAGAGAAAACTGCACATAAAAATAAATAGAGAAAGTATATTTTAGGGTAAAAGTGCAGATTGATACGGAAACTGAATTGAATGGATTGACTATATGTGAGATGAGACATAAACCAGCTACAAGCTAATCTATCCGTGAATGTTCAAAACCGTTTGAACAGTGCTATATTTAAACTAGTTGAGCAGGGACAGTTATTTCATACAATGCTAGAAGAGACTAATGAGGACTACAAATGTATGATTTTAAACCACACTTTTTTTAGGCTTTAGAAAGGCACAATTTTAGTACTGCAGGAGACAATTGTAGCAGGGATAAATCAGTTCAAAGTAAACTGGCTGGCTAGAGATATATGCTCTAGGAACAAATATAAATTATTTGCAAATGAATATTAATATTTTTCAGGGAAAAATTCCATCTGGTGAGATTAAGAATTTAAGCACTTTTTTGTTTTTTAACAAAGTGGCAAAAATGTTCACTTCTGAAGTGTACATACCCAACATATACTAATGTGTATACAGGCAGTTTACCTTTATTACTATGCACTAGAGATGGGCACGAAACGAACAATTTTTCATTTCCGTTTTCTTTTTTTGTTTCATTACGTAATGAAACAACAAACGAATTTTGTCTCTAAAATGAAACGAAATGAACAGAAACACTGGAAATTTTGTCGTGCGTTTCGTTTCCGTTACTGCAATATGAGTGAATTGCTTAAAATCCTTTTAAAATATCACAAAAAAATGAAATAAATGGTAACGAAATGGTAACAAAATGAACAAGATGAAAACGATTTTTTTGCAAAAATTCACAAAAAACGGAAATGAACCGAAACGGACCCTACAAACGACAAACGAAATGCCATTTTTTTATTTGTGCCCATCTCTACTATGCACTTAGTAGTACGAATTGTGAATGAGTACAGGATTATTAGTGCATTCATAGCAGTCACCTTGTAGGCACTTTTTGCATATCTTGTGCTCTGACACATAAAACAAAACAACATATAAGATAGTCATGGTCGCTGAAAAGCTTAAGGGGTGTACCTCTCTTGTTAATCTTAATGTTGTTGATGAGCAGAGCTGGCTTTCAGATCAAAGTGCCAGCTGCAGAAGCATTCCTGAAATTTGTCTGAAATGCTTCATTTGTGCCTTGCTTCTTCCCAGAACAGAACCTTTGGCATGGGGAGAGTTCCTGTGGTGTTCTTTGAGACTGCACTTTACAGTGGTGTTTGTCCAGCATGCCTCAGGCCTTCCCAGTTGGGATATGATTCTCTCTTACTCCACTTTGTGGTGGAGTTTTTACAACCTTGCATGCTGCCTGTGGTTTGAGTGACTGGGAGGAACTTTCCTGGGCAAAGTAAGACTGTCAATCAATCCAGTACTAACCAATCATTCCTTTCCAGTCTATGAATTCAAAGAAAAAACCCGCTGTTTTGCTGAGTTCCTTCATTTCCTTCTCTTTAGTCTTTTGAAAGCTGTGTTTGTTTGCTGTTTCCAGCTCTTAGTAATGAAACATTTATTCTTGCTACTACTAGTGTCTCAGAGCAAATTATTGTGACTCTAAGTGTCGGTTAATGAGAAAAAGGGAAGACCGGGGCACTTGAAGCTATTCTTTTTTGGGGTCTCTGCACTTCTACTGTGCAGCACTAGATATTTTATTAGACGTTCAGAACTCTTCAATGCTTTATTCCAAACTGGGAAGGTGAGCAAGGTGGAATCCCAGGAAGAGAGGGGACCCAAAAATATTGGTGTGCTGCACTAGGACTAAAATCATATGGCAGATTAGGCTGGTGGGACTGCATCTCCCTTTACCAAATTTAGAGGACAGTCTAAGTAGAGTAGGGGTTGCTTCTGGAACCTCCCATGAACAGTAATTCTACTAATCTACTTTCCCAGTGGATCTCTCTGACAACTGATAGTAGACAAGCAGCACTTTTTAGAAAGAAATTTTAATCTCAACAACTCTTCCTGATTTGAAAGACCAGCAAAATGTTTGCCAGCAAAAAATATTCTGGTTTGCGGTGGCCTTTCCTAGTTTCATATTTCCCAGTGTTTTTTAACACTTTGGGGATTTCTTAGATGTGCAGAAGTTTATTAGCTGCAAGCTGGACAAACCAACCAATCAAGCACCATCCAACGGGGATGGAGACGCAAGTCACTGGGTTTGACAGTCTTAACAAAAGGAATTTTTTTCACCTCGCAGAATGCTTTGTGGGGAAAAACAAATTGTGAGCATTCGGACATTTGCCGGTCTAACCGGGCACTTCATGAATATAAAAGTGTACTACAAAGTGTAATAATAATAATCACGTGCAATCAAGTCATGCTGACACTTTTCAAGGTTTTTCAGGTGGAGAATACACAGGCATGGTTTACCACTTCCCTCCTTCAGGGGGCCTCCTGGGACGGTGCAGCTTGTCTATGGCACCCAGGCTGGCTGGCTATATTCACAGGAGGCACTGTGGGGAATCAAACTTCTGACCTCTGGCTCCACAAACAGATACCTAAACCAGTGAGCTGTTCAGCCAGCTTCACCAAACTATGTGCACACTTTAGAACATCAATGCTTGCAATACATGCAACTGGAAAAATATATGTGCAGAACCACATATTAATCAAAGGGAGAAATGCAAAAGTAAAATGCAGAAATAACATGGCATAAGTAGGAGCATGCAGAACTGACATTTCCACACTAGGGATAGACAGGAAATGAAAAACGAAATGCTGTTTCATCGTTTTGTTATGTAATGTTTAACCTCTTCCTTCCTGGCTGTGATCACAGCTATGAGGCTTTGGAAAAGGGGGAAGAGGCATAATGAAGCTAATGTGAACGTTTCCCTTCTAAGCCTAGATGTTCCACACAGGGAAGCACTTAATGGCATCTTGTTGGAGAGAGAAGGGTTAACCCTCCAGCACATTGTCTCTTCCAGCTCCAACTGATAGACAACTTGAACATAACACACCAGACATAGTTGTAAGAGAACAAAGAAATGATTGGATCAAAAACATAGCAATTCCAGGGGAAACCAGAACTGAAGATAAATAATTAGAAAAAAATTAACAAAATGCAGAGACCTGGAAATTGAAATACAGTACAGTCACCCCCACCACTTCGCAGTTATGGTACTGTGGTCCCACTACATCACAGGATCACAGTACCTCCACCTTGGAGCCGCGCGGGGGGGGGGCGATTGGGTCACTCTATGCTGCCCCCGCGGTCCTCCGAGAAGCCTCGGAGCTGCGGGGGGCAGTGGGGGGCCATCGGGTCACTCCGCGCTGCCCCTGCACTCCTCCAAGAAGCCTAGGACAGGCGCATGATCACCCCCGCCCCCAGGCCCCACCCCACCCGCTTCCGCATATCACAGATTTTCATGCATCGCGGGTGGAGTGGGTCCCTAACCCCCGCAATCAGCGGGGGGTGCCTGTATCTCACTTGTGAATGAAACACACTTTGTCATTGGACCTTTGGGAACTTCTTCAAGAAACTTCACACAGTATTATAAGCAATTGCATATTTCAGAAATAATATCAACAGAGCTACAGAAACCAGCCACATTAGGAACAGCATATGTACTACATCAATATTTAACAGATAAAGCCAGTCAAGATTTTCATAATTTTATTGAATATGCCTGATATTTAGTAGTAGTAGTAGTAGTAGCAGCAGCAGCAGCAGCAGCAGTACACTCTATAAATCAAGTCCAGCCCCCGACAAAATGAATGACAAGAGAAAAATGTTGTTGTTTGCAAAATGATATAACAGTTAATAATATTGTTCATTTTGTAGGTAATTATTAGTAAATTTTACTTGTTACTCCAAAGAGTTGTTTTATGATGTTATTGTGGATATTTTTAAAAGCAGGTTACACTATTGTTTTAAAGTGAATTTTAAAAATAGATATTTAAATTAATTATCATTGTTATGTGCCACCAAGTCACCTCCAGCCACTAGTGACCCTATATCAGCATAGGCGAATCTATGTTACAAGTGCCAAAGGTGGCACTCGGAGCCCTTTCTGTGGGCACATGACATCGCCCCATCACAGCTATCTGTATTCAGGTTAAATTGCTGCATTGGAACTTTGCAAAACATTAGTGGGTTTTGAATTGCAGTTTGGGCACTCGATCTCTAAAAGGTTTGCCATCACGGCCCTATATTGTGAGATCTCCACAATGCCCTGCCCTCAACCGCCTTGCTCAGCTCTTGTAAACGCAAGCTTGTGGTTCTTTTAGGGAGTCAACCCACCTCTTTTCCTGCTGCTTCCAACCTTTCCTAGCATTGTTGTCTTTTCTAGATAATCTTTACCTGGAATGCTTTTCTTACATGTTACTAAATGGTAGCCTTATTTAGTACTCACAAACAATAGGTAGGATGCATCAAATCATATTTTAAAACAAACATACGTAAATACTCACATGAAAACTTTTGGAAGAATGTTTCCAGGATCTGGGACTAGGCCCAAAACCAAGGTTTCACACACTAGGGTTCTAAACTGGTTTATGGTATACACACTCTCAAGGTGGTCATGCACCTTTTTATACAAGCAATTGCCTATTTGAAAGCATCCTTTTTTGGAAGGGCTGCCTATTCCAAAACACTTTGTAAATAAACAGAATGGCAAGAAGTGATTATGAGGCTGTGGCAGGTGCCTGACCATGGTCAGCGTCTGGGCAGCAGAGTGAGAAGGCGCACGTCTTACTCCGTCTCTGTCTGTCTCCCACACTATTGCGATATCTATTGTATTTCAATTACAACCAAAGGCGATGCTTTTGTTGTAGATAAAAACTACCATAGCTTGTTCCAGAAATAGTAAGACCCAGTCCCTTAACAGCAGGTTAATTAGTAAATGCTATGCATAATTTTCCACTACATGGAAAATTAGGCATCTCTAACTTCCAGCAATAGCTGTGTACAACATTCACACTGTGTACAACATTCACACTGTCCATCAACTGGAACAAGGCATGGGTGATAATTTTATTACTTTTTCCAGGCTATGTGCTTATCTTTTTCACAAGAAATCTTTCAACTGAAAGAATTTTTAAAAATTGAATATTGGAGAATATGTAAGAAAGCAAAATCGATAAATCTGCTCATCCCGACAGAGTGCTTTGTTAAGTCTTTAAAACCTCCTGTTCAGCACCTCTGTATGTAAACCTGCTTGGGGTGCTGATTTAGGGTTGTTCCCTCTTCTCTCTTCCCCTTTAACCAGGTACAGCATAGTTCTCTCTACGATGAATACAGACCCTTCTATTGAACTACGCTGGTAAAGATGGAGGAAGGTTTTATGTCATTTGGTATTGATAAGAGCTTCCCCAACATTGGACCTTTCTCCATGAAACTGGACAGAAAGAACTTGTGATTTAAAAGATAAAAAAATTCAGAGCAAAGCAAACACAACAAATCTAACCTAAGCCAGAACCTGTACAGAATATATGAAACTTGCTGAATGACCACATGGTCGATGCAGAGCAGATATACCTCCTGTGGCATAATGAGGATGGGGCATCATACCGCTGATACTGGATCAGGTGTGGGATGAGTACAATATCTAGAATGACTAAAATCCAGGGTATTTTCAAAATTAGATGGATCAGTTATGATCAGTCTGGATTCAGTACTTTAGGGCATAATATTAAATCCTATTTTAGCAGGATACACATTTGATTCAAATAACAGCCAATTTCATAGTAGCAATAGGTGTAACATCCGCACCACAAGATGCAAAATCTGCTTAGCAATTGCCTTTGATCCTTTTTATCGGCAGATAAGACTTCCTTGCCAAGTTCACACAATGTTCTTCCTTCCTTCCAATTGTTCGTATTATCTACAATCTTACAAACTGGCTTTGGTCCACCTTCTAATCCCTGCCAAACAGTGAGAAAGCCGGCTGACATCTGTGTTGAGGTCTGATGAAATGAGACACAAAGCTGTGAATGTCAGAAGTATCGAGATGATACAGGAAACCTTCCTCAGCAGTTTCCAAAATGGAACTGGAAGGACTGAGTTTCTAGAAATTCTACAACTTGAAAAAACTTTAAAATAACAGAAGACTAGCTGGTGCAACCAAACTAAAATGCAGGGAAAGGCAAGACTTACTATAATTTCAAAATATTGCCTAATTTAGACATGCAAAGCCAGAATATTCAGCCTTAGTCACTGAAATAATCAGGTAGCTCACTTCCATGTCATGGCTTAATGCAGTAGGAAACAGAGTGCTAGTCCATAGTGCTAACTCTCTTATACAAATGTAACTGCTATGCCAGACAATAGGGTCATCGCTTGGTGGTGGAACACTTAATCTGCAACCAATGATCACTTTCAGTCCTTGAAATTTATGCAGAGAACTCAGAAAGTCTCCCATCTATAATCCTAGACCAGCCTTACTCAACTTGGTGATGTCCCAAATGTTTTGGACTCAAGACTCCCATTAGCTTCAGCCAGCATAGTCATAAATACAGTGGTACCTCGACTTACGAATTTAATCCGTTCTGGATGCATGCTCTTAAGTCAAACTACTCTTAAGTCGGGGTACCTATCTAAAAATTGAAAAAATAAGTTAAAAAATAAAAAATGAAAAAAAAATTGTAAGTCGAGCAGACTATATCTAAAATTTGCAAGGCAGCAGTTAAAATGCCAACAGTTTTCCACTCTTAAGTTGAATCGCTCTTAAATTGAGCTGCTTTTAAGTCGGGTACCACTGTACTGGGGACTATAATCCCAAACATCTGAAAGGCATCTGATGGATTCACGGTCTCTAACTTGTTACACTCTAAGCAACGCTTCCAGATCCATGCATCTCCTTCAGACATCAGGCTGGGAAGGATTCACCTGTTCTTTTTGCTTTCTCCAGTCCATCTTTTCCCCAATCACAAGCTTGTTCCACTCCCCTTCTGTGTCAATTTGAGAGCATTTTAATAAACTGACAAAAACTTTGTTTCTATGAATTTCCCATAGGCACATAATTGATTGTTTTCCTTTAATGTGCTTTCTGGAAGAGCTTCAGATATCTTGGGAATGAGAAGAGTGTGTTTGAGGGAAATTGAGTGCAGTGTAAATGTGAAGAAAATTATCAGGAGGAGACTACAGGGCAAGTTTAAGGTAGATACAAATTAACATCCGATGCAAATAGCCCAGACACCTAATTCAGAATGGTTTATGACTTTTTACAAGCATTTTATGTTAACTCCTGCCAATATCCATTTGCTTTTGGAATTGATATACAGTAACTTTGTCACACTGTGTGGGACACACATAGACAACCATTCCTTTGGAAGCGCTGCCTTATTTCATTGGTGTCCCTGCAAATGTGTTGAAGCAGGGAAGGAACTGTGACATACGAGCCCTTGAAAATAAGAGGGAGACACCTGAACTGATAGTATGAAGTTAGCCCCGCCACTATGTATGCCTTTTTAGCAAATACCCCCCTCCGCACATGCACATATTGAAATAGGAGTTCCCTATCATACATATTTTTAAAAGAAAGAGAGAGGTGCATTGCAAAATTCATAGAAATTTGAAGAATTCAGTTGTATCTTAACAGTTGCTTAGAGGCATGGAAAACAGGATGCCGTATTTGACCCAGTAGGGCTTTTCTTAGGCGGTTACTTCATTTCGGTTTTTTCTCTGTAAGTGTTGCACTTAGGACCAGCACAAAAAAGTCTTACTTCACATCCATCGTGCAACAGCTGAAATTTCACTCGACCACACCCCAGAGCGGGATCAGAGTGTGACAATAATGTACCTAGCACTGGATTGGGGTATTCTCTTGTCACGGTTTGTTCCCGGTTCCTGTTGCAAGACTCGGGACCATGTGGTAACAACTGTCATGCAACAACCAGTGTCCACTTAGCGGTCAGCAGCTGAAGTGGCATTTGACATTAGTTTCCTTATGGGAAACACCATGCAGCGCAAATGTTCATTAAAGAAAGTACTGAAAATTCTGTAGCATTGATGTGTAAATCCCGGAAGGCCAGTAAATCGAAATATTGAAAAAGTTTTATTTACAATATTTTAAAAGGGGTTAAGAAAGCAAGATAAATTCAGAATTTTTCACAGAACAAGACCGTGAAGTAACAGTTGTTACGAGACAAGTTATCATGACCATGAGAAAATGGAAACGGACTAAACGGGGACAAAACCATGTGATCATGACCAACGCTGTCACAGCACAAAACTAGTCACAGAACAAGGAAGAACATTAAATAACCGCCTTATGCTCTACTAAGCCAAGACAGTGATAGAATTTGACTCTGTAGCTTCATCTACCTTGATTTCATTTAAGCCAGAATGTGATTGATCTCCACAGGGAGGCCATTGTTTAAATCTCCCACTGAGGTCTGAGACCACTTTCAGGCATCTCTCAAAGTCCTTCTGCTCTTTGGGATGTTGTGAGTACCACACGCCATAGCCACAATCGTTTCTGTTGTCTGATGGCACTAAGAAAAGGCAACCTGCATCTCTGCAGTGTCCTGGTCTCATTTGCAGGCAAGGAGAGGGGAAGGCAAATCAGTGTCTTTGAGTGACACAATGACATGCTGTGATTTACTAGCATGCAGGCAGCATGGTAACATGGAAGAGGTGGTGGCCTGGGACCCCCAAGATGAGCTGGAGTGATATTAGGAGAGTCACACATGAACTCATTTGGCTGTGATGCGTAATTACTCAACATCAGGCTAATGCCAGTAAATTCCCAAGGCATGGCCACCTCTAAATCATCATTACAGTGACAAGGATAAGTTCTGTGCTCATCTAGATTAGTTGGAAGATCTTTTCGATAGCAGCACCCTGCCCCCATTTCCTCCTCTGGCCTCATCCATTCTTTTTCTTTCTTCGTGTAGTGATCAGTTTGAAGCCTGCGGTATTAAGAAAGTTTGTTTAGGAGAAGGACGTGTTTTAAAAACTATGGTGTTGTAAACTAAGCATATGTTACAACTAGAGATGGGCACGACTTAGCGGTATTTCCGTTTCCGTTTCCGTTACTCGTTTCCGTTACTCTACGGAAACGGAAACGGGAATTACTCCGCCAGACTTCGAGCTCGAACCGACGAACGAACAATTTGGTCTGATTTGTCGTGCTCGTTACTTGCATCACGCGATCGCGCGATGCCACGCGGCACAGAAAAAAAAGTTTTTAAAAGTTAAAAAGCCCGGTTCCCGAATCCCGGCCAAAAAGCAGGCGGAAAAATGCCTGCCGTGCCTCAGGGCACCTACCAGAGGGGTGGTTTCTGGGCGGCACAGGAAAAAACTTTTTTAAACTCTCCCCCGGGTCTCCCCCCCACCCATTCCCGGGCCAAAAAGCAGGCGGAAAATGCCTGTTTGACTAAGGGCACTCACTCAGTAGGGCACCTACCGGAGGGGGGTTTCTGGTCTGGAGGGGGGGTGTCCCGGCTTCCCCCCCCCTCCGTCCTGGGCTGCTCTGGTCTGGTGGGACTCGCCGCAGGCTCGCAAAAAGCCCACTCTCGCCGAGACGCCGATGGCCGCCGCAAACACAAGCGGCACGGACGGCGCAGGAAAAAACTTTTTTAAACTCTCCCCCGGGTCTCCCCCCACCCATTCCCGGGCCAAAAAGCAGGCGGAAAATGCCCGCTTGACTAAGGGCACTCACTCAGTAGGGCACCTACCGGAGGGGGGGTTTCTGGTCTGGAGGGGGGTGTCCCGGCTTCCCCCGTCCTGGGCAGCCGGACTCGAGTCGCCTCGTCGCCATGCCATGCGGTGCGGGCGGGGGATCGAAAATGGGGCGGCGAATGCAATATTGTTTTTGAAATCATGGTCCAAAAACACACAAGCACAACAGAAACACGCGGAAATTTATGAACTGCCAGATTTTTCACAGTAGCAGTGGCGGGTTTTTTCTTGCAAGTTGTTGCAACAAAATGTCTCTCCTCTCCTCCTCTGTCCTCCATTGATTTTATTTTATTATTTTATTTTATTTACACCTGCGCAGTGCGCAATGATGGGCTGGCCCAGTGGCCTGGCCAGCCATGTGGGAGGGGACGACCATGCAAATTTTTGGAGCCATCTCACCAATCGCATGGCCACTTGGCCACTGAGACTTCTGGGATGTGCCAAAAAGCCCCCTAAAACTTGCCCTAGCCCCCTAACCCACTAACCCTAATCCTTGACTCCTTACCCATACGTCACAGACTGTCTTCTTAGTGGGTCAGAGAGGCACCCAGAGGTGCAACCCAATAGCCCACCATAACCTTACCCGTCATTAGCCTAACCCTAGCCCTAACCCTAATCCACCTTAGCCCATAGCCAGATCGACTTGCATTGCACTACACACGCAAGTACGATTCCCTTCTTTGGGACATGGCAGGTGCGACCCGCTCGTGGGACAAGGTGCTTGAGCAGGTGCAGTGGCACTGCCTGGCCTGCAAATGGCGACACGCTTGTACCAGGGTATCAAGTACTCGAGCAGGTCTCACTCTGCCTGCAAATGGTATGCATAACCATATGGTTGTGCATGCCATTTTGCAGCAGCAGCAGGTGAGGATGGGAGACCCCCATGTTGAGGGGTCTCTTGGAGCCTGCTGCTGCTGTCCCTTCCTTTATAGCGGGCCGGCGGAGGCACCCACCCCACAGAGGTGCCTCCAGGAGCCCGCTACCCCCCCCAAAAAAACCAGTATAACGATAACGAAAAAAACGAAAAACGAAACGACTAATTTTTTCCGATTTTTCGCGAAAACGGAAACGAAACGACTCGGACCCTAGCCGAAAAAGAAAAAGAAAACGAAGTTTTTTTCCTGAGTCGTGCCCATCTCTAGTTACAACTCCTGTGTGTGTGCGGGGTGTCATGTTACTTCTGCATGCTACTTTTTGAGAGCCATATGCTGCATCTCACCTATGTTTTCTCACCACTACTCAAGCACAGCCTCAGGCTTTCAAAACTGAAGAAATCTAGAATGGATATGTGCCCTTGGACAGCACATTCATTGATAAACATGGGTAAGCTTTTTTTAGGACAACACTCCCAGTTCCATTAGACAGTTGGAAAGTAGAACCTGCAGCCAGTTCCAATTAAAGAAAAGACACCTGGCAGAATGGCTGCGTGTTTAACATCTTCCCTACACGGTATTTCTCTGTCGCCGGATCACTCTCCCCACCCAGTCTTCCTGAAAGTAACAAATATCTATCTGGAACCTTGTAGTTAGGAGCAGGCTAGTATTGGGTGGATGATACTGATGAACAATTAATGACACACTTCCCAACCATTATTACTTTATGGGAAATCAATCCACTCCACCCAGTTGTTTGATGGTGATATGGATACCATCACCCCATGTTTAGTTCCAGTTGAATGGAATCTCATCTGCCAAACTAGGGTCATTTCTCATCAACCCTCTAAGATTACATGTGTTCTCATAAATCTTAAGAAAGGGGTTTCCATTACCTGCCCACCCACCTATTTTCCCACTTATTTAAGAGCAATGGAAGAAACAGAGAAATGAAAAACATTGTGCTAATTCCTTGAAGACACGAATCCTGTAATTTTGAAAATTAAGCAGTTTTTCTTGCCTAAACATGGATGCATACATCAAACAACACGCTATTTGCTTCTACCCTTTGTTGTAGTTTAATATATCCAGAAATGTGTTTTAACACCTAAATAAACAAACCATAGATTGTTGGTGGAAACTTCTGAAATGTATTGATGATGTATGACAACCAAGAGAATGGAGTAAGTGCATAATAGCTATTGATCTGCTAGATAGCTTTTAGTGAGAAAACTCTAAAATCCAAATGAACTTTTTCTAATGCCATTAAAACAAGGGAATAATTGTGCTATATTTTCTCTCCCCCCCCCATTAAACAATTGTTCCCATATGTACTTTGCAGGAGGATAATAAACAGCATTCATACTATTGGAACACAGTCAATAAAGAAAAATGTCAATTGCCTTCTGCAGCTAATCTCATGGAGCCAATCTTATACATGAAGGTTTGGCAAGGAGGAGGTGGTGGCAGTGGCAGAGGAGGAGGAGGAGGAGAAGGAGGAGGAAGGGAGAGTGGTGAAGGCATGGTAATTAAAAGGACTGCTACTCAATAAGTCACAGAAGCTAATGTGTCAACTCAGCCTGCTGGGGAGGTAGACCGTACCCAGCTGCTGAAAAGACTCAAGCGTGGTTTGGTCCCTGGCACCACTTGTTGGGACAAGATGAATCACAAAATGTGGTGGAAGCGTGTATCTGTGCTACCATGTGCCAGATGGAGGTGGTTACATTTCTGATTGATTGCCTCCTTGGGCAGCAACGGGGGCTTCTCAGCCAGCAAATGCTGCCACACTGGCACAGTTGCCTGCCGGGGCCAGCCATCCCTTCTTTGGTCAGTGCCCCCCCCTTTGAAAAACCAGCTGATCATGTGTGTGGGGGGGGTGGGGGCAGTAAGAGGAATGCAATAAAATAAAAGCAAAGGAGATGAAGGAGATGAAGTGATAAAGGACACCAACGAGATGGGAACATTATTCCTGTTATAACTGACAGGTGCTGCTGAATCCCCCCCATCCTGTGTGTTACAAGAACAGGGGGAATGTAAGACAATGTTAAAATGTGTTGTAGTTACATTTAATGTATATGAAGTAGAATGTATGCATTTGTATGTAGCAAATGCATTATTTGTTCTGTTGTCAAATAATGAATAAAAAGTAGCAAATGCATTATTTGTTCTGTTGTCAAATAACAAATAAAATGTCCCTGCAATTAGATATACTGTATGATTTCAAGTAAGGGAGAGAAAACCTTAATAGTACTGCCATGATCATTATATTTTGTGCCTTTCGATATCTTTGCACTGTGAAAAAGCCAGTATACTCAAATGCAGCTTTCACATGCAGAGAGAGAGAGAGAGAGAGAGAGAGAACGAGAACCAATTTAACCAGCGCAGTCCTCTTGCCCAGTGTTAACTGCCTGTCAGACATTTACCCGGTCCTTCTAATACAGGACAGTGAGCAAAGCTTCATTACAGAACAATGGTGTTTGCTGCCAGAGCTTACAGATTTGAATAAACAACAAATAAGCAACATCTGCTCCAGCATATGTGTATGGTGGGGGGGAGAAAAGTCACAAAATAAAAGAATTTGTAAATGCCAAAAGCAACACTAAACTGCCAGTGCCACTGTAGAGTGAATTTTTAATTGCACATGCATACAAGGCAGGCTGTGGGTATTAGTCTCACATATGTCTGGTTGCTGCCAACCTGGGAGTATAGATGAATTTAATTAAATAAGGATTATCCCTTCTCCCCAGTACAATTACTTATTTATAACAATGATAAAATTGCCTAATAAAAATTGTAATCTTTTGTGTGTGTTTTTAAAAAAAACACCAACTACCCGCAATTTCTTAGGAACACTCTGGTATTCCTTGTAAGTCATTTAGGGATGCTTGGGGTTTGAGTGTCTTTAAGAATTAAGACTCTGCATTCTGCTAAAGGGGAAGAAAAGATGAAAGGGATATCTTGCTGCCTGGCAAGTTAAACAGATAAGAATCAACATTCAGAGGAAATGGCAAACAGCAGCCAAGGAAAAGGCCTTTTGCTGCAGCCTGCCCTACCATTAGGCAGAATAAAGCAACTGCCTCAGGCAGCAGGTTTTGGGTGTCACAAAAGGACAACACAATGTTAGCTATTCAATTATTGTATTTAGCCAGACATAGGAAGTCATACTTACACAATTTTCTGCCTCATGTGCCCAAACTATTTGGTTGACTCTAGTTACTGTGCACCTTGACTTGGGTGCATGGAGGGTGCAATTTGCTGCTTCATCTCAGGTAGCAACTTTTTGAGCCATTCAGTTGTTTACATGTGTTTAATTTTAAGCACCTGTATGAAGGCAAAGGGCCTAACCATGGAACCTAAACACTTTATGTAGTCCCATTGTCTTGGACAGACCATTACCTGGTGTGTTTTAGGCTCTCTAGAACTCATAGCCTGGGTGGGGGGTGAAATTCAGACAAAGGCATTTTGTCCAAGAAGGTTGATGGATCCAGTTGGTTTTGTAGCTGCCCTCAGGGAGTTTCCTACCTCTTTGACGGGGGATTCCATTGCATCTTTGGTTGATCTCTGGAATGGGGAAATGAGCAAAACCATTGATCTGATTGCTGTGAAGCTCTCCTTCCTCAAAGTAGAGCCAAGCTGGCTGCTTGGTTTACCAAAGGATTGGTAAATATGAAATGGGGGGCCGTAAAAGGGAAAGGCGTTGGTGGAAAACTCAGAGTGAAACAGATAAAGAAACAGTAAAGTGCTGAAAGCTTCTTCCAAGGCAGTGAAGCAGCAAAGAAATCATTCTTCTCTACCACCATTGCTTCAGCACGGAATTGCCCAGTAGAGCCTTTCCGAAGACTCTGCTACATGCTGACACACAGGTGGATAACACAGACCACTCTGTAACTTGCTGCAAATAATTTGCACAATACTTCACAGGCAAAACTGAACAGATCCAGGCTGACCTATAAATAAAACTGCCCCCCCTCGGCTGCCCTGTATTAATGGATTTGTTCCAGCTCCTACAGCCTGAGGATATGGTCAAGACCCTTGGGGAGGTGAGGGTCACCACATATCTGTTGGATTCTTGCACTTCCTGGCTCATAAAAGCTGCCAGAGAGGGTATGGCAGACAGATTAGGAAGAGTAGTGATGCCTCCTTGCAATAGGGCGGCATCCCAGCATGCTTAAAGCAGGCAATAGTAAAATCATTGTTTAAAAAGCCCTCT
>JAHTLZ010003542.1:35763502-35796778 GCA_023846285.1 Phrynocephalus versicolor
TATTATTATTATTATTATTATTATTATTATTATTATTATTATTATTATTATTATTATTATTATTATTATTATTATAAACAGTAGCCCAGAGTAGCTACTCCCTAGATGGGTGGCATAACAGATTAATTAATTAATTAATTAATTAATTCATATTATGCAGCAGAGCAAAATTAAGCGTTCCATAAGGCAACTCTAAAAACAGGACACCCCAAACATGGCTGACATGGTTTTCAGTGACATTCTTTGTGAACTAGAGTCTCTTCATTTTCTTTTATTTCAAGAGGCAAATGGAAATCTTTTAGACAACATACACACAAGTCTGTAGACCTTTTTGTTCAATGGAACTATTCTTTCTCAGCTCCCCTAACTCAGTCAAAGGTCTGGCAATTGGAACATGGCTTTCCAGGATGCATTTGGTGGAGCAGACATGGCAACATTTGCTTACTTGAGAAGTTTAAAGATACAGTGGTACCTCTGGTAATGAATGTAATTCGTTCTCTCAGGCAATTTGTTATCCAAAATGCGGTTTCTCATTTAAATGAATGGGAAACCAATTAATCTGTTCCGGAGGCCTGAAAAAAGGCAAAAAAGCTGGGTCCTTTCTCAGACCTCTTTATAAAATGCACTTTACAGGCTTGCAGTGCTGGAACACCACCACCCCAGAACACCCTCCCCCTTGCAGTGTAATGCAAGCATGGAAAAAAGAATCCAGCAAGACTATCCCAGCCTTTTCCCACTAAAAAGGCAATGGAAAGCAGTTCAAAGATCAATAAAACCAAGCTCAACCCCCCGCCCCCCCAAAAAAACCACCCAGCCGTTCCCACCAAACACACAGAAAACAGCCAGGACAATTATCTGTAAAGCCCTCCTCAGCTCACCCCACCCCGATTTTGCAACGGAAAGCAAAGGAAACGGACAGGAAAAGGAAAGGAAACCTCAGCTACCTAGCTTTCCAAGTTCAAAAGGCCCAAATCCCTCAGCAAAAAAATGTCACGAATGGCTCCAAAACACCAAGGAACAAACGTTCTAACTCCTCCCACCCCTCCACAAACTATGGGGGATGGAATGCATCCTAGGTATACTTTTTTTTGAGAGGCAGGATGAAACATTCATTATCTGAGGCAGCCCAGTTGTGACCGACTCTTTGTGACCCCATGTCCGTGGAGTTTTCTTGGCAGGAATACTGGAGTGGTTTGCCAGTTCCTACTCCAGGCGCCTACAGCATCTGGTATTCCCTGGTGGTCTCCCATCCAAGTACTAACCAGGGCCGACCCTGCTTAGATTCTGAAATCAGGCGAGATTGGATGTGCTGTGGACATCTAGGCAACTATTTGAAACATTCGTTACCAGAGGCATTAATGTACTGTATGTGTCTTTCTCCACGGTACATGTTGTACCTACTCACACCTTTGCTTTACCATTTCATTAACTCCAAAACCGCCCTGCAAAATATTTTGGTATGGAAGGACTACAGCCACATCCAAGCTGTTCTTCTGTCTTTTCCCAGTAACCATAGAACAGATTGTGTACTCATCTGAAGTCCTCTAGCACTTGGTATTTTTGAATGAGGGAAGTTTCTGTTGGAATTTGTGGGTAGCATGTATTTATTTAAACTTCCATTAACAAAAAGCTGGAAAATGTGCTTTTGTATCCACACTCCAACAAGCTAGGAAGTAGCCCAATAGTGGTGCACAATACATTGTGCTTGCATTGCCATCAGGAAAAAGGATACCAAGCCTTACCTAGAAAAGACGATCTTAATGACTACTATATTGCCCTCCTCTGCTCACTACCATGCACATTTGTTAACAAACAGCCTTGACGGTTGCTTTCTGTTTGGGTGAGAAGTAGTTGACCAGTGGGGGAACAAAAGTAGTCATCTTCTAAGATTTTCCCTTGCTTGCTGTCACTTTGTGAATGGTAGGGAGCACAAAAGGGTATCTGGTATCTTGATTGTTGCCACTGGAGTTGTCAACATTCCAGCTGCTCTTTGGGGTGCCAAAGCTTGGCATCCTTCTTCCTGCTGGCAATGCAGGCACTATATTGCGCAATAATATTGGGCCATTTCCTGCCATTTTGAATTGTGGATAAAGAAACACAATTTCCCACATTCGGTATCTGGAGAGTGTTTGCATCTGTTTGCTTTACTTTGTTTTTGAAGAACTGAATATAGATGAGTGTAGTGCATCAAAACATCAGGCGGTGAGGGAACATTTGGTTCACCAATTGGTTATTACCAGTGGCATTTATAGTGCCAAGACTCTCCTGAATGGCAAACATGGAAAAAATATATAGAGCGCTTATGGTTGCTAATGCCCACCTGAAGTGCTTTCAAGAGGATTTCCCCAAGCAAATTCATCTTCAAAGCTCTGGATCTGAGAAAGAGGAAGAGAAAACACTCCTTAAAGAGATTGCTTTTTTTCTTAATTATTATTAAACATATATTTCTTCTTTCTGACATTTGGATTTCGGATTAAAACTTTCCAGATGTTTCTCTGTTGTAGGTACCTCCTTTTAACAATAGCTTTGAGTTGCCAGTTGCAAGTCAGAGTCTATAAGACGTATTTCATTCTATATGTTATTACTGCTGGGTCAAAGCACAATTGTGCCATCTGGAAAACACTCTCTCTAACAGTGAACTCAAGTAGAGAGTATTGACAGAAATCGAGACAAAATGAGGCTTGTGAGAAAGGAGGGGAACCACAAGGATGGACAGGTTTGGGGATATCTGAGGTTTGCAGAAACACAAACACCTGGGACTCTCCTCTCACACACATACACTACCATAGCTCATCACAGTGAGGACTGAGTGTACTCAGTTGCTATGAAATCTTGAGTGACCATTGGAAAAGAAAAACAAAAATGTTTGGGAGGGGTGAGAAATTGCTGAGTTGCAATATCTGGAAAGAATAACTCTGTAAGATATATTCATTCCATATACCCTTCTGTTTAGAGGAGGGCAGTGCCACAATTTATTTATTTATTTATTTATTGTTATATTTATATCCCGCTTATCTTCTAGACAGAACTCTAAGCGGCGTACAACATGCGACCAAGCGCCGAAACAAGACAGAGATAGTTTATAATACAACAAATGAACAGATAATAAACCATATAGAAATACATACAATAAATAAAATCATTTTGCGTCCCAGGATGCCAACGAAGGCGTAAATCCTAACAATTGAGAGTAGAGAAACCCCAATGATCAATGATCAAAGATGGCGGGAGAAAAGAAGAAGAAGAAAAAAAATTAAAGCTCGCCAAAGGCCTCTCGAAATAAGAGTGTTTTTAAAGCTTTTCGAAAGGCCTGCAGGGACTCTGCAGAGCGCACTTCGCTGGGGATGGAGTTCCATAAAGAGGGGGCTGCCACAGAGAAAGCCCGGTTCCGGGTAACCGACTTCCGGGCCTCTCGTGGAGTGGCAACCCTCAGCGAGTGCGCTCGCAACTGCCCAACAGGTTGGGCCGAGGTGGATCGCTGGACGATATGCTCTGTCAGGTAGTCCGGTCCCAAGCCATGGAGGGTTTTATAAACTAAAACCAAGACCTTTGAGTCTAATCCGGGCTGCAACGGGCAACCAGTGCAGGCGGGCCAGGACTGGGGTGATGTGGTCCTAACGACGCACACCAACCACCAGCCTGGCCGCCGCATTCTGTACCTGCTGCAGACGCCGGAGAAGAGTCAAGGGCAACCCCATGTAGTCCAGCCTCGAGATCACCAGTGCTTGGACCACTGTTCTCAGAGAGACAGCGTCCAGGTACGGGCGGATCTGGGCGAGCTCGGCCACATGTATATGCTCCGACAGGCGAATTACCTGTCGGAGCATATCTCCCAAAGGTCAACTGAGGCCTGACCCACTAGAATGTCACAGGCACTCTCACTCCAAGTGGCCACGTCAGGGAGCCGCAGAAATCGCTTACACGCAACCGCGTCTTCTCTGTGGCTGGCCCCTCGCTCTGGAACCATCTTCCGAGTGAGTTGTGCCTTGCACAGTCCCTGCCCACCTTCAAAAAAGCACTTAAAACCTTGCTTTATCAGGAGGCATTTGGCGACCTTTGATTTAATTTATTTTTTTTCTTTGACATCTCTTGCCGATGACTTTCTCTTATTATTGTATTGTCTTCTCCTCTTCTTTTTCTTCTTTTAAATGCCCCCCCCCCCAGTTTTGCTGATGTTACTTTGTATTTTTATTGGTCCTTTAACCCTTATTGTTAACTGCCCAGAGTTCCCTGGGAAGACGGGTGGTATAAAAATAAAACAAATAAAATAAATGTGGACAATTTAAAAATCACTTATACAATAACCTAGGTAACCATAATTGATGATTTAGAAGTGGGCACATCCTACTAGCCCATGTGTTTTTGGACAAGGAAATGGGTGCCCCCAGTTCTTTTTGCTGTAAAGAAAATGATATGAAAGTGTGTACATCCTGAAAGACGGAACTGTTTCCTTCGAGGGAGTAAGATCACAAATAAACGACCATGATCAATCTTTCCGGTACCACAATCAAAAACAATTCACTTTGTGGTGGGGTTTTCTTAGCTGTAGTACTTTGGAAGTGAAATATTCTCCCCACAAAGTCTCTGCCCCACCCTGTAGGATGCATCTCCATTTCCAATCCATGCTACACACAACATACCCATCTGTCTCACCTCTTCCATTTCAAAGGAATCCAAAAGCTTCTTGCTTATGCTCGATACCCTTCGGAGTGTTTGGGTCAAAAGCAGATTGGCCTCTTTCCGTGGTCGGTCTTTAATGGGCATCTCTGAAGTAGAAGGAAGCGGGGGCTGTTTTGTAGGTAGATGAGGCAAAGCCACTCTTTTGCTAGCTCTAGATTGTATGGGCTGAGAAACAGCCATTGCCTCTGCTGTCTCCTCATTTGGGAGCAATTCTTCTGTTAGAGAGACCAAGGCCATGCTCTCTGACAAGCCAGTCCTGGTTGAGATGCGTACGTCCACATCTCCAGCAACAGAGCAGTCTTCTTTGACCTTACATGGGCCAGGATTTCGGTAACCTTGAGGACCATGCATAGTTGTCTGCCGAGATGCTTTCCTCAGCAGCTGACCTATCTTCTTTCTCTTTGCTTGGGTGACCACAGCTTTCTCCTTCACAGTGTCTATTGTGTCTTTCTCCCTTTTCTTTCCTTCTTCCATCTTGGGCTGCATGGCACTGATGTCACTCAACAAAGAGGAAAAGGCACTGGTCACATGATCCAGGACTTGCAGTTGTCGAAAACGCCCTGAAGGATAAGACAGATGAACACAGAGGCTGTGTGATTGTGTGCATAGTTATGAATCAAAGTTATAATGAGCACTAGAGAGCCTGAAGATGGACATCAGTTTTACTCCCTTTAGAACTATGAAACTCACAAAGTGACTTTGGGTTCTCTCTCTCTCTCTCTCTCTCTCTCTCTCTCTCACACACACACACACACACACACACAGAGAGAGAGAGAGAGAGAGAGAAAGAGAGAGAGCTGCTGAGGTGAGGAAGGTGAGAACCACATATGCCCCCTTGGAATCATGGGACATAACACACTCAACCACTAAATAATTCATTCATATATATGTTAGTATGATGTGAAACCACAGAAAAGTCAGAAGTCCTGATGAAGAAAAGGATAAGATTTTTGTTAATGCCAGTGGAATGATCCCAGCTTTCCGACTTTCCATTGTTGGAGCTGACTTTGCTGTCATAAAGACACTGCAGATGGAAACACATGGACGGAAAAGCTTTAACTGGATATTTTTAAAAGAGGAATGATGAAGTGATAAAAAGCTGGTGTTTTATTTAGGAACAATATACACCACATACACCACACATTTTTGCTAGCAACCTACTCACTATAGTTGAAACAATCAGCTAATGTTTCTCATAGCTATGTCACATTTTTGGATTAAGTCTATAGTCAACCTCTTAATATAGAGGGCTGGGAACTCTTGGATCTCCATATGTTTTGGCTAAGAACTGTCACAGTCTCTTACCAATGGCCAAAATAAAAGACAGTGGTGCAAGCTGTACTACAAAGCATACTGAGGGCCAAAGGTCCTCCCCCAACACACACACTATTATTGACAGATTGTGAATAATTTCTAAATCACATTTTCACCACAAACTGGATTCCAGAGTGGTATGCGTAAATTTTAAAAATTAAAACACACTGGAGGTTTCTTTCTTGAGCAATTGGAAGATTTGTGAACATTCACACTAAATCAGCCAATCGGGGTTAAAACTAGAAATGGGCACGACTCAAAAAAATGGTGTTTCATTTGTCGTTTGGTCGTTTAGGGGTCCATTTCGGTTCATTTTCGTTTTCGTTGGGTTTTTTGCAAATTTTTCGTTTTTGTTTTCGTTTTGTTTTGAAAATTTTTTCGTTTCATTTTCGTTGCGTAACGAAACGAAAAAACAAAAACGAAAATGAAAAATCGCTCGTTTCGTGCCCATCTCTAGTTAAAACATTTAACATAACATAGATATAGAACAATGCAGACAATTGCTTTTCCATGCGCATCTCACAATTCAGTTAAATGGGCTCATGCTGCTAACCACTCTGAATCAGAGATCATCATAACAGAACACTTTAGGAGATGTGTAGCTGTTTGTTATCCAAATGAAGACTATTTTGCAGTGTTTATTAATGGCCATTTTATTGTTCAGTTAATTTCAATGAACAGTATACTGTATTAACCTCTAGAATTCTTTGAAGCAATAATCTTGGTTTCAGAGAATGAGCTCTCTCTCTCTCCATCTCTCAGAGACACACATACACATATTGACAAAGAAGAATTATTTTAGCGATAAATTACAAATTTCCTGCTTGGCACATGGGCCTATCATGTAAGTTTTCTTAAAGCTCATTTGTAATATTCACAGCAGTTTTATTCAAAAACTCATATATGAAAGATATCACATTTCAGTGGGATTTACACTGCTTGAGCTTTTACCTTGCACTTCAGCTTTTAGCCCTTCAATTAGAACCTTGGCTACCTGGTGGAGAGATATAATAGACAGATAACCAATGTTCCCTTTCTGGGCAAGGTGGTTGAGCAGGTTGCTGCTGAACAGCTCCAGTCATTCCTGGAGGAAGATCGTGTCCTGGATCCCTTCCACTCTGGGTTCAGGGCATGGCATGGGACCAAGACAGCCCTGGGCACCTTGCTTGATTACCGCCTGAGGGGGGTCGACAGGGGGTGTCCCTCCTTGTTGGTCCTTCTCGATTTGTGTACAGCCTTGGATACCATTGACCACGGTATCCTCCTGGGAAGGCTCTCTGAGGTGGGGATTGGGGTGGAGTGCTAGTCTTGCACTGGCTCTATCTCTCCTTTTCTACCTCTGCAATGGAGGCTGTGCAGACCCTTGGACATGGTCTTGGAATAGACCAAGACTAACAGGCTCAAACTCAACCCTGAGAAGACTAAGGTTCCATTCTTGGGGGGGGGGTATAGTGGTCCTCTTCTCAGCTTGGGGAGTACTGCTCTCTAGCTGGATGATAGAGGGAGGAATCTGGACATCGACTTAGATCAAGCTTTGTCCTGGGAGACCCAGCTGGCAGCTGTTTCCAGGGCGGTCTTTTACCAACTTAGGCTTATCACCCAGATTCACCCGTACCTTGATGAGGACCCCCTGCGGACTGTTGTGCAAGCTCTGGTTATCTCGAGGATAGATTACTGTAACACTCTTTACATGGGGCTTCCTTTGACCCTTGTTTGGCAATTGCAGCGGGTGCAGAATGTGGTGGCCAGGTTGGTGGTTGATGCGCGCAGGTTTGATTGCATCACCCTTATCCTGGCTCACTTGCATTGTCTACCCGTTGCCTCCTGGATAAGGTTCAAGGTATTGGTTTTGATTTACAAAACCCTCCATAGCTTGGGACCTGAGTATCTGGCAGAGCAGATCTCCCAAAGGTTAGCTTCATCCCATACCACCAGAGCATCGCTAGTCCTTTTGCTCCAGGTGGCCACCCCTAGGGAGGCCCACAGGGTTTCTACCCATAGTCGGGGCCTTCTCAGTGGCCGCTCTGGTGCTTTGGAATAAATTACCAATGGAGATTCAGCTAGCGGAGTCACTGCCAGACTTTAGGAGAGCATTAAAAACTTGGCTCTTTAAAGAACATTTTAGTGATTGCTGATTACATGATTGTATGTTTGTTGTCCAGTTGTTTTGCCTGCCCTCTTGCCTTGCCAGTGGTACTTTTTGTTATTTTATTAATATTTGTTCGTCTTGTTTTTTCCATTTTTTGTACTTTGTATTGTTTTTATTTTTTTATTTACTAGTCTGTTCACCGCCCAGAGTTCCCACTGGGAAAGTTGGTGTGGTTAATGAGTATAAAAATTAATTAATTAATTAATTAATCCAATAAATAAATAATAACAAATAACAGAGTGATAGTCTAGGACAGTGATGTCGAACCTTTTAGAGACCGAGTGCCCAAACTCCAATTCAGAACCCACTAATTTTTTACAAAGTGCCAATACAGTAATTTAACCTGTATACAGGTGGCTATGCCGGGTGCCCGCAGAAAGGGCTCCGAGTGCCACCTTTGGCACCCGTGCCATAGGTTCGCCATCACTGGTCTAGGACTCAGACCCCCTAGTTCACAAGGGGAATGAACTGGTAGAACCCCTTCTTCACTAACCTTGGAAGCCCTATTACAGTCGCTACAAGTCAATTCCAATTTGACAGTGCATAACAACAATTGGTGCTACATGTGTTGAGATGTCACTCTTCCTGAATGACCTAAGATGGTGCTGCATCTTTGAGAGAATCATCAGCAGAAACAGAGCAGAAATTGCTGTGATTTTTGATTGCTTCTATTCCATGTAAGCTGCCAAACAAATTCCTTAGGATGAGTGTTAGCACTTCTTCAGAAAGAATAATAAGAGGCACTTATATCCCAAGGTAGCTTATTACATTCTCTTCTTCCAAATTTCTGCTGGGATGCCAGTGTTCCAAAATACCTAATCTTGTTTATGGAGCAGAACCAGTGCTTTAGTAACCTAATTCCTTAAAAAAAACTGAACTTGAGTCAAACAGCTCTGCATGAGTAGTTTGCTGATGTTTCAGTTTGTACATTCCAGGCAAAAATCAAATCAAAACAAATTAAAAGACAAAAACATACAGCATCTTAAAGACTATTATATTTTAATGTAAGCTTTCATGGACATGTCTACTTCTTCACACATATAGTAGTAGTCCGTATGTGTTACTAATGCAAATAACTACATGCACCGATGAAGAGAGTAAGCAGTAAGAAATTAATATTCCGTTTTGCATAGCAACTGAATCAGTGAACACATGAACATTTATTAAATCACAATGCACTAAAGATAGTGATTCGATAGTGCAAAGTCAGTAAAGCAGCTCATGGGCTCATGCACATTATGAAAATGAAGAAAAGATAAAAAATAACTACAAAAGAAGTATTTTCCAGTAGTTTTGAAAAATCTCCAATTTCGACAAGGAAGTAAGCAGAACAGAGGCACCCACGGTTCCTAAGCTTGAATTTCCAGATATCCATAGACTATGATCTGATCAATGAATTTTGAGAGGCTTGGTTCACACTTTAAAAGTTGCTACCTTTAAGTGTGATCTGTTTTATATCTTAGGCTGCTTTTACACGATCCCTAAAATCCGAGGCAAAGGGCTCCCAAATGAGGAGCTTAAAATTGTTTTCCCACCAGCTGCAGACTTTAAACAAAATAAAGTACGACCACGGCCACCTAAGCACGCCCCAGTGCACTTTAGAAATACCTGGTCTCTGGAGGTAAAAAGTTTTCTGATGCAGATTGTAAAGCTGTGGACGCCGGGCTCTCCTTGCCTTCTGTTTATTTATTTTTTTGTCCCTGCCACCCCTTTAGGAGACAGGAATCCCTATGGGGCTGCTTCCAAGGCAGACAGAGATGAGCGGAGGTGAGCCTGCATTTTTTCTCCCTTTTTTTCTCCCTCCCCTCACCGCTGACAGGAGCAATGGAGTGTGGAAGAGTGGGAACACAGGAAGAGGAACAAACCCCAGGATCTCTGGTCCAAATTTAAGTTGCCAGTGGATTTTAGAGGTCGTGTAAAAGCGCCCTTACTCAAGGATCCTTCCATTCACACTGGAGATGAGAAGGATCCACACACAGTTTTTGATTTCCATCTAACTCACCCAAGGGTACATGTCAATGTGCCGAGAGGCACATTTGCATTGACGAAGAAAATACTGCCAGTATTTATAACATTCTTATGCTGTGGCAGTTCTGAAGGAATCCTTATTTGGAAGCAGAATTGCCATCACTTACTTACCACATAAATTGGGGTTTTCCAGATCTAGGCGTTGTCGTTGAGCTTCAATGAAGACACGGATATTTATTCCGTTAGCTGTGGAAGCACAATTGATGAACCGAGAAGGGATTTTAGTGCAGATGTCTGGCTCATCTGTGCCAAATCCCAAATCCAGCAGGATCTCAACTGGATCTTTTTCCCAGAAATCTAGCCATTCAGTGACACTACAGGAAAAAAATCAAGAGAAATTATCCCACCTGGCTGACACTTTCTTGTCATTCATTTAATCTAATCTAAGAAATATAAACTAATATAAATTCAAGTGTTATATTATATTATATATTATATTATATTATATTATATTTGTACTTTCAACTAGACACACACTACAGTTATAACAAGTAATGCCTTTATATTATATTATATTATAGCAAGTAGACTATGAAGAAAAAGAAATAAACAGTGTAAATAAATAAACAAAATGTTATTTTCCCATAGCAACAGAATAATAATTACAGGACTTCAATAACAGTGTTTTCATTTATTTATTTGAGCTTACTGTCCACATAGTCCCAATAACTCAAGGCAGGTAGGAATGCATATGTTTGTTTTATTGCCAATGTCAAGTCTTTCCAAAATTCATTTTCTGATCATGAGTCCTACTCTCTGCCTCAATGGAAACACAAGACTAAATCCAATAATCCCAGCTAGTTATCCAACAAAAGTGCATAAAATATTTACTAATGTAAGGACTGGGGATTTCAATGGCTCAACTGTTGCTGAGATTTGCTGCTGGATTTAACTCACTGTCAATATACAGCTCGTTATTATCAGTTAGTAATCACATAGACATTGCCTACACCAGGAAGAAGACTGGCATTGTCCATAAGCCATTCATTTTATATACTGTAATTCATCTTGTAACAATGTTAAGAGAACTAACACATTGTCCAAGAAGCCTTAATGTGGAGGCAATGAGAAATGCCACATGACTTTAATGAAAGCAGGAAAGATTTCTATAAAAAGAGAAAGCTTTCCATGAGTAGGTTGTTGTTGTTGACTCTCTGGCTTTTATGTATCTGAACCTAGCAATCTGGATGGCCAATTAAGTCATTATCATCTTTGGCAATAGAAGCTGATAAGGTGAACTCTCCCAATCAGAATTGGAATTGGGCACAAAAACAGAGAGAGAAGAATTGCCTTCCAGTTATAGAAAACTCATCTTTAATTTTATTTCTAAGTTATTTCAGAGTTTAGTCAGATCTCATTGTATCTTGAATCATGCCACTGTACAATATTATTAGCATTTTATAACACTGTTGATGTAACAAGGTCCACACACTCTATCTCTCAACATCTTTTCCTGTTTCTCAAAAACCTCCCAAGGTATCCTACTGATTGACTTCAAAAGAGGTGCAATTAAAAAACAGTGTGAGCTAACCATCATGAAAATACAATGACACCTGTGTTGCAAAATCTTGTTCACTCCTTCAATTCATGAAATAGTCTGCAGTGCAAGTAACTGGGCAGTTTATCAGATTGTACAAGAATGTATCTTTTAAGATCCCCTTGGACAAACTCAGGTAACATCCAGCATAAGGAACCAAAATAGTTTTGTCCGTATTAAAGTTTTAAAAATTCGATCAGTAACTTAACACTGCTTAAACGACCATGTCAGAAAAGAACAAAAATTCAGTATCAATCATGAAACGCTCCTTTTCAAGCCACCAGTTGCTTGCCTGAAGAGAAGAGCTTTGCTTGCCAGCAGGAGTACAGAGAGGCCACCTGAGTTTCCCATGCAAGGGACTTCCATGGCCTTCAAGCAGTAACTAAAAAGGTCCAGGTTTGTGTTCTTATGAATTGGTCCTGTGAGGAGACCACAGCTGAGAAAAGGGGCTGTCTGAAAACAACAACAACAACAACAACAACAACAACAACAACAACCAGGGAGGCTCCTATGTGGGTATGCACTCTTTAAAATACTCTTCAGCCATGTCAAATTGAGGTTTGTATGTCACACTCTGCACTTTGAATTGGGATTAGCAATGGACACATAGCCAATGAATTGATGTAACCAGAGTCTTATAAACTCCCTGAGTGCTTTTACACAACCTCTAAAATCTGCTGGCAACTTAAATTCAGACCAGAGATCGTGGGGGTTTGTTCTGCTTCCTGTGTTCCCACCCTTCCGAACTCCATTGCTCCTGTCTGTTTGAGGGGAGGGAGAAAAAAAGGGAGAAAAGAATGCAGGCTCACCTCCGCCTACCATTGGAGCAGCCCGTAGGGATTCCAGTCTGTCAAAGGGGCAGCGGGGACAAAAAAATAAACAGAAGGTGAGGAGAGCCAGCATCTACAGCTTTATAATCCGCATTGGAATTTTTTTTTAACCTCCGGAGACCAGGTACTTCTAAAATGCGCTGGGGCGTGCTTAGGTGGGTGTAGTTGTACGTATTTTTTTTAAAGTCTGCAGCTGGTGGGAAAACAATTTTAAGCTCAGCATCTGGGAGCTCATTGCCTCGTATTTTAGGGGTTGTGTAAAAGCAGCCCCTGTAATATGCACAGCTCCCTAGTTTGAACCTAGACTCAGGTAGCTGGCTCAAGGTTGACTCAACCTTCCTTCCTTCTGAGATTGGTAACTTGACTGTCCAACTTGCTAAGGGCGGGGGCAATGTGTCGCCTGCCTAATTAACCTGTAAACTGCCCAGAGAGCTTTAAGCACTATGGGATGGAAGATAAGCAGCACACTTTCTTTTGCTTTCACATAAAACCCATAAACACTGAAATCAGCTGAACACTGACCTTTTGGGAGCGTTGAGGGAGGAATGGGATGAGTTGACACTGTTCCATCTCGAGAGAACAGGCATTTCTGAAAACTGGTGCAAGGATCTATAGTAAGATGAAACAGCAATAAATGTGTTTACATTTGAAGTCCTCTGGGATTTCACTGCAGTTTCTTTCTGGAGTAAACATTTGCCTCTTTCTTTCAGTTCAGAATGTTACTTTGCAGGAACTCTTTGGCAGAAGAGCGTAGATGAAACCGAAACCGTGGCAAACACATTTGTTCTCAGGAACAGGATGTTATAGTAGGTGTTAGAATGTAGGTGTTAGGTACAGTAAATGCTAATTATAAAGGTGGCAGAGCTTCTTTGATTTCGACAGATGGTGTAACTTGGGGAGTCTTTAGGGAGCACACTTTCTCTAGCCACCTACTTTCTAGAAAGATATAACTGCTTTTACGGTGAGCACTGGCAGAAGGAACTTCTCCCAAATACTTTTTTACTTTGATTAAGAGTTCTGCCTATGGTCTCATAAGGGATTCATGGCTTTCCAGGGCCTACACAATGGCAGGCTGGAGATTCTTCCAAATCCACCACCTTATCTGCACTCTCCCTCCCACTTTCCTCTTTGCAAATGGGCACCAAACTGTATGAGCCATTTTGAGGCTCTCTCTCTCTCTCTCTCTCTCTGACGTGGCTACCTGAATGTCCCTGAAAGTGGGCAGTGAAGGAGAATAATGTTATTTCTAGTCATTTTCTTTAACCAATACTGTATCTGCAAATTTTCCCTCAAATTCAGAATGTGGAGAAAAGAACTTGAGAGATTTTATGGAACAATACAAAACTGACAGACTCATCTGTCCAGGTCCTGGGCTTTAAGGGCTGAACTCTTAAGACGCGTCCTTTTGAAATGCATTCAGCCATCAAAGTTCTGACCTGTGTGACCACCTCTCTCTCCTTCTTTCTCTCTTTCTCCCCCCCCCCCCCCGAGACTCTTCCTCTTTGGTACCTATTATGTAGAGGAAATTCTCTTATATACTTTGCTAAATTTATTGGCTTTGGGGGGTATGGTAAAGGGGAGATTTATGAACAAATACACACTAGTGTGTGCATAAAAAGAGGTTAACTATAGCCATATGTGTTTGAATCATGCAGTTGTGTGTTTACAGATCTGTGACATATACTGCTATATAATTCTGCTGTGATTTCATCAGCTGGCCAAGGGACAGCCGGGATAAAGGAACTCTGGTCTGACTGTTTGTCTGGCTGTGTCCTCATGTGATATTTACACAGCAGGCATTTACATCAGGAAAAATGTGACGCTGTGACCCGGCCCCAATAATTCCTGCACCCAGTTCACAATAAACACAGTACACAGATCAGGAAACGGATATGGATATATACCTCAGAGAGCAAGAGTTAAACTTCCTGCAACTTGCTTGCCATAGAATGAAAGATTAGCCCAGCTTTTAACATGAAAAACTTTACATTTACACCCACATACAACTCTAACTATAATTATACATAGCACATTCCGCTTAATTCTAGGAAATTTAGATGTCGACATTAAGCTAGCATATATTCTTCCTGCCATCCTACAGTTAAGACATCGTGCAGCTTATCTGCATAATGACCTGTATTGCCTTCTTGGTATTTTAAAATTCAGAAGGTATCAGGCATACAAGACACAACATGTATACCTACCGCATGTAGTTTTGTACAGTCATTTGTACCATTCCCATGGGAGGGGAACAAGCTGCAAAGAAATAAAACCCATGGGTGTTCAGGGTTCCTTTTTTCCAGGCATCTATCATACTGTCCAGAATTTTTGAATAAAACTTTCATAAAACCATGTCTAGTTTGGGAGACGAACAACAGATGAGGAAAGAATCATTTATTCAAGCAAACAAGAATCAGATTTTCTAGTAGGAGGGTTATGTGAGCCACATACAGTATTAAAACAATGCAAATAAATTCGACAGGTATCGTAACATCAGAGAAAATCTTTTATCCAGTATGACTGTTATAAAATAATCTTGCTGTTAATTTTGTGTAGAGGAAAAGATACAATCACAAGACCTCCCCTGACACACACACACACACACACACACTAGCACTGTTTTCATGGGCCCCCAAAGCACATTCAAATGGAAAAGAAACTTTTCAGATTTAGGATGCACGCTTTGGCTCAGGGAGAGGATAAACTGGTGTTTCTTAATCAGTTTCAAAATCAATCCCATAATGACACTTCTGAAATGACTTGAATGGAAGTATCAGATCAATAATAGGAAGATATCCTACTGAGTGGGCAGAGATTTCCAGTTACTAGAAGAGAAGCTACCATCAATGCAATGCAAGAGCACGGCTCATCTCTCAGAGTTCAACACGGCATTAGCCTCTACACCGTCCAGATTGTGTTGTGTCGTTTCAGTCGTGACCGACTCTTCGTGACCCCATGTCCATGGAGTTTTCTTGGCAGGAGTACTGGAGTGGTTTGCCAGTTCCTACTCCAGGCGCCTACAGCACCTAGCATTCCCTGGTGGTCTCCCATCCAAGTACTATCCAGGGCTGACCCTGCAGAGCTTCTGAAATCAGGCAAGATCAGATGTGCTCAGGGCATCTAGGCAGCTCACCGTCCAGATTAGAGCTACCCAAGTTTGGTTTCATTTTCCACAAGAAAACATTCAGGTCACCAAGAAATATTTTACAAATTCAGAAGCTATGTACAGTACTACGTATAGAAAAACTGAGTGGAAATGAGAATTATACATAAATGGTTGCTCCATTAGTTGACATTACTACTATTTTTTTTAAAATGGGCACATACATTTCAAGTAGTGAACCTGTCCAAAACTGCAGAATGCATTATGGTAGAAAGTCCTTCTCCTCCTCCTCCTCCTCCTCCTCATCATCATCATCATGCCGTCAAGCTTTTGGCAAGCTTTTCCGGGGCTTTCTAGATCAAAGGGCACTCAGTACTGCTTACCATTCCTTCTCCTGGGACCATTGCAACATAAATTGGCATATAAATTATTACAGGAAATCAGTTTGAGAGTGCCAGATATGTTGTAACTGGCAAAGAAAACCAGTTAAGCTATTATGTTAACATACTTTCAGCTTATTTACCCGTTTTTCACCTGCGTCCTTGGCCCCTGTGCTTTCTAATTGTATTTCCAAAGGGTAGGTGTACCCTTAGCTGATAATACTGGGTTATGATTAAATAAACAGTAACATGTTTTGTGAAGGTTTTTCTATTGACTTACTTTATGCAACCTCACACTGTATTATAGTCAAATACAGTGCTAGTATTGTCTTACCTGCTGCTCTGTCCTTGCCTTCTTCTGAATCTTTGCTTCCAGATAAGCTGTTGAAATAAAGGGAGACACGATTTAATAGACAAATAGATTAAATATCAAGTGCTCTCTCTCTTTTTTCTTTTTAACAAAACAGAGATGACAAGGACTCTCTTTAGGAAGAAGATGTAATTCATGGCTTGTCAAAGCTAGTTCTTTATCCTTCTCTTTTTTTTAGGTTCAGTAAGTCGCAGTCCTCATCTCCATATGCCTTACAGTGGAATGTTCACTCTTTTGGGCAGCACTCTAATAAGAGTTTAATCCAAACAGGGGTTGTCATTTAATAGGATAGGGGTGAATTTGGGAAATCTGTAGAGACAAAACTCTCCCAATTCAGAAAGCCCCAAGCTATTATGAATTGAATTCAACTTCTCCCCAGCTTTGGCCTCAGCTTACAAGGACTTCGAACCTGGGGCTCTTTTCTACCACTTCCACAAATGTGCCAAGTCGCTATGATGTAAGAGGGGAAAAACAGAAACCAGTGACAGCGCGGAGGCTTTAAACTGTTTCTACATTCCGAGGTGTCCCTGCCAGCAGGAACTTGAGAAAGGGTAGTGTTTTGTTTTCTTAATTCCTTCTGAGTCGTTGGCCAGAAGGAAATAAAACAGTGCCTTTCCCAGAGTTCAGCTGAGAGCTCTTTCTAAAAATCTTCCCTTCACAAGGCAGACTCCACAGAGCTGAGCCAAAAGGCCCCCTCAATTTGCCATCCCATTCAAGCTCAGCAAAAATGGAAGCATTTTGTCCCAGAGGGAGAGGGACAGAATCAAATTCAGGTGGATTATCAGCACCAGCAAGGAGAACTCTTACCAGTGGAAGTCTCATTTTAAATAACACTCAGAATCCACCTGTCAATGAAACCATGCTATCATGTATCTACTGGGAGTTCTCTTTCTAGCTGCTTTTCTGGCAACCGCAGTAAAAATAAGGAGGAAATAGGAACAAATGTATTCCCCTCCTTCCATTTCAAGCTGAAATCTTCTAGCCGAAAACGTTCTCCGTAGCTCTAAATTTCTTAGAAAGCCTGCAGGCGACATTACTTACCTCTTCTTCATTACTGTCTAAAGGCAGAAGTGCTAAATCCCCTTCAGCAGCACCCAACAAACAACAATATTTCGTTTGGAGAGGAAGAAGGTGATTTTTTAAACCTTTACAGGTTCTGAGCAGAGCTGGTGCTGGCATGAACAGAGCCTTTCTGTGGGAACCTTTCTTTGAAGGGTGTGTTCTGGAGGGCTGCAGTGATGTGCACATGATGCAGTGATGTGCTCCTGGCTGATGTGGCATATCTGGAAAGGAAGTGACCTTCTATTTCCCTTAATGTTTTCCTTTGAGGCAGGGCCAAAGGGCCCCTGCCTCCTATCCGAACCATTGTTTCTATAAGTGCTCCAATGTCTCGCTTGTGAACATAGATAAGATGAATAAAACAAGCCTTCAGAGAGGAATGCAGCAGTCTGTGCATGCATCCCTTCTCAGCTGGCCGAGAAAGGCATTTTTCTCTGCCTGTCTATTCTTCGTTCTGCGGCCAAGCTCCTCTAGCAAATTCCCAACACCTTTCCTGGCCATATCTAAAGACACGGGTGATGCACCTTTCCCTGCTAGAACCGCCCTACGTTTCAGCTCCCCAGTGTTAATCATACTCAAAATTAATAGTCACTTGAAGTCACATTTCAATTCCATGAGAGATCTTTCCAGTAAAGCTGGATTAGTTTCACAGTACTAAAGCAACCAGGAGATAGCAGAAGAATAAAGAGTTGGAAAATCCAGAATCCTGTTGGGAAATGGAAAATCCAAAGGCAAGCCATTTCCCCATTAATTCAGACAGTCCATCTTGTGCCAGTTGCACACCAGTTGTGAAAGTGGGTAAATACCCAATTACATTAAGGACATCCCGCTGGAAACTGAGTGCTAGTTCTTGCACGCATGCTATTTTGCAACAGGATTTTTGATAAAAAGCTTGGGTGCACATTTTTAACATTTTAAAAAGTATCCATACTATTCAGGACTGTTCAAACTTACTAGAAACCAGAGTCCATCCAGTTGCAAATATTTTCTTCCTTGTGATCTACTGAAAATTAGACATGACAAAATATTTATTTTTATTTACTATTATTTATAGTAAATATTTTTACTCCAAGTTTCTCCCATGAAAGAACCCAAGGTGGTTTATATCATTACAACACCATATGAAAGCAAAAATAGTGAATAATTCAAATATTAAATGAACCTGGAAGTTGAGTCATGGCAACTGGACTTCTTTTCTTGAGAGACTGAAATGTTTTGCTGATCATCCAAACAGCTTCATCAGTCTAAGGCAGTGATGGCAAACCTTTTAGAGACTGAGTGCCCAAATTGCAATTCAAAACCCACTTTATTATTATTATTTTTTTGCAAAGTGCCAATACAGTAATTTAACCTGTATACAGGTGGCTATGAAGGGGCGATGTCGGGTGCCCAAAGAAAGGGCTCCGAGTGCCACCTTTGGCACCCGTGCCATAGGTTCGCCATCACTGGTCTAAGGAAAGCTAGCTGCCAGTCCTCCATTTTATAGTTCATTTTGACCTCATGTCATCCTGGTCTGAAATAGGCTCATAAGATGAACAATGGCCTGAAAAGTCTCCTTAGGTAGACAATAGTCTCAATAGGCTTATTAAGTAGACAAGGGGAGCCCTCCTGGGGCCGGGGGCCGCCGGGGCCGGGGGTCGCCAGAGCCGGTGGCAAGCCTCCTGGCCTGTCCCACAGCCAGGATGGTTACCGAGCCGACTCAGGGCTTTAAAAAAAAAAGCTCTGACCAGCTCTAGCAAGTCACCCAGTGCTTGGAGCTTTTTTAAAAAAATAATAATAATAAATCTTTTTTTCCTTAGAAGCCCAGCAGGGGGCCCACACTACAGCTAATCAGGGCTTTTAAATAAGCCCAGACCAGCTCTAGCACGCCTGGTGCTTGGTTCTTTTTTTAAAATTTATTTTTCCTCTCCCCCTCCAGAAGCCCAGCAGGGGCCCCACGCTACAGCTGATCGGGGCTTTATAAAAAAAGCCCTGACCAGCTCTGGTGTGCCCCCCGGAATGGGGGGAGGAGGAGGAGGAGGAAGAGAAGAGAAGGACGGGGAGCCAGCCACCTGAGGCTGTGGTGGGCAGTGACAAAATTCCGTTCCCTGTTCCCCCCCTGCCACCCGGCAGCCCACCTTGCCTCACTCAGTGCCAGAGGCAGACTTGGGGTGAGGCAGCCATGGGTGACTTTGACTCTTGGGCATGCCTGCGCGGGTTTCTTTTCCTCGCCCCGAGGTCCGCCTCGCAGTTGCAGAGCCTCGACCAGCTCTAGCGCGCCCCATACTCGGGCGCTCCCCGGAATGAGAGGAGGAGGAGGAAGAGGAGAGAAGTGCAGGGAGCCGCATGAGGCGGCAGTGGCAGGTGGACCCAATGTCAGCGGGCGGCAGCAACATCCCTTCCCTGCTCCCCCCTTTGGCACGAGGTAGGGCACTTTGAACTCTCAGGTATGGTGGGTTTCTTCTCCTCCCCCAGACACAGTTACCAACTCGCACCAGCAATTAGCCCAGCAGGGGACCCGCACTACAGCTGATTGGGGCTTTTTTTAAACAGCTCCATTTCAGCGTGCGCCATCATAAACAAAAACGAACAGTAACAAAGTTAATTTTCTTGTTTCTGTTCGGTTCGAGCCTGACCCGTCGCAATGGTTGTTATTCGTACGTTATGTAACGGAACAAATAACGGAGAACGGTAGTGAAAAAATGGTCATTACATGCCCATCTCTACTTAAAACACTGCAAAATTCCTGGCGACTATCCTAGCCACACTGGTTGGACACATAGACTTACCACATGCATGATTCAGAGGACTTTGTTTCTAAAGTCAAGGAGCTGGAACTAGATACAGATGAAACCATGGTATCCTTTGATGTTACATCTCTCATTAACAGCATTCCCACCAAAGATGCCCTAACAACTGTAAAGAGAAGACCGCATCCTCACCTCCAGAAGCAGCCCCAACCCAGACCAGATATGCTGGCTCCTGGCTTTCCTAGACTGTTTAGTTATCATCAGACCCAACCATGGCCAAGGAGTAGAAGTCTGCAGGAAACCCACCCACACAGAGCAGTACTTATGGTTTGACTCCCACCATCCATTACAACACAAATTAGGAGTCATCAGGACCCTAAACCACAGAACAGAGAACACCCCCACCTCCACAGAAGCCAAGAAGAAGGAAGACAGGCACCTGAAGACAGTACTTAAGGCCTGTGGATATCCAAAGTGGGCCTTCAACCAAGCAGTGTCCCAACCCAGAAGAACAATGGATCAGCCTGAGATCCAGACCCAACAGAAGAACCTGGTCATTCCCTACATGGCTGGAGTGTCTGAAAAGCTGTAAAGGATTTTTGGCAAACACACATCCTTGTTTACTTCAAACCCACAAACACACTAAGGCTGAGACTAGTCCACCCAAAGGCCCCGACTCCAAAACACAAAAGGAGCAATATAGTATATGTGGTCCAGTGCAGTGAGGCGTGTGCAGACATCTGCATTGGAGAAACTTAACAGCCATTAAACAGGAGGATGGCCCAGCATTGGAGGGGAAACAGATCAGGACCAGAATTAGCAGTATACCTCCACATGAAGGACACATTCGAAGATGAGGATGTACAAATATTAGACAAAGAGGATAGGTGATTTGAGAGAGGGGTTAGGGAAGCCATTTTTGTGGATACTGAAAACCCCTCTCTCAACAGAGGTGGGGGACTCGGACACAATCTGTCTGCTACTTATCAAGTGGCCATTTCAACAATCCCCAGGCAAATCAGTCAGACACCTTTATTGGCATAAATAAATAAATAAATAAAATAGACAATGAACAATAGAGAATAAAACACACAATTGAGAGAGTGTACATACCCAAACCAGTATCACTTAAAAACAGGGAAGGGTGGAGGAAATATAGGAACATTGTAACAGGATGAGAGCAAGAGGGTGTTTCCATGTATCATTATATTTGTCCAACCATAATTGACTGCAGACCATCCAGAATGAACAGACTATATTTGGAGGTGTGGAACAAAAGGCCCGTTGAATAACTGTGGCCTGTGTTGCTGGATTAACAAATTGATAAATGTGGCATTATTCTCCCAGTACTAATACCTGCTATGTCATCTCTATGTGATTCTCTACCCTCTCCAACCTCATTCCCCAAGGATGAGGTGTCCCAAACTGGATGCCACTCAGCTCCTGTCGGCTTTCCCCCAGTTGATAGTGATATGCCTGTGTCTGGCCCAGGTGTTACGGGAGAAAAAATTTAGACCTAAGTACTTAAATTCTTTGACTTGTTGTATTGCTCTCCCATGAAAAATCCAGGAATGGAGTCTCCAGGTCTTACTGAAAACAACTATTTTGGACTTACTATAATTGAGGGAATACTTCACACCTCCACCAACAAGGCCATGGCTAATAACTCATACTTTGTGGGTGTTGGGAAGGTTGTAAAGTTGGGACTTTCATGCACCTTAGGCCATTGCCCACCTAATGAACCTTTTTGACACTATTTTCCACCTAAGGAACCTATTCAGGCCATTGTTCTTCTTATGAGTCTATTTCAGACCGGGGTGCCATGAGGTCAAAGAGAACTATAAAATGGAGGACTGGCAACTAGCTTTCCTCAGACTGATGAAGCTGTTTGGATGAGCAGCAAAATGTTTCAATCTCTCAAGAAATGAAGTCCAGTTGCCATGGCTGGACTCCCAGATACTGTAAACTCAACTGAATGACTGAGAATCTTCACAGACATTGAATGAACTAAAAACATTCTGTTAACAATGCTACATAAAGCATTACTAACACAGATTCAGAAGCCACAAAATGCATACAATCTAGTTTTAAAACTTCTCCTAGGCAGTCTGACCCTAAGGAAAAGCATGCCTGAAGAGAAAGATCTTTGCTCGCTTGCAGAAGGACACAAAGGTGGGGAAAACCTAACTTGTAGTGGAAGGGACTTCCAGAGTCTGGGAGGAACAGCAGAGAAGGTCTTCTCCTGTGTCCCCACCAAGTGCATTTGTGAAGGTTATGGGACCTAGATAAAGGCCTCCCCCCATCATCTTAATCCCCAGACAGGCTCATAGAGGGAGATGTCTTTGGTCTCAAGCCATTTAGGGCTGTATAGGTTAAAATCAGCACTTAGAGCTGTTGTTACGTGATCCCTATAACTAGCCCCAGTTAGCAATCTGGTTGCAGCATTCTGGACCCTTGGGAGTATCTGAGGATCCCACTCTTTCTCCAAGATGCTCAGAAAATGTGTAAGTCTTTGTCTCAGTCTATCTGAAAAGAAATACACAGAGAAGGGGAAGGCAACTTTATGGATACTGAAATGTTAGATAAGTCCTGTAATTCCTTACCAAGTTGTGGAACAGCAGGAGGCTCGTCTATGGTTGGACTAGAAAAATCTTCATCCAATTGTGTCCATGACACTCGAGTTGAACGAAGGAGTTCTCTCTTCTTTTTTTCAGTGTTACTTTTGTTTCCATGATGCCTGGACTCTGAAGACATCTCAGTGTACAAATGTGAAGGCTTGCAAAAACAAGGAACAAGGGTCATCTTTGCAGAATAAATTGATATTGGATTAAGGCTGCTGTGAAACATGTTTGTCTAGCTGTAAAAGAGGAAGACAGATGATTAAGCATCAGAGCATTGGATCAAAAAGTAAAGCCAACATGGTAAGTGAGAAGAGACAAAGATCTATAGGAAGGCTGGAGGATCTCTCATGGTCTCTGGGCCATACATATTCATTTCTGGACTTTCAAGATTCCCAATATCTTGGCCAACACATTTTCCCCTTACAATTTTATTAAACTGAAAAATATATATGAATAATGTTGTAACAAAAAATTGACTTGCGAAGGCTCAAAATATGGCAAATATTTGGCCAATGAAGGTCACAAGGAGGCCACTGGGCCTCTTTTCCGTCTTCCTCGAAACCTCATAACTGTTTTGGGAGTATGGCGGTGTCGGCAGCCCCCATTTGAGCCCCTCATGTTATGTTTTACTTTAGCTTATTGATTGGCCATTTCGACCATATCAAAACACATACCTGAATACCTACTGCACTGACAATTTTCTAAATGTCAACAAAACTAAATCTAAAGTGATGGTATTTAGCAAACTGAATATGATATATAATTGGCAAATTAATGAAGAGCCTAACAGGTTAATTTCTTTACTTGGGAATAGACTTCAGCCATACAGGGTTGTGGCTAAATCATTTTAAAACAAGCACCTTAAAGGCTGAGTTAAGCACAAAACAGCTACACAAACTATTCAGTTAAAGTTATCCTGGTACTGTACTTCCATTGAAGAAAGTATTCAGAGCAAAAATTGTGCCAGTGCTGACTTATGGCGCAGAAGTAAGGGGCCTTAACGAAGCTACTCTAGACCCACTGTTTGAGAAGTATATTGGGGACTGACAAAAATACTGCTGCTTATGTGGTTAGGGCAAAAAACTCACTCTTCAGTCACTCAGTGCTTAAGGTTTTCACCTTTTGGTTGAGAGTCCAGTCAATGGGTCTCTATAGACTTCCAAAGCTCTGTTTAGTTGAACAGATAGGTACAGCTTTGCCCAATTCCTGGGCCAGTCAAATTGGCAATATAATTGAACAATATGGGCACTCCACAATACCCACTCTTAGGAGGCCACAAGGCAAAAGACATTTTTTAAACAGAGAGCCTGGGACATCAATGCTCAAATGGATATGGAAGTACGTACTTTTTAAGAACAAATAACTAGGTTGGTTATCTAAAAATAAAATTATTTTCCACCTTGTTCTTAGAACAGCTTTTACCAGACTAAGATTTGAACTGCTGGATTCCATAACCAAACATGGATGTCTTCACCAGTTGCCTTATCATGAAAGAACCCATATTTGTGGGACCTCAAGGATATTGCACATATTTTATTTGATTGTGGGTTATATTCTGTTGCCAGGCAAAACTATCTATCTGTCCTATTGAGTAAAACAGCCCACTGGAACGTGAACCATAGACTTTCATATCTGATCCAGAGTTCCAATACACAAGTTGTCCAAAATATAGCTAAATTTATATCCAAGGTGGCGGGCATAAGATCCCATTACATTGAACAAATAGGAGTTTCCTGCAGGGGTGATTTACTTAAACTAAAATATGTTTATGATGTTTCTAAATGTTAGCACTTGTATTATTTTAGCTGTTTTATTGTGTATTTATGTGGTTTTCTATGTATTTGTACATACAGCCTGTCCAGTCTGCTTTGACTTGGATTCTGGCACTCATCTGGGGTTGGATTTGATGGCCTTAGAAGCCCCTTCCCACTCACTTATTTAATGAGTAGTTCCCACCAATAAAACTCTAAATTATGACACGATGTGTGGTCTGTGGCCATTAAACCTAAATAAGCATGCACTAGCAGCACAAACCTAAACAGATTCACTGAAATTCAGGCCCCAATGATAGTTACAGAAGACTTCTTGATGGGTCCAAACCTTAATGGCCATGATGTCAAAAGGAAAAGGCCAAAGCACAACAGCCACAGTGGTTACACGGAGCCCAAAGCCATGTGTTCAACTGAAGAGGCCCAGGGCACAAAGCAAGGGTCCAAACCTTGAGGGCCATGGGAGTATAAGAAAGAGTCCAGAGCCCCACATCCTAGCTAACAAACTCAGGTGCCAATAATGAGGCCACAACAGCCACAGTGGCAATACACAGAACATGGAGCCAAGTGCTCAAACAAAAAGATCCTGGGCAGAAAGCAAGAGACCAAACCTTGATGGCTATGGGAGAATAAGAAAGAGTCTAGAGCCCCACATTCTATCCAACTATCTCAGTGTCAGAAGCAAAGGGCCAAACCACAACAGTCACGTGGCATGACATGGGCTCCAGAGCTGTATGTTCGACCGAAGAAGCCAAGGGCACAAAGCTAGAGACCAAACCTTGATGGCCATGGGGGCATAAGAAAGAGTCCAGAGCCCCACATTCTATCCAACAATCTTGGTGTCAAAAGCAAATGGCCAAACCACAACAGCCACAGACCAAACCTGGAGACCTGTGTTCGACTGAAGAAGCCCAGGGCACAAAGTGAAGGGCCAAACCTTGAGGGCCACAGGGGCATAAGAAAGAGCCCAGAGCCGCACATCCTAGTCAACAAACTCAGTGGCCAACCCACAACAGCCACTGTGGCAATACACAGAACACAGAGGCAAGTGCTCAAACGAAGAGGTCCTAGGCAGAAAGCGAGAGATCAAACCTGGATGGCTATGGGGGGATAAGAAAGAGCCTAGAGCCCCGCATGCTAGACAACAATCTTGGCATCCAAAGCAAAGGGCCAAATCACAATGGGAAGAAGCACTGGGCAAAAAGTGGGCAGCAACAAGGCTGTTCTACTGCCATCCCAGATCCCTCTCTTCTTGGAAAGTGGCCCCGGGTCCAGAGACCATGGCCTCTCTCAGAAAGCCTAGGGTGCCTTACATCAGGGAAAGGACCCCGCCCTCAAAACAATAAGCCCTGGGCTCCAAGCCCTTGGCCTCTACCAGAAAAACTGGGAGCTCCAGTGACAATGAAAGGGGGCTGTGCCCCAAACAAGAGGCCCTTGGTTCCAAAGCCATGGCCCATCTCCCCATCAACAAGCGCAAAGGCCATCACTCATGTCTTTTAAAAGCTCCTAGCCCCACTGCGCCACTCCAGACCCCGTTGCCTTTGCCGGTCAAGGGGCTCCCATCACTCTTTCCAGTTTCCCCATACAAAGGCCAAAGGACCCCCCAGGAACTGGCTGGGGACAAGAGAGGTGGCATGGAGCATACCACCCTCTGACAAAATTGGACCGAGGCCAAGGTAGCCATGATGCCCACGGACCTTTACTTCTGCATAAGTGCAGATGGATGGCCCTCAAGTCTAAATGACAGAATCTCTTTTGAGGATTTGGGAGGACCCCCCCCCCTTCCATTCAGTTCAAAGCAAAATCTTTATTGAAATATATGTATGTGTTTTTAGGGCATTAAGTGCAGATAACTATAGTGATTTCATATTCTATTCCAACATCTAGAGAAAACAATATTGTAAATGTGAGTATTTACACTATGGAACGCTGTTCATTGAGCCATCTGAAACTGTCACTCATTAAATAACTACCTTTAAATTGTCTTTCCAGTGCAAAGAGATTGGTTTACTTAGGTAGATATTATGTGGACTAGAGGGCCACTTAAATGCAAGTTAAAAATTATATGTTATTTCCATGTTATTTTCATTATATTTACTGTATTTTATGTTTATTTTTTCATATTAATTATATGTATTTTTATTGTAATGTACTGATTAATTGTTGTTAACAGCCCAGAGTGGCCTTGCTGCCAGAAGGGCAGTACAAAAATCAAATAAATAAATAAATAAATAAATAAATAAATAAGAATACACTACCTGTTTTCCTAACCAGAGTGTGTGTTCTTTTTCTCTTGTGGAAGGGGAAACTGGGACATTGGGTGACCAGCAGGTTCTCCTGGAACCACAGCTCGTGTCTTGATCATTTCCTTTGCAATGTTGGTGGGAATTAGACCGAGCTGAGAGATAGTCCGAGATACAGCAAGCACACTAAGATTACTGGCATCTTATCAGTGGGTTTTTGCCAGGAATGGTTTGGGCCCAACCACTGAGTGAAGAGTGTTCCCCATCTCTCTTCACTTCTGCTTCCTAGGACCACCAGCACTGCCCTCTGCCAGGGTTGTGTTGGGTTTGGGCATAAGACTCACTTTCTCCCAATTTCAGTAGGAAAAGGGAGAAGCAGGTGATGAATCTGTCCCCAGAGGAGTCGGGAATCAACTCTGGAGCCTTGGTGGTCCACTGAGGGCAGGAACTGGATTCCACAGGATCTCCTGGAAGCCAAGTCATTCCAGTGGCCCAGTCCAGGTGGCAGGAAACACCCCAGGGGCAGCCACAAAGCCACCTGGATCCATCCACTCCTGGGATGGAAGGCTTGACTCTGACCTCCAGCCCTGCCAAGGGTCTCAGTCTCAGTGAGCCCAGCAGGCCATGGTCTCTCGCAAGACAGTTCTTAGGAAGGGCACAAGGCATGCTCAGCCTTCAGGAGGAGCTGTGTCCACTCAAGAGTTATTCCAAGCCACGTGGAAAGGCAAATTTTAGTTGGAGCCAGCAACAGCCATCCGAGGAGAGCAGCTGTCTCTCGTGGAAAACCTCTGCTCCTTCCCTGCCAGGACAAGTCTATTTTGTCCATCTGTCTGCCAGGCAAGGGACGATCCTTCTGGGGAGAGAAAGGGGAGGTTTCCTTCTGTGGAACAGCCCACCTCTTAAAAAGGGACCCCATAGACAGAGGACTGGCTGAGGAGGACTCTGGAAATCAGCGTTCCACTCCCCAGCTGCCAGGGAGAGCCATGGTGGGCCAGGACAAATCCTGGAAGTCCTGAAAGGCAGACTTCCCTTGAGAACACTATGAGGGAGATGCAAGAGAAGCCTCGTGGCACAGTGGTTAAATGCCTGTACTGCAGCTAAAACTGTGCTCACGACCTGGGGTTCAATCCCAGATAGCAGACTCATGGTTGACTCAGCCTTCCATCCTTCTGAGGTCAGTAAAATGAGTACCAAGTAGAGATGGGCACCAAATGAAAAACGACATGCCATTTCATCATTTCATTAGCTAACGAGATGAAACGAGGACGTGCCGTAGTCGTTACTTACAAAACAAATCAGCATTTTTTACATTGAAATGGACTGATTTGTTTCTCTATAACTCAGCCCCCTGGGGGTCCTAGAGACACCAAATTTGGAGACCTTTGAAGTGACTAGCTGCATGTAATGTTGCTAGGAAGTAGTTACTTTTTGCATAGCAAGTCGTAAAAGTATTTGTTGCAGAACAACTTTTTAGATGTAATGCCCCTGGTTGTAACCTGTAACTCACAGTTGCTTTCATACATTGTGTTTAAAGGGGAATTTTAAAGCATTTTGGAGGCATATTGACAAGAAGTTTCAAATTTTATGTCATTCTCTTGTTAATGCTTTGTGGCAAGGGAAGTATTACTTGATTTTGTCTTTGGTATGTGAATAAATATCCCAAAGGTGCAATAACACAATTGGCTGCCTGACAGTATTTCCCAGTACTTGATCTGGTTAATAATAAACAACACAAAATATTCCTTATCTGATAAGTGCAACTATCATGATAAAGGCAATCTGGCTCCTGAGAAATAACAAGTAATGCAACATGTTACTTTAAAAATCTCATATTCCAAGCTCTCCACATATACATTGGGGTGAATCTGTCACAAAACAGGAGCAATAGATCTGAACACTAGCCATGCTCAGCGACACTATTTCTCATGGTGGGAATAATGGAAGTAACAGCAATAACATAAGAGATGAAGACAAACAAATTTGTTAAAGAAACATGTTAGAGTGGGAGTAAAAATGAGGAGGAGGAGCTAGATGGTTGTGCAGCAGAAGCAGCAGGTTATGAGTTTGGGGGCATCAATTGTTCTTATTTCTGGAAGCCGACAAAAAGAGATTGCCACTGTTTTGTTTTGTTTTTGAAATGCCACTAGTGTTCTTGATTCAATGTTAATATCAAAATCCCTATTGTCAGGATATTACACACTCATTTTCAGAACAGACCGTGAACTTTAATCTGTGAGAACAAGATCCTCTATATAGCAATCCAATACTGGCCATCGGAGAACACTGCATTACCGAAGGAGTGGGGGTTGGAGTAATAGTAAAAGAAACCACATGGAGAATGAGATGCAAGAAAGAAAGAAAAATCCCAGCATACGCAGGCACAAGATATAAAGACATAAAACTATAAAGGCCGTATAATCTTGTATCAGTCAAAATCATAAAAAATATAAATATAAGCAGCTGGAGCTAGAAAAGCAAGCCTGGGTATTGGGGTTAAAAAAAAAAACCACCAAAGATTGAGCGTATCCAGATAATTCTTATTCCAAGAGAATAAAATGCTGAAATGTGCTGGAGGCCCCCATTTATCCCCCCTAAATGGCTAAATCTTAAGAACTGTCATATAAACAAAAAAAATTAAAGAGTCAAAGAAACAAAAACACAGGAGAAGCATCACAGAACCAAACCAATGAAGACACATTATCAATACATCATGGAATACAGTATTCAGGACTGCATACCAGTGCTTAATGAGGACATTAGCAAAGTGCTAACTGAAGCTACAATAGGTATGATAATGAATTAGCCCCTTATTTTTATTTTAAGTGTATTTACCTGCAGTTTTTGTTCAGCCTATAGAGAATTTGCAATGGATGGATGGGATAAGAGAAAAGAACACAACACTCTTCTTCATGCCTGTAACCTTTCTATTGTCTGCTTGGTTGCCTTTAATTTCCAAGTATAGCAATACCTGTTTATAAGTACCTTGGTTTAAGAGCGTTCCGCAAGACGAGCAAACATCACTTCTAAATGTTGCCTTGATCAACAAGCAATGTCCTACAATACAAGCACTGGAGTAAGTCACATGATCACAAATGAGCCAATGGTTCTTCTCTCTGTCTCTGTCTCTGTCTTCCCCTGCTTGATTGTGGGTGATTCTCTGGAACAATCTGTCTCAGGCAAGCCTCCAAAACAGAGGGAGAAGAGAAGAATGGAGGTCTCCCTTGCACCAGCCAGGAACGTTTTCAAAGGAGAGTACAGGGTAGGGTTTTCTTTTTCTTTTTCTTCATACAGTATTTTTCTTTAATTTTTTCCAACTTCCTTTCTTATTTTTCAAATTATTTCTAGTCATGGGCAGCTAGTCAAGTGTGTATAGGGCTACAAATTAAATTTATTATTGTCATATTAAAACACAGAGTAAAATGCAGTTGTTAGTCCCAAGCACTGCATCCAAGACTACACCATCCACCTAAACCAGGCCTGCCCAAAGTCCGGCCCGGGGGGGGGGGCAAATCCGGCCCGTCAGGCCATTCTGAGTGGCCCGTGGCTGGCTGGCCCACCCCTCCCTCCCCCTCCTTCACCCCATGTTTTTTTAAAAGAAAGTGGGTGGGGCTTGCAGTGGGGTGGCAGGGCTGGGGAGCAACCGGCCACTGACACATTCTCAGCCACCAAATCTGGCCCTCCTTACAAAAAGTTTGGGCACCCCTGACCTAAACCATGCCGTGGACATAGATTTCTAGCCAACTTCTTTTGTGAGCTTTGCCATTTTGTGTACACAGTATGTTGTATATGGGGCCCAAGAATGAATCATCTGAATTTCCATTATTTCCTATGGAGAAATTTGATATACAAGTGCTTTAGTTTACAAGCATGTTTCCAGAGTGGATTATGCTCATAAACCAAGGCATAGAGCATGAATGGGGAGCAAGTGGCTTTTTCAGATGTTATTGGACTGCAGCTTTCATCATCAATCATAGCTGTGCAATGTTATGTACAGTGGTACCTCTACTTACAAGTTTAATCTGTTCCGAATGCATGCTCTTAAGTCGAACAACTCTTAAGTAGAGCCTCTAAATGAATGAATTAATGAATGAGTAAGATTTAAAAATGTAAGTAGAGCAGACCGCATCTAAAATTTGTAAGGCAACAGTTAAAACACCACCATTTTTGTGCTCTTTAAGTCAAATTGCTCTTAAGTCAAGCCGCTCGTAAGTAGAAGTACCACTGCCCTTAAGGCTATGATGGCTGGGGAGTCTGATTTGCTGTTCAATGACATCTGGAGGGCTATGTATGTTCTATACCCTGCTGATAAAGCTCACAGGATCCATGTTACCTTAAGTGAGAGGATTGTCCGAGACTGATGGCCATGGGTCTACCTGCAGGTAAACTGCTTAGAGGTGACTCCAAGGCAGCTTCAGTAGTGGCTCATGCCACGGAGCTATCTACCTGGGAATTCTTAGTGTTGCAGACGTTTTCAGGTGTGACAGTTGATCCCTGTCCCTTATTCCTCAAGGAAAGGGCGGATGCAGGAATGCTTAGTGTATGGGAGGGTGGTTGTGCATCTGTTATCTCACCGAAGGACAGCACCAGCTGATCCTGTAAATATTTGTACACTGCAGCCTGTCAAGGGGAATGAGTCTCTAAAACCAATTACAACCCCGGGGGTGGGATGAATTTCCTTGAAATGAGTTTACAGTCCTTACAAACAGTCTGTAATATGAGGATGGGCAACTTCTCAGAGTCCAAGGCTATTTATGCTTTCCCTCCACCAGACCTCCCTATAATTCTGTTTTTAAAAAATCTCTGTTCCCCAAAACTGTGGAGAGTATTTCATTGCCAAGACCTGCTTTAAAACTTAACAAACCTTTTGACCAAGCCAGAAGTGACTGGCTTATCACTTCTGGTTTCTTTAAAAAACAAAGATGGTAAGTCTCCCAACATGGCAGGAGGAGAGTATATATGTAGGACAAATCTTGCCCCCTACAGAAGCCTCTGCATATAGCAGGCATAAATCACGTTTTTTTTTTCTGTTTTGTGGGAGAGATGAGGTATTGCACACTCTCTGTGGATCTCCTTTTTCACAGACTCCCTATCATAATGAGGTAATGTTGATCTCCTTTTACCTCATGCTGATTCTTGATAGGGGTGGCCGGGGTGGCGGGTTGGCACCCTAAAATAAATAAAAATATATATAAAAATACAAGCGCCGACCCAGCCCCAGGGGCCATGTGGTCGGCGCTTGAAAAAATATCAAATAATAAAAAATAATTTTAAAAAAGGAGCACCAACCCGTCCCCAGGGGTGGCACCCTAAAATAAAGAAAAAATATATAAAAAATAAAACCTGTGCTGACCCAGCCCCAGGGGCCGCCCAGTCAGCACTTGAAAAACAAAACAAAACAAAACAAAACAAACAAACAAACAAACAAACAAACAAACAAACAAACAAACAAAAGCCCCTGCCACAGGGGCCAGGATTGCCCAGCTGCCGCTGCCTGGTAAGGATGACATGATGAATGATGATTGAAGATGACGTGGATGGTGTGGATGATGAGGATGAGGATGCCGCCAGTTCAGTTTGTGCTGTTGTCAATGTTTGTGTTTTTTAATTTTTTAAAATGTTTTTTCCTGCCCGCGCGCTATCAAATGGATAAAATTGCACAAAGCAGGAAAAAAACAAATAACAAACAAAATGAACCAACGAAACGAATATTTGAAAAACAATTCATTAAAAACGAAACGAAGCAAACCAAAACCAATCACGATTTTTTTGATTTGTGCCCATCTCTACATATGACTTGTTTATTTTTACTTTATTTGGGTCACATTTACACACACACACACATACACTCACACACACACACACACAAACATTTTGGAATGTGTGAACACCTATGTCAGAATAAGTATTGTCTGTAGGGGGTCTGCAGGGTTTGCTGAAATGGGTGCAGAATATTCATCTTCTCCCCCGCCACAACTGATTATATTTTATTGCTATGTTGAGTTAGACCTATAACCAAGGAAAATTGGAGGAATTCTCCCATGTACTCAAGGAAGCTCTTCCGGGCCCTGCTGAAGATAATGCATCTAAACGTTAGGAACATTTTAAGAATGTTGCGTAACGGAAACAAGTAACGGAAACGGAAACGAGAATTTCGCCAAGTCGTGCCCATGTCTACAAATCAGTTCTGAATTTAATTCAGCAGTTCTGTCACAGCCTTAGACAACCACCCACAATTTTACTCCATTTTTTCCTCAATTCCCTTTCCCCTTTATGTTGGGCTTTCCAACTTTTTCCTTCTCTCTTTGTGTTTGATAAACAGAATTTGGAATTTGCTTTTGAAAACCTAGCAATGGGTAACTAATACTAACCTAATACAAAATATATATTGCATGGTTGCCCTAATAAAGGCTGGTCCTATTGTTTGTTTGTTTGTTTGTTTGTTTGTTTGTTTGTTTGTTTGTTTG
>JAHTLZ010003542.1:35796788-35819394 GCA_023846285.1 Phrynocephalus versicolor
TGTTTGTTTGTTTGTTTGTTTGTTTGTTTGTTTGTTTGTTTGTTTGTACCCCACCTTTCTCCTTGGAAAAGGACTCAAGGTAACTTACAGTAATGAGGGACAATATACAGTCCAGTACAATTAAGATATGTTCAAGTATTGAAAACGGAATTGAGGGACATCTTATAGCATTAAAACACAACATTACAATTAAAGCTACAAGAGAACACGAGCAGTTAAAAAGAGAGTAAAAATCCATGTAAAAGTTATGAGTGATGGAAACTAACATTGAAAACATAGTGTCAATGCAAGCACACAAGGTTATAAGTGGTTATAAAAAGTCTATGTGATCAAATAAATTCATATAAAAGACACATATTAGGCAGCCCATTATTCTGGGAAAGCTTGCCTGAAGAGAAAGGTCTTTGCCTCTGGTGTCTAGAATAGTGTCCACCTCTGGAAGACAGGGTGAAGATGCAGGGAAGACAGACTGTTGTGTGTTGACTGCCCTGCCCTTCTCTCTTGACACATGACTGCTGTCTGCTGTTATCAAATGTAGTGGTAAAAACTTGCTCATTGCCAGTGCCAGTGTCAGATGCACCTATGATATTATGAAGTAAGAAGCAGCCAACACATTCACCACAATGAGCAAAATATGTGCCTTATGTGCTCTTTATGCAGTTGGCATATCAACAAGAGGCAAACCTATAGATCATGAGTGAGTAATGTGTGGCATTCCAAACCCTGTTGGCTGATAACACCCATAATCCAACAACATCAGGAGGCCCACCAAATTGTTGCCCATATTTTAGATAACAGTTCTCACTTATGGAGATTTGAGAAACCCATAATTCTTACAAAGCAGTCTGTAACTCTCAACACCCTAAACATAACCATGAATTTTGCAACTGGCTTTCATTTAAAGGAAGCTATTAAGTTCCCAGCCTTGCACTCACTTATTTTGAAATAAGCTTGGCTGCAAAAAACAAAACCAAAAAAAAAAAGACGGGCTTCTACATATATGTATTGTTCTGGAAGAAAGCACCATCATGGGAAACAGTATGCACATGGTAAATTCCAGCACTTTCACTGAAAACATTTCTAACAATCTTCACTTTAAAAAGACAGGGCAAATGCACAAAAGATAAAATCTGGTAAATCTAAACTTAAAGTAAGCATTTAGGGTATGAGTCAGAGTATCACAAAATTTACCAAATTTGATCAAGATCCTTAGATGATATCAGTGTAGAGTTTCTCTGTTCCTTTCTGCAGCTGCCGCAGGTGAACAATGGGCCAATCCTTCCTAGTCTGGTGCCTCAGTAGTTGTGTTTTTCCACACACCCTTGAACCAAAAAGGCAAGGTACCGGAACTTGTGTTCCTTAACTGTCCTTCCAAATTCCATTGAACTAGAAACCCTTCCATGAAAGCCCAAAGGGGGCTTTTTGCCAAATACTGGCGTCTTTCTGGTTGACAGCTAAAATGGATGCTTCTTTCCTAGCTCTCTCAGCAAAAGGAAGATTAGGACAAGTAGTCGTCAAAGTTTTGGTCACATGGGAAGCTGGGGGAAAGGGGCTGGGCAGAACTGAAGCCGATTATAAAACAGCAGCTCCTCTCTGCTTTTATTTCAGACCAAGACACTACTGTCCCTGTAAAACAGTTTGGCCTTGGGGGGGAAGGGTTACCTCCACTAAGGAAGTAATGCAAACTTACCCCTCCCTCCGTCCCTCCTCCCCCCTCTGGTTTCCATGGATATAGCACTGGGTTATAGAAAGCCCTCCAATTTGCATTGCAAAGCAACGTCAAGCAAGGAAGGACACACAACTTGATATTCCAAATGCAGACAGCTCAAGGAACTTGCAGTGGACAGCAGGCAAATACGAAAACTCACAAGTATAGCAGCACCTAAAGACAAACCTATCAGAAATATATCCAGGCTTGCTTGGTGTTACTGGTATCAAACAGGTGTAGCTACATACCCATCCCTTCCACCATTATTTCAACTTTTATTTATTTCCCAAATGAGATCTTGATCTCCAGGAAGGAATTTTGAATAGTATTCACCTGAATCCAGTGGAGAAATTCTGTTGCTAATATTTTTTACCCTGGAGTTGGCCTTACCAAGTATTTACTTATTTATTTAAATTATTTTAATTAAAAGTATTCACATGTCAACTTTCTCCCCATAGGGGACCCAAGGCAGCTCACAACCAATAAAACAACAAAATTAAAAACATTATATAAATAGTCTGTGAAGATTCTCAGTCATCCAGGTAAGATTAATAATAATAATTTATTGTCATTGTGTGTATATACACAGTATACACATACAACGAAATTCAGACACCCAGAGACCAGATTCAACACACACACACACACACACACACACACACAAATCTCCAAACACTTTCACACACATTTAAAAAAAAACCCTTCAACACACACACATAAAAAATCCCTGAGCACTCACCCCCCACCCCCACCCCTAAAAACACAAGCATCTACACAACAGGCTAGGTAATCCTGTCCAAGTGCTCACTGCTGGTGGTCCTTGAGTTCATTATTAAGTGCAATTATCGCTCTGGGATAAAAAACTGTTCAGAAGACGTGTGGTCCGAGTTTTAATTGTTCTGTATCTTCTGCCAGAAGGCAACAGTTCAAAGAAATTATGAGCAAGATGAATAGAGTCCCTAAGAATGTTGTGTGACTTCCTCAAACAGCGAGATGTGAAGATGTCATCCAGGGTTGGTAGCTGGAGCCCGGTAACATTCTGGGCAATTTTAATTATTCTCTGTAGAGCTTTTTTGTCCGCTACAGAGCTGCTCCCATACCATGATAGCATGCCATAAGTTAAGACACTCTCAATGGTGCTGTGATAGTAAGACAGAAGTAGATGCTGAGATAAATTCATCTTCCTGAGCATTCTCAGGAAATACAGCCTCTTCTGTGCCTTCTTCACAACCATATTGGTGTTTGCAATCCATGAGAGCTCCTCTGAGATGTAAGTGCCCAGATATTTAAAGCTACCAACCCTCTCCACCTCCTCACCATTTATGTACAATGGTAAATGAACATCTTTCTTCCTCCTAAAATCAATTATAAGTTCTTTAGGTTTTTTGGTGTTAAGCATAAGATTATTTTCTTTACACCACTGAGTCAACTCTTGTACTTCTTTCCTATAAGCAGACTCATCGTTCTTACTAATGAGCCCCACCACTGTTGTATCATCTGCAAATTTGATTATTGTGTTGGAGTTATACAGTGGGGTGCAATCATGTGTGTACAAGGAGTAGAGGAAGGGGCTTAGCACACAACCCTGAGGAGCTCCTGTACTTAATACAAGAGTAGGAGAATGGTGGGATCCCATCCTTACTGACTGTGGCCTATCAGTCAGAAAATTCCTTACCCACAAACAAATCTTCTGGTGTATACCCAAATTGGCCATTTTAAAAAACGACCTATTAGGTAGAATTGTATTAAAAGCAGAGCTATAATCCACAAATAACAGCCTTGCATAAGTTCCCTGTTGTTCTAAATGGCTCAGTACAGTATGGACAACAATGGATATAGCATCATCAGTGGATCTGTTACTCCTGTATGCAAACTGAAACGGGTCCAGAGTAGATGGAAGTCTAGCCTTAATATAATCTAGCACCAATCTCTCAAAACATTTCATAATAACAGATGTTAAAGCTATTGGTCTATAGTCATTGAGAGATACTACTACAGTGCTACCTTGTATAAAGGAATTAATTCGTTCCAAATGAAATTATGTTATACAAATTTTCCTTTATACAAATTGCAATTTCCCATAGGAATGCATTGAAAATGGAGTAATCCGTTCCAATGCAGAGAAAAATGACACAAACTACAGTACATGTATAATTTTGGGGAACAGAATTGCAAAAATGCAAACAGGCACCCACCCACCCACACTGATTTCGGGCGGAATGCAGCAGCACAAGGGTTAATTCCTTAGGTCTAGAGAGAGGAGGAGGAGGAGGAGGATGTAAGAAAAGCATCCAAATCTTGTGGCTCATACCACTGCACAAGCAGCACAAGGAGGTGTTGCACAGCAGCCAGGAACCAGGTCGAGCCTAGGAACCATCCTCTATCGTCTCCTCCTTCCCTACACACACACACACACACACACACACACACACACAGAGAGAGAGAGAGAGAGAGAGAGAGAGAGAGAGAGCCTGGCCCCTCCTTCCCTACACACACACACACACACACACACACACACACATACAGAGAGAGAGCGAGAGCGAGAGAGCCTGGCCCCTCCTTCCCTACACACACACACACACACACACACACACACACACACAGAGCGCCTGACCCTTCCCTCCCTACACACACGCACGCACACGCGCGCGCGCACATACACACACACACACACACACACAGCGCCTGGCCCCTCCTCCCTCCCCACACACAGAGCCCCTGTCCTGAGCGTGGCGCCGGGGCTCTGGAGGCCAGCAAGGAAGAGGAACGCACGACTTGAAGCCTGGGAGCGGAGGCTCCAACTCATGAATGAGGGGCGGGGAGAGAGACAAACGGCAGAGGCATTTTTGCTGCCAGAGAGAGGCACGGGCTCTGCAAATGGGCTAACTGCGGTGCCCGCCCGGGGCGCATTCCACCACCTCCTCCGGGCGCACAGGTGGTGTGGGAGGGGATGAGGTGCAGTTGTGGGGAGGGGGAAGAGAAAGAGAGACAGAAAGGGGGAAGCAAAAGAGAAGAGCAGACATTCCTGAGGAAGCTTTGCTGTGGGTTCCTAGCCAAGACGAGCAGAGCCCTCCTCCTCCTCCTCCCCCGCCAAAGCCACCGCTGTCACGGGCTGACCTAGCCCTTCTCCTCCTCCTCCATTGCCAGGTAGTATCTTCGAAAAAGAGCCCCAGAGACTGCCTGCACCCATGTTGGACAGGGAGGGGGGAGGGGGAGGGGTGATGGAAATTTTTCCGTTGTACAAATTTTCCTTTATACGAGCTGTACGTTAAACGAGGGTCCACTGTACTGGCTACATAGGGACTGGAACTATAATAGATGTTTTCAGACAAGTAGGGACAGAGCACTGCATCAAAGATAGATTAAAAATGTCTGTAAATACTCCAGCTAATTCTGCAGCACAGTCCCTCACAACTCGTCCCATGATTCCATCCGGTCCAGCTGCCTTCCTAGCATTAATATTCTGGAAAGCACGTTGCACATCAGAAATCTGCAGTAGAAGTGGTTGTCTATCGGTAGTAGATTCTAATGGTGTGCTATTGATGGTCGATGCTGTAGTGACAGTGGTTCCAGCTATCTGGAAGTTGAGTCATGGCAACTGAACTACTTTTACTGAGAGATTGAAATGTCTTGCTGCTCATCCAGGCAGCTTTGTCAGTCTAAGGAAAGTTGGTACGAGGCCCCAAATTTATAGTTCACCTTGGATTCACTCCACCCTGATCTGAATAGGGTCGTTAGGTAGACAATGGCCTGAATGGCTCATCAGATGTACAATGGCCTGGAGTGTATGGAGGTCCCACCTATTCAATTCTTCCCAACACCCATTAAGTATGGGTCATAAGTAGAGATGGGCATGAAATGAATTTTTAATTCATTTTGTTATTTGTTATTCATTTCATTAGCTAATGAAATGAATATCATTCCAACCCATCAAAGGAGAACAAAACGAAACATGAAATGAAACAAAAAGTTCTGTTTCATTTCATTTCGTTTTTCGCCCCCCCCCCCCATCTCCTAACTTGTCACAGCCTCCTTGCCTGGAATTCCGGCAGCCAACATGGGCCAGGAAGGGGGGGAGAAGCCCCGCATTGGGGACAATTAAAAAAAAAATATGAAAGTAAAATAAAATAAAATAAAAAACATCTCTCCAGCCCTAACCCAAATAAAACTCAGGCGCGGGGAAGCTAGTGCCTCTCAGCTGAGAGGCACTGGCCTCAAGCCAGCACCTGTCAGCTGTAGAAAAAAAGCCCCCAGCGTCAGAGAGCTTTGTCCTCCCTCTCTCTCAGAGTGCCAACACCAAGAGAGGCCCGTACGGCTTCGACCTGGAACCAGGCCTTCTCGGTCATGGGGCCGGGTTATTGGAACAAGCTGCCAGCTGAGATTAGGCAGGCGGAGCCATTGAGACCTGGCTCTTCAAGCAGTGTTTTGGGGCTCTCTGAGCATGTGCCTCTTTCCCTCCTTCCCCCTTTCTTTCTTTATTTCTTTTTCTCCCCCCTCCTCTTCTTGCTGGCACCAGTCTTTCCAGTTGTCTTGCCGGACATGACCTGGACTTTTTGTCTTGGTTAGGGGAGCCATGCTATTTCTATCCGCTGTCTTTTTTAGCATCTTTTAGCAGTTTTACATTGTATTTGGATGCTGATTTGTATTTGCTATGCCCATTGATTGTCCTGTCTTGTGATTGCATTTTGGGTAGTCATTGTGGGATGACATGTATGTACATACACTGCCCAGAGTTCCCTTTGGGAAAATTAGGCGGTTTATAAAATAAATAAATAAATAAATAAATAAATATAAATAAATAAATAAAAATAAAAATAAAAATAAAAATAAAAATAAAAATAAAGATAAAAATAAAAATAAAAATAAAAACAATAAAAAAGTGCCGACCCAGCCCCTGGGGCTGCATGGTCAGTGCTGGAAAAATTTTAAATATAAAATAAAATTTTAAAAGTGCTGGGCCTCCACAGGCGGCAGTGGGGCGGTCCACCCCCCACCCCCAGCACGGCTGCAGCTGGGTTTCCGGATGTGGCAGTGATGCCTCCCACTGCTCGGCGCAGCGGCTATTGGGGCTCCAGAGGCAGCAGTGAGACCTCCCGCTGCTCAGCTTGGCTGCTGCTGGGCTCCAGAGGTGATGGCAGGATGGTTGACCGCCACCCAGCTCAGCTGCAGCCGGGACTCCAGAGGCAGCAGTGAGGCCTCCCACTGCTCAGCTTGGCTGCTGCTGGGCTCCAGAGGTGATGGCAGGATGGTTGACCGCCACCCAGCACAGCTGCAGCCGGGACTCCAGAGGTGGCAATGAGGCCTCCCACTGCCCAGTGAGGCCTCCCGCCATCCATTGAGGCCACTGCCAGGGCCTTCCAGGCTGCTGCCGCCACCACCACCGAAATCACCACCAGCACCACCAGGATTTCTGCCACCACTGCCATCCCAGTAAACCGAACCATCGGTTTTCTGTTTTGTGCCCACCTCTAGTCATAAGCTATGGCCTTCCTGGTGGAGGTGTGAAGTGCTTCTGAATCGTCTGGGAAACACTGAAAGCGCAGTATGATAAGTGGCAAACAAATTGTGCCTAAGTCCCCCAGCTCTGTTAAGAGAGGCGTTTTCAATACACACATGACCCTCTCTCAAACCACCTATCCTCTCTGTCTAATATGTGTACATCCTCATTTTTGAATGAGTGTTCTTTGTTCTCCAAGTGAAGGTACACCACTGATTTTGATCCTGAGCTGTTGACCCTCCTATGCTGGGCCATCCTGCTGTATAATTGCTGTTTGGTTTTTCCAATGTATAGGGCTGTGTATAGTCCTCAGTGCATTGGGCTGCATATACTATATTGCTGCTCTTGTAGTTTGGTGTCAGGTATTTCAGGTGGGCACCTAGTGGCTACAGAATTTTTCATTCCTTCATGATAGCAAAAAAGGACAACACTGTTTTCAGCAGTAGCATTTGTGAAAAACATGGTTGTGGGAACCTTTCTTCAGAGTATGCTTTTGGGGGAAGTTTCAGTGCAGTGCACAAATTCCTGACTTTTGCCAGTGTGGCATATCTGGAAGGAAGTGACCTCATGGCACAGTGGTTAAATACCTGCACTGCAGCTAAAATTGTGCTCATGACCTGGGGTTCAATCCCAGGTAGCTGGCTCATGGGTAACTTAGCCTTCCATCCTTCTGAGGTCGGTAAAATGAGTACCCAGCTTGCTGGGGGGGGCAATGTTTAGCCTGCATAAGTACTGTGAATTGTAAATTGCCCAGAGAGTGCTTGAAGTGCTATCGGGCAGTATATAAGCAGAACACTTTATTTCCCCTGATTTTTTGCTTTGAGGCAGGGCCAAAGGACTAAAAGGCACCTACTTCCTATTAGAACCAACATGTTCTGCTTATAAAGTGTTCTGCTTATATACCGCCCCATAGCACTTCAAGTACTCTCTGGGCAGTTTACAGTTTAATTATGCAGGCACATTGTCCATTAATGAACCAATGTTTTCATTAATGCTCCATTGTGTATTTTGCAACAATAGATTAGAGAATAAAAGGAAGGCTCCTGAGATGAACACGCCAGTCCCTTGTCTTCATGTCTTTCTCACCTGGCTCTCTCTCTCTCTCTCTCTGTGTGTGTGTGTTTCCCATCCTTTCTGTAATCAAGGTCAGTTCAGCTTCAGTTCAGCAGTGAAAAAACAAACTCAATGCTAGGGATCATTAAGAAGGGTATAGAGCAAGTGTCATTTTGCCTCTTTATAAGGCCCTATATGGAATATTGTGTATAGTTCTGGTCATCATACCTCCAGAAGTATATTATGGAAATGGAAAAAGTGCAGAGGAGGATAACCAGAATGATTAGGGGACTGGAACACTTTCCTTACCATCTGAGGCTGCAACGGCTGGGCCTCTTCACTCTTGAATGATGGCGTCTGAGAGGTGACCTGATTGAAGTTTACAAAATCATACATGGTGTGGAGAAAGCAGATAAGGAAAAAACTGTTTTCCCTATTGCACAACACTAGAACTAGGGAGCACTCCATGAAACTTTTGGGTGCTAGACCTCAGACAAACAAGAGAAAGTAGTTTTTCACCCAGAGGATCACTGGTCTGTGGAACTCCCTGCCAGAAGAAGTGGTGACGGCTCTCAGCCTTGAGAGCTTTAAGAAAGGACTTGACAAGTTCATGGAGAACAACAGTATAAATGGCTATCATTATTGATACCTAAAGACAACCTCCTGGTTGGAGAGATAGGCAGAATATCTCTCAATACCATTTGCAGAGAATCATAAGCAGGTGAAGACATTTGCTTGGGAATACCATGAAGCTAATGGTGAGCCATTGTGTTAGACTGAATGCTGGACTGGTTGGGCTGTGGCCAACAACCATGTTTTTCACAAATGCAAGCTCATGGTCAAGCCAATACAGTGGTACCTCTACTTACGAGTGGTTCTATTTACGAGCAACTTGACTTAAGAGTGGGAAACTCTTAAGTAAAATTGCTTACAAATTTTAGATGCGGTCTGCTCTACTTATAATTTTTTAATTTTAAAATTTATTTTTTATTTTTTAGATGCAGCTGCTCTACTTAATGAATTGTTCAGCATAAGAGCATGCATTCGGAATGGATTAAACTCGTAAGTAGAGGTACCACTGTGTATAGTTAAAATGTACGACATCTGACCTGGATTAAAATGGTACAAAAGTGTTGTTTTAGTTAACTTTGGTTATATAGAAACATTTCATTTTGGTTTTGTTTGCTAAACTTCCTTGAGAAAATTTTTAATCTCCTGGCACAGTGTTTAACCTGATGTACTGCAATCAAAACTGTGCTCCCAACCCAGAGTTCAATTCCACATAGCTGACACAACCTTCCATCCTTCCGAGGTCAGTAAAATGAGCAACCATCTCAAGGGGGGTGGAAGCAATGTGTAGCCGGCATAATTAGATTGTGAACCACCCAGTGACTGCTTTAAGTGCTATGGGGCGGTATATAAGCAACACACTTTGCTTGGCTTTTTCAGCAGTAAACACAGCTGTCATTTATTTCCTCATATTTCCCCAACTGCATTCAATAAATAGGTACTGGATGTACTGATCTGAAAGTCAGAAAATCAGTAAGGGGTTGTACTGAGAGAGTCATTTTCATTACAATATTCAGTCTACATTATTATTGCCATATGAGGGGGGGTATGGAACACAATCCCAAAACGAAGAGCATTACCTACTGAAGCGTGACGCCTGCATGGTATTTCCTGAGACAGAAGTCCAGGTGGTAAGTCTCCCAAGTAAAATGTCCCATTGCTTGTCCACGAAGTGCAGTCATTAAATGCTTGTACTTCTTTAGCTGTGAAGTCTTTAAAGGAAGCAATTGGTAGAGTGAAAACAAATATTTGCCTATGCTGCCTGACAGCTGGCATTTTCATAATCCAGACCTGCCTGTATCCAAAGCAAAACCTGTTTTTCGAACCAAGTTTATGTCATGTTGTTGAGATAAGAGTAATAGCAAGGAGGAGGGCTTCACTCCCAAGTAGTACATGGAAACACACAGAATAGGTATCTGATCGAACCAGCTCATTTGTGATGACATGCATCTCAAAGTCAAGATAGAACAAAGCTGGTCTAATGGAGAGAGTGTTAGCTTGGAATCTAGAACCCTGGGTTCAAATCCCTGGTCAGTCACGGAAACCCTCTGGCAATGAAAACACACTCTAAAAATTCACATACAGTACTTCAAAGTTCTTATTAGGATCACCATAAGTCAGAGACAACATGACAACACAAAACAACCTTTTGAGGCAATGCTTTTAAACTGGTCTAAAATGCCCAAGGTAAATTAAGATTTCAAGCTATTAAGGCTGGCTATAGAGGGAGCTCAAGGTGGTATATAGAGCTCTCTTGTCCACCACCATTTTATCCTGTGAGGTAGGTGAGGCAGGTTACTTGCAAAGATCACTCGTATATTTTCATGCCTCACTTGGCACTAGAACCTGGATTTCCTTACCCCAGCTCCATAAGTGCTACACCAGATAGAGTTATAGGTCTAAAAATATCTTAATGTACTCAACGCTGCACAGAACCAGGGTTACCATAGGTTGTTCCCGTACTGCCAAGAGATAAACAACATGCAAAAAAGGTGTGGAGAAACAGGTAGTGGCTTGAAGCTGGATTTTTCTTGGAAGGTTCATTTAGCCATTAAGCTTTCATCTAACACAGGACCGCTTTTCAGATACTGTATTTAAAGATAGTCATCATATTGCCTCTCAGCCTCAATCTTGTCTTCTCTAGACCACATGCAACCCAGCTTCCTTATAAGCCTTGGTTTCCAGATCCTTCCCCATCCTGGTCATCCTGCTCAGGACACATTTCAGCTTGTCAATTATCTTCTCAAACTATGGTGCCCTAAACTGGGCACAGTGGCTGACATCAATTAGTAAGTCACGACTAGAGTTGGCCCATTGAGCCAGTAAGTTGTGATCTACTACTGGATTCCAGCCAGCGTTCCACGATCACAATCACAACAACCTTTATTGGCATAAAATAATATAAGGTCAAATGGAGCAAAATATAGAATTAAAAGGTAGGAAATAAATAGATAAAAATGATAAAAAATTTATGCTAATAAAGGTTCTTGTGATTGTGAAAGCCAGTGTTCCAGTCTAGGACTGACCAAAGCAGAATCAGGTGGTGCTATTCTCTGAAGCATGGGGCATAACACTATTGGTGCAATCAAGTATTGCATTCGCTCCCCGCCCCCTAAATGTTACCTGTAAGGAACCATTGAAGGAAAGGATGGTCAATGACTCTGGAGTCGCAGGTAAAGAGCATGACTCCTACTGGCACCCATCCATTTCTCTAGAAGGTTGAGATACATTGCATACATAGGTCTCTTTCCCATGGCTATCATCACAACAGTCCTATGAAGTTGGACGAGACAGAAAGCAAGTGTCACATTCAGAGTTTCTGAATAAACTTCAAGGCTGATGGTGGTTGTAAAGTCTAATCCTCATCCAATATTCTAACCACACTACCACAATGAAAGCCAACTGTTTTTTTTTTAAGTCTCAATGAAGTTAACTGAGCAATGACATTCTCTGCATATTTTGTTTAGAGCGGATCTTTATACTGTATTATAAAAACAGTTTGCAATTGCCGCACACCTAAAAGTCACAAATCCTGTCTTCTGATTCCTTTCTGGCAAATGCAAATAGTTCACTCTATAAATGAAAGTAGACACATTAACACACACCTGCTATGCAAATAAATGAAACCAGTGTTTTTGACGGCATGGCTTTTTAAAGCAAACCTGTTCCCATCAGTGCTATTTCGGGACCTTGATGTAAAAAGCATAAAGGGCAATTTTAAATAATGTCATTCTAAGTCTCAGGCTCATAACTGGAAGTACAGTATGTCATGGCATGCACCTTTCTAAGGGAATAACAAGCAACAGATCATAAAGCTATAATTCTTATAACAGATTTCACTTTGTTATACAGTGGTACCTCAGTTTACGAAATTAATTTGTTTTCTGAATGCATGGAAAACCAATTAATCCGTTCCAGAGGTAAGATTTTTTTAAAGATGTCTTTTTGTTCAAAACTCTTTTTAAAGTGCACTTTAAAGGCATAAATACTGTACAGGGACATAATTGATCAAGAAATAACCTCTCAAACATCACACATCAACTTTTCAAGCATGACATATTTTTCATACATGGTACAGTACAGTATACCAACAAGGAAAACATGGCAAACATCAACTGTTCAAAACAATTTCCACAGAGTGACTGCACTGCGGGGCAAGGGAGGGTACTCACTGAGAGGTACACAGCACGCACACACACAGGGAAGCTGCAGGACTGAAGCTAGAGTCGCAGAGACAGCAATCCCACCCTAACTCCCACCACAGACTGCAAGGAGGATGGGGGCTGCCAGAGCTTTTTATGCCCTCTGTGGCTGCCAGACCTGCCCTCCCAGTCTGCAACCTGGGCATGCTATTGGTTGAACATGATCCCATCACATGGCTTGCCTCCATTTTGTGGCTGGTGGCGGCATCCATTTTAAAGGGAAAAGAAAAACACATCGCGATGGGACAAGACAAAAACAAACGTTTTAAGGACCCCACCAACCCGGTAGGTATTATCAGACAATATAAATAATTATCGCTGCCTTTCTTACGGATATCCAGGGCATTATTTAACATTTAAAACAGCTCATTTCATTATGCGCCGCCATTAACGGAAACGAAACGTAACGACCCCAATTTTCGTGGTTCTGTTCGTTTCGTTTCATTTTCATCACAATTTTCATTTGTCATTTCGTTACATAACGGAAACGACAAACAGTTACGGAAACGAAGAAATGTTCGTTCCGTGCCCATCTCTACTCCACACTCGACGCCTTGTGCTACCCATAAACTATGGGGGCACGATGCATTGTGGGGGGAAATGTAAACCAGGGCGTTCCATTGAAATTTTTTCTTAAACCGAGGCATCCCCATTTCCAACAATTGCTTTTTGTAAACCATTTTTTTCGTAAACTGAAGTACCGCTATATACAAATAATGTATATTAGAGATGAGCACGAATTAAAAAAATGGCATTTTGGTTTTTCGTTTGTCATTGAGAGGTCTGTTTTGTTTCATTTCCGTTTGTCGTGAATTTTTGGAAAAATTTCGTTACCATTTTTTGTTTTTTTCGTTTGTCGTTTCTACCCGCTTTTTGCGCGATTTTTAAAGCATTTCCATGTGCAGGCATCCCCCAACACCCCAGACCAGAGGGAAAACACTTAAAAAAATGGATGCTCGCAGAGACACAGTATAGATGAGGTACGCAGGGAGGCTGCAAAGGCAGCGGTGGGCGTTGCCCAAGGGTGCAAGGCAGCCGCAGAGTGACTGCACTGCATGGCAGGGGAAGGTACTCACCGAGAGGTACGCAGAACACACACACACAGGGAGGCTGCAGGACTGAAGCTAGAGTCACAGAGACAGCAATCCCACCCTAACTCCCACCAGAGACTGCAAGGAGGACAGGGGCTGCCAGAGCTTTTTATGCCCTCTGTGGCTGCCAGACCTGCCCAGTCTGCAACCTGGGCATGCTATTGGTTGAACATGATCCCATCACATGGCTTGCCTCCATTTTGTGGCTGGTGGCGACATCCATTTTAAAGGGAAAAGAAAAATACTTCACGATGGGAGAAGAAAAAAACAAACGTTTTAAGGACCCCACCCCCCGGTAGGTATTATCAGACAATATAAATAATTATCGCTGCATTTTTATGGATGTCGAGGGCGTATTTTAACATTTAAAACGGCTCATTCAATTGCGCATCGCCATTAACGGAAACGAAACATAACGACCACAATTTTCATGGTTCTGTTCATTTCGTTTCATTTTAATTACAATTTTCATTTGTCGTTTCGTTACGTAATGGAAACCACAAATGGTAACGGAAACGAAAAAATGTTCATTCCGTGCCCATCTCTAATGTATATACATACAGTAGTACATACATGGTGCATACATATGTAGGAAGGACATGGCCAACAATTATGTTTCAGTTCTTTTTCAAAATTTCTTCAGAATAGTGGTAGAAAAACTTGAGATTTTAAAAACACACATGTGAGAGAAAATGTGCATGTGAGACTGATAGATGAATCCATCAGATCATGGTCTATATATAGGGTCAGAAGATTTTTTTATTTTGTTTTTCCCTTTTATGTTTGGCTTTTATTGAACTTGAATAACTTTATTAATTTAAAACATGCTTTAAATAATTTTCTTAAAGTTGTACACATTTGTGCATTTCACCAAACCAACATTTTTCTGTGCAATTTTGTCCAGTATTCTTAGTTTTTTAAGCCATTTCCTTAACATTTTGAATGTTATTTTCACAAATAAATCCCTCATTTTGGAATGCATTTGTATTTGCACTTCTCTCATATTTAATGCACATTTTGACCACAAAATTAAGAGAAGAAATTTTGAAGAATAATTGGATTTTGGTTTGAAGTGGGAGTGACACCACTAAAATGTCACAGACACAAGCTTGCTAGCTTTAAACTCATATGTGAATTCATCTACCAGAGTGGCAGTCCCCAACCTTTTTTGCACCAGGGACCAGTTCATGGAAGACAATTTTTCCACGGACCAGTTTTCTCGTGCAGGGTTGTGCAACTCTTCCTCCCACCACTAGTTCCATTGTGGCCCAAACAAAAATTCTTGTGATGTGATGTGTGTGTGCGTGGAAGCCCTGCATTGGGTTGGGGGGAGGGAGAGAAAAGGGGAGAGAAGCATGAGTCTACCTTACAGGGAACCTTGTTTTCCTGCCCTTATTAACCCATCTCAGTGTGGGCTGGTTCCTAACAGGCCACCATGGCCTGGTTGCTGGGGACCCCAGTATTACAGAGTTGGGGATGCTGCAGAAGACATAGCCATTCCAGCATTCATTGCCATATATATAGGACAGCTGTCTTTGTTTAAAGGAAATTCTTAAATGGGGGCCACAGAAACATTTCAGAGACTGTGTTTCATGTTTCGCCTCTGGCAGTGGGGATTTCCTTAGACAAGGTGTTGCCTGTCATTCAGCACCACTCCACATGCCCTACAGTATATGCCTTGTCTTTGGATTGGAATTTTTAATTTGTGAGTTGTTTTGGAAGTGTGAAATTAGCCATGTTCCCACAGAACATTCTTCCCATACCTGTGAGAGTTTAACTTTTTAAAAAAGTCTTGGTATGCATATCTCTATATCAAGCCATATTAGTGTTAGATTGGGGCACCAACTCTCCCTCCCTCTTTCTGACAAGCTGTTCATTTTTATGGGCTACACACTGGTGTGTTATGCAGGGACAATGTAGAGCTTTCATGCTGGGACACCTGTACTTACTGAGGTTGACTGATGGAAATGCATAAATGCTTCAGTTCAATTCCTCTCTAAAGCATTTGTCAAAATTGGCAAATCAGGCAACTAGGATGGAAAAGACCTGATGTTTTAAACCTTTAAATGATGGAGAAAGCAAAGCTAGCAGATTTTCCCATCCCACTGCAGACATAGGTACACACACACACACACACACACACACACACACACACACACACACACATCACTCATTTCTTCATCAGTAAGAACTGATTTGATTACATGTTGTCAGTATTTTTATATATAACTACATGGAGATACCTACTCTGCCATACACCCGGGTTCAAGCCCAGGGCCAGCGTGTCCATTAAGGTGTACTAGGCAGTTGCCTAGGGCGCCAAAATGGACAGGGGGCGCCAAAATGGAGAGGGGTTGCCACCCCCACCGCCACCACTGGCTAGCCTGCTGCCCCCCGCTGCCGCCCGCCCGCCCGTGCGTGCCTCCCCCCTGCCACCACCGCCGCTGGCCTACCGCCCCGCGCTCCCCCTGCTGCCGCTGCCTCCGCCCCACCTGTGCCCCCTGCTCGTGCCCCACCCCCCACTGCCCCCTGCTGTCCCACCCCCCCGCTGCCCCACCCCACCCCACCCCCCGCCGCCCCCGCCACCTAGTGTGCAAAAAGACCTTGCGCTGGCCCTGTTCAAGCCCTTGGTCAAACATGGAAACTCACTGGGGGTCTGGGTGGAACTGATAAAACCACTCCCTAAATATCTCATCTCATCTTCCTCACACACCTTGATGTCTGTCCCCATCCCAGGTCTGCTTCTAAACATTAGGCTGGCTAGTTATGCAACAGAAGAGATATGCCAGTTCCTTTTGCAGGGTGGCACTCCGCTCTCTTCTGTCCTCCAAATGACACAATAGACTGAAGTACATGAAAACTAGTGGTCTTGGACAGAAGAACCCTAAATAGGGCTGCTCTGATGGCAATCATTTTCTCTTTCCTGGAGTAACAGTGCCTCTGCTGCACTAAAAATGTATGAATTCACTGCAAAATGGATTTATATGGAAGAAAGCAGAGACGGAACGTATCCATTCATCATTACAGCAGGAAATTCAATGAAATGGTTTCTGTTGACTTTCTGTCACAATGATTTGTGGGCTTTGAAACTAAAGTTAACCTTTACACCTTAAAAGAGTATCTAACGTGGTGTTTGTCTAAAGAGAGTCATTAAGTGGCACAGTATGCCATTTAGTATAGTCCTCCGATCCAAATGGCATAGGGCAGGGATGTCCAAAATTTTGGAAGGAGGGCCAGATTTGGTGAGGTGGAAATGTGTGGGGGCTGACCATTCAGCTGCATTTGGCCCCCGGGCCGGACTTTGGACAAGCCTCTACGACATGTAAGGAGGTGGGGAAGATGCTGCAGCAATGGAGCCGGGGGCAGGTAGGCTGGGCAACTGGCTGGGGGGATGGAGAGAGGCAAGGGAGTTCAGGCAAACTGTAAAACTGCAAGCTGACATTTCTCTCCAGCATGGGGAGGTGCCAGCTGGCGGGATGTGTGACAGGCTGAGCCGGCGAGAAGAAGAGGCTGTGGGCCGCTCAAAATTTGAAAACGGGTCACATTTGGCCCCCAGGTCGGACTTTGGACATGCCTGGCATAGGGACTTCAAGTGATCCTGTTTGCCCTGCTTTTTAAAAGTGTGTATATTAGGTGTGATCTTGAAGTGTTTTTTGTCTTATAGTTCCAGTTTAGAGCCAGCCACAACTGATGCAGTTCATTGGTGCTACTCTAATGAATGCTATTTTCTTTCATTTCCTTTGCTCTTCTGCTAAGCAGCAGAGGATTTCCCTGGCAGTGGGGGCAGCAGAGTCACAAAATACTGTCCAGGTAATGTCACTTAAAGGCAGTATTGATGGGAGGAAATATTTTTCTGATTGTTTCTTCTTTGTGGTTCTGTAGCTTCCACCATTTGATCCACTGATGGCATTGTATCGTTAGATCTGTGAAAGTGGCCTCTGTGTTGTGGGGCGAGGAGTATCCAACACTAACCATGTTGGATACAATGGGAAAAATCATGCTTTCTCAGAAGGATAACATCAATCTGGCTACTATTTCCACCATGGTGTAGGTGAGGAGATGGTTTATACATTTCTTGAAAAACGTGATGGTGATTATGCGATTATTTGCTTCTGTGGGGTCAAGGATTTTTCACCCATCTTCATTGAGGTTTCTATAACCTTAGCTCCTGTTGCTCTGGTATTCATATCCTTGTGTTTCCTCATAGCCATTCAAGTTGTCACAGAGCATAAGAATATAAAAGCCATGCTGGATCAGGCCAAAGGCCCATTTAGTCCAACTTCCTGTATCTCACAGTCGCCCCACCAAATGTGTCTGGGAGCGCACAAGACTAGATATTTGTCTCCTGATACCACTCCCCTAGCCTGGAGATTACACCTGTCCATCGTGGTTTGTAACCTGTGATGGACTTTTCCTCCAGGAATCTGTCCAATCCCCTTTTGAAGGCATCCCCTCAAAGCAAGGGGGCTTGGAGAGCCTAGGGGGATCTGAGGAGCATGTACAAGGCCTGGGCTACATGTTGCTACTTAATTCTCACTTGTAAGGAAAGACAATGATAGTGCTCCACAAATTACTATGGTTGGATGAAATATGCTGTTTTTTCCTCTTTTGACATAGGATTTCCCAATTTTGCACCTTCCAGAACACACACTGAAGTGTGGCTCAAAATCAACACAACTTCAAGCCTGCAATGCAATTCACAATGTGTTTCTGCAGACATGTATTTAAAACTATACCACTGAGAAAATGTCAGTAAAAAAAAATCTGTCACAAACACACTTTTTCTAAGGAGAAATATATATCAGATGCATCTGTTTGAATAACACGCATAGAAAATGTGTCCAAGGATATAGCATCTTCCATGGGGAGTGGGAAACTGATTTGATGCAGATCCAAATAAGAACAAGCTTGGCACTGCAAAAAAATGAGAATCTCAATGAAATCAAACATGACAGATCCACAAATCCCCACATGTTATAGAGGGGTGTGAGTGGCTGGCCTAAAGCCACCTAGTGGAGAAGTGGAAGAGAGCAGTTAAGAGGGATTTTCTAATGTTGAGATCAGCCTCATAATTATTTCACTCCAGTAGTTGATGACAGCAAGGAAATGAGAACTGAGATACCAACCAACAGCAAAAGAAGATTCTCACACTTTTTTTTTTTGCAATAGTCACTAGATCAGTAAAAGAGTGCTATCACAACCTCTGTTGTTCGTTTATTTGTTATTTATTACTTCAGGTCCCAATGCATTTGTGTATTGTTTGTAACAATTATAATATTTATTTAGCAATTATTTATTTATTATGTCAGGTCTTAATGTATTTGTGTATTGTTTATTACAATTATATCCCACCTTTTCTTCAATGAGTTAATGATGGTATACATGGTTCTTTTGCTCTTCTTAATAATGTTCTCCTCACAGCCACTCTTGTGGGAGGTAGCCAGGCTAAGAGAGAATGACTGTGGGGGAGAATGAGAGTGAATGGCCAGCAATCACCATGCAGGCTTCTTGCATCAACAGCATTCCAGATTTAAGATCAACACCGAAAGGCCAGGAGATGAGTCCTATTGTGTCACAAACGAATTGGGTCTTTTTGATGGCTTTGGAGTCAGCTACAAACTCTTGTTGGCTGGGTATGAAGCTGGTGTTGCTGTAAGTGCCAACAGCTCTAGACTGTATGATGAAAGAAGAAGAACAATTGCATGGCTTTGCTTTATTGGCAATGGTTAAGTAACTGGTGTTGTTCCTATTACTGAAGCATTATAACAAGATGTCTGTGCTTTTAACTTCTTTTACCTCCACAAAGATGTTAACGTAAAGGAGTAGTTTAGGTATTTTGACACTAAAGCAGAATATCAAGGAGAACGCTCCAGTGGAATAAAATGAGGAAAAGTAGCTAAAGAAACTACAGTTGTTGGCTATCTCTTTAATAAAATATTTCTAATCACATACATTTGGGCTGTCTCACCCTCTAATATAAGTAAACTGTATATGCTTTTGGACAGAGGTTGATAAGGATACTTTTTGAACATCTGCCATAATCCCCAAATGGACAGGAAATTAATGCAGTAACTTTTCTTACATTTTTGGTCCTCAACATTAATCAAACACAAGTCCTTTGTTGTCCCAACTTCTTCTTATCTGAATTCTGAATTTGAACTCCTTGTGTGTCTGTTCATTATAAATCTCCATGCTTAGGCAACTCAGTTTCGGGGGGGGGGGGGGATATATCCAAATTTCTGATTATCTGAATGTCCCTCAGGCTGTTTGGTTAAATTAGTTTACATTGTATTTTAGACGAAAAATAGTGAATCACACCTTCTCAGTTCATTAAAATGTACTACTTTGAAATTATGATTCACAAATTAATGCTTGGCAAAGTAACAAGATCCCAATTTCTCCTCATTTTTGCATTAAGGGCTGAAAAGGGAGTTGAAGAAGATTAATTATGTTGCCTGCTAATCAATGCAAAGACATATTTTTCTGCCCCTCCACCTCATAGTTTTTATTTCATCTAGTCTGAATTTTTTTAGGGTTGCCAGCTGTCCCAGTTTCTCTGGGACAATCCTGGTTTTTGAAGGTACATCCCATCTGCTTCTGAAAACATTCCCGTTTGGTGCTTCTGGTAGATTGTGTGCTTTCTGAGCAGCCAGGCTGCAAGGAACTATGGGAGAACAGCTGATAAATTATTATCCATCTATAAAAAGCTACCCAAATTCCCCTAACACTGCAAAATTAATTCTACAGGATGATCTAGTCACAAGAAGTTATTGGTCGCTTTGACGTGTCAAGAAGCTGTTTTAACACGCAGCAGTGTTCATTAAACATAATATACAGAAACACTGAGTAAGTGCAAGATATACTAGCATACCAGTGAGTTACCGGATATGGCTTCTTGTAGTGCATACTGGTCACCCTGTGGACTAAATGAGATGTTACTTTGAGAATGTAGCTGGCAGCTACATCTTTTCTTCTGCTTTATTCTAGAATATACAGGTCCATTTGGATCAGTACTTTGCAACATACATAGTAGTCATTTTGTGAGACCTTATCCTCACTAAACCATGAAAAAACAGAAAAAGTTAAACTGCTGCCATGGAGAGATCTTTATCCAGGCTGGGTAGTTTGGACTGTCATAGACTAAAGCAGAGTCAAGTGTAGCAGCTTTATTGGGTCTTGAAACCAGTGGCTACCATCTTGGCCCTCCATATGGGCTGACACTTTGTACTGACTAGAGATGGGCACGACTTAGCGGTATTTCCGTTTCCGTTTCCGTTACTCGGTTCCGTTACTCTACGGAAACGGTAACGGGAATTACTCCGCCAGACTTCGAGCTCGAACCAACGAACGAACAATTTGGTCTGATTTGTCGTGCTCGTTACTTGCATAGCGCGATCGCGTGCGATGCCAAGCGGCACAGAAAAAAAGTTTTTAAAAGTTAAAAAACCCGGTTCCCGGCCAAAAAGCAGGCGGAAATATGCCTGCCGTGCCTCAGGGCACCTACCGGAGGGGGGGTTCTGGTCTGGAGGGGGGGTCCCGGCCTCCCCCCCCCCGTCCTGGGATGCTCTGGTCTGGTGGGACTCGCCGCAGGCTCGCCCGCCGCAAAAAGCCCAGTCTCGCCGCCGGCCGCCAAAGCGCAAGCAAGCGGAACGGACGGCACAGGAAAAAACTTTTTTAAACTCTCCCGGGTCTCCCCCCCACCCATTCCCGGGCCAAAAAGCAGGCAGGAAAAATGCCTGCTTGACTAAGGGCGCAGGGCACCTACCGGAGGGATTGTTTGGAGGGGTGGTCCCGCCTCCCCCCCATCCTGGGCAGCCGGACTCGAGTTGCCATGCCATGCGGTGCGGGCGGGGGATCCAAAATGGGGCGGCGAACGCAATATTGTTTTTGAAATCGTGGTCCAAAAACACACAAGCACAACAGAAACACGCGGAAATTTATAAACTGCCAGATTTTTCACAGTAGCAGTGGGTTTTTTCTTGCAACAAAATGTCTCTCCTCTCCTCCTATGTCCTCCATTGATTTTATTTCATTTTAATTTTTTTACACCTGCGCAGTGCGCAATGATGGGCTGGCCCAGTGGCCTGGCCAGCCATGTGGGAGGGGATGACCATGCAAATTTTTGGAGCCATCCCACCAATCGCATGGCCACTTGGCCATGGAGACTTCTGGGATGTGCCAAAAAGCCCCCTAAAACCTGCCCTAGCCCCCTAACCCCCTAACCCTAATCCTTGACTCCTTACCCATACGTCACAGACTGTCTTCTTAGTGGGTCAGAGAGGCACCCAGAGGTGCAACCCAATAGCCCACCATAACCTTACCCGTCATTAGCCTAACCCTAGCCCTAACCCTAATCCACCTTAGCCCATAGCCAGATCTACTTGCATTGCACTACACACGCAAGTACGATTCCCTTCTTTGTGGGACATGGCAGGTGCGACACGCTCGTACCAAGGGATCAGGTACTTCAGCAGGTGTCACTGGCACTGCCTGCAAATGGTATGCATATCCATATGGTTATGCATGCCATTTTGCAGCAGCAGCAGGTGACGAGGGGAAACCCCCATGTTGAGGGGTCTCTTGGAGCCTGCTGCTGCTGTCCCTTCCTAGTGGGTGAGGATAGGAGGCACCCACGGGTGCCTCCAGGAGCCCACTTTCCCTTTATAGTGGGCCAGAGGAGGCACCCACCCCACAGAGGTGCCTCCAGGAGCCCGCTACCCCCCAAAAAAAACCAGTATAACGATAATGAAAAAACGAAAAAACAAACCAACTAATTTTTGCGAAGTTTCGCGAAAAACGGAAACGAGCCGAAACGGACTGCCTCCGACACACGACAACTCAAAAACGTCATTTTCCCGAGTCGTGCCCATCTCTAGTACTGACAGATGCATAGATGTCAGGTCAGTGGCTATCTCATTCCTCACATTTCAGGATCAAAATGTGTGTGTGTGTGTGTGTGTGTGTGTGTGTGTGTGTGTGTGTGTGT
>JAHTLZ010003542.1:35824026-35838911 GCA_023846285.1 Phrynocephalus versicolor
TCTATCTATCTATCTATCTATCTATCTATCTATCTATCTATCTATCTATCTATCTATCTATCTATCAGTGCATTTATCCATCCATTTAAGCATTTATACTGATTTTTTTAAAAAGATACAGCAAAAAGTATGCCCAAACTTGACGCCAAGCCCCCACCCATTCTTCCCCATCATTTTCCTCCATCATCCATACCTACAATGATGATTCCTTTTAACTGTCTGGCTGGTTCAGTGAGCCAGGTGAGGAGCTAGAGGTTAGGAGTTCAGTTTTCCACTATACCTCCAAGGAGAAGAGCCAGCCTCTTTGGTCTTCGGCAAGATGCACAGTCCCAATGTACCCCTCTCCCCGAAGAAGGTAAACCACTTCTGTGTATTCTCTACGAAGAAAACTGTGGCAGGGGTTGCAGCAAGGTATGCATGTGTGCCTCTGCCCTCCTCCATCCAATGTGCACCTTCAGTGATAATTATTGTATTGATCATGGCAGAACTGGGTGTGTCTATTTCATAATAATGAACATGGATGATATCACATGTGCAAGGAACAAAGGACTGCCCAGTAGAGTTGAAAATTGGAAGGAACACTAGTCCCATAAATTAGAATTGGCTTAAGGGCACATGATCATGAATCTGGTTGTTTTTACACCATAGAGGTAATTCACAATTGAAATTATATGATACAGCACAAAAATCATAACTGAGAAGGACAAAGAAGGGGAATGAAATAGATTGGGGTGGGTGATGGAAGGAGACATTGGTCTAACAGCCCTTTTATGTCATTCACCAGAAGAACAGTGTGAAAGTGGTCTATGGGATTCCAAAAGCAAAAAAGCAAAGTGTTCTGCTTATATACCGCCCCATATCACTTTAAGTAGTCTCTGGGCGGTTTACAAATTTAATTACAGTGTGCCCCTCATTTCCCCCGCCCCCAGCAAGCTGGGTACTCATTTTACCGACCTCGGAAGGATGGAAGGCTGAGTCAACCTTGAGCCTGCTACCTGGGATTGAACCCCAGGTCGTGAGCACAGTTTTACCTGCAGTACAGGCATTTAACCACTGCGCCACATTCTATTGCATGCTGGTTTTCCTTTTGTGGCCTGATCTCTTTAGCCCAGTGTTCAATATGCGGTGGTGTGCTAGAATGATGTGTTTAGCCCTTACTAAAACTGCTGCTCAAACCCACAATTCATGACTATTTAAATAGTCTTTGCCTGTCTTAGTACTTAGAGTTGAGATGTCCCAAGCAATTTCATTTACCAACAGAGTGAGTTTCATTGTTTCTTGCTGAAAGATGGGTACGACCCACAATACATGGGCCCAATTCCCCCCTCCTCCTTTTGGAGAATCTTTCAGTAAGCTATGCTTCGACACATTCAGTCAGTTGAATCTGCCTGGCACACAATGTGCGCTAAAGTTGATTTTCCATTCAGTTAGTAGCAGTCTTGGATCTGGGAATGGGGGGTGGGGTGGGGGACAGATAGCTCAATGTGGAGCCATAAGTTGGCAGCTCAGTCCCCCCCCCACTGTGCCTCCCTGAGAGGGGCTGTACTCAATAATCCCTTCCAACTCTCAAGATTGAAGAGTATTAGGTTATTATTCTAAGCTCTGATTGTTATACATGATGCCAGAAAGCATGTTAAAGCCCAAATTTAAAAAAAAATGCCGTCCCAGAACACAGTGGATCTACGTTAAAATTTAGGAAAACAGGACACAAACTGGTCTTCCACAGATGATTCTTGCAATGTCACTTGACCCAAAAAATATGTCGAAAAGTACCAGGTTGCCGCCCTTATTTCTTGCTCACATTCCCTTTTAACACATTGGTTGTGCTAAATGCCAGTAGAGGGCTGCAGCAGAAGGCACCAAGTTAAATCTTAACTCTTGGCTTCTCATTAGAATTCTCCCTTGCAGTAGAAGCAATGCTATGAGAAAACAACATTCAAAAGGCCTCTTCCTCATACACTGGGCAGTGAGCAGAGGTGGCATTGTAGGGATGTTTCACAGGGTGACCATTAAGGCTGAGTGAGGGAACTGTCTCTGGCAGCTAATTTGGGGTACCACAAGAAGGTGAGCGAAAGGGTAGCTATTAATTTTTTAATTAATATTCTAAGGCACTAGTTCCCAACATTGTTTTAACCAGGTGTTCTTGGATTGCAACTCTCAGAAGCTTTCACCGCTAGCTGTGCTGCCCTTGGTTTTGGGGAGTGCAGTACAACAACACCCAGGTTATGCAAGGTTGGCAATTGCTGTTCTAGAGTACAACACTTGTAGGATTTTCATCCTGAGGTCTCAATATGATTTGCATGGCTTTTATATTGAGGAGGAGGTGCCACTTGCTTATTCAACTGAGACAAAAAAAATTTTGGGGGCTTATCATGCTGAGAAGTTACCAACAACTACTGGTTGACTATTCGCTATTATGTATTTTGTTTTGTTTTTTTGTATGTAGCCCATCTTGCTCCGGTCCGATGATTTGATATATATTGTTTATTAAGTTATTATGTTTTTACTTATTTGATCTTTTGTAATATATTGAATTGTTTGTGGGTCTGATTTCGGTTCAATTTTGTAAACCAACCAGAATAGCCATGTAGCTAGATGGAGCGGTATATACATTTAATAAATAAATAATAAATAAATATTGAATTCAAATTATTTGACTTGGTTTTTCACAAAATATGGCTCAGAGTTACCCTCCTTCTGGATCTTTCTCCCTAGCGTTATGAAGGAATCAAACTACAAATTTCTGTTCAGGTAGGTTGGGAGTGGGAAGTGAATTATAAAATCCTTGCTCATTGGTCTTTAGGTCCCTAGGCATCCCAGTCATCTCAAAATGAGAACTTTGACCTTTACATTCAGCATTCTATTGATTTTCTATTTGATGTAGATGATGACATTGATATTCTCTTTACTTTCCTATTCTTCTGCATTTCTTCCTCAAAAAACAATGAGACACACAGCCAAGACTGTTTCTGTTATGTTGGGGAAGAAAACAGTTTTGTTCACATTTTGATGTGAACTTACCAAATTTACACTTTCTTTCTGTGTGTACTGTATATATAAAATCAAAATGCTATTAACCTTTAGTCTTTGCATTTTTCTAAATTTATGACATGATTCTTTCATCTAAAATGCATATATTAAGGAAAAGCACAAACAGAAATATTGGTGGGGAAGGATTCCAGAAATCTGTATCTTTCAAAAATATGTACAAATTCTCACAAGTACAAAAAAAAGAAACAAAACTTGTTTATGAACTTTTGTGGTGGTTTTTATAAATTGTAAATTCAAGCAGAAATGAGACTGAAAGAATTTGTACTGACAGAAATGTTATAGGAAAAAACATAAACACATCTGTCCATTTCTATGTTTATCATGAATTAATTGTCCCCTTTCACTGTGCAGTGACCATGCTTATTTGGGTTAGTTGAAAAGGACGTTTTAAAATATAGCCTTCCTATGCAAATTTGCTGGCTATATTAAAATTATAACCTGTTACCAAAAGGAAACATAGGAATGGACAGAATGTCAAAGAACATTTGAGAGAAAGAGAGGAGAGAGAGAGAGAGAGAGAGAGAGAGAGAGAGAGAGAGAGAAGCAGAAAAAGTCACTGGGAAAACTGGGAAAGAAAAAAGGTGGGCAAGCATGTGATTATGAGGAGAAAAACAGGTGGATAAATGTACGTACCTTTTAACAAAGTAGGGCTTTCTGTGTATCAAAATATATTTATGAGAATCTGTTTAATTGCATTATTTATTTATTTATTTATTTATTTATTTATTTATTTATTTATTTATTTATTTGATTTCTATATCACCCATCTAGTCACCAGGGTATATATTATAATAGTACAGTATATTGAATTTTGGAGGCTTTTTGGCTTTTTAAAAACTTTTCAATTATATTATGAAGCTACTTGCACCTCAGATGTGAGAGTAAAGCCAAAGGTAATGGAAACCAAAGCCTTCCCCTCAAAATGTCCTACCCCTCCTGGCAGATCCCAAACAAAACAAAAATTGCTTGCTGCCTGTCCAAATGCCCATTCTGATCCTATCCCCCAAAACAATTTTTAAAGTCAAAATTTATAATCCTAAATACACTTCACAGGATGTGAACATCACTGAGTCCAATGGAATTTATGGGAGATAATTCAAATCCTATGGAAACATATGGACAAGGTTTAAACATAAGTCTCCCTATACCATCTATTTTACAAAGCAAACCAGTCAAAAGCAAAGGACTAATACAGATTGGCAAACTGAAGGGAGGGGCTTTTTGTTAAGTATTCATTAAAAATATGAAAGTGATATTCTTATCGCAAGTCTAAGAAGAGCAGTCTACAATCTGCAAAGTGAATATGAACAGCTTATTTTTTCTTCTTCACCAAATACATAGTATACTACTTTTCTCCAGGCAGTAATGGCTTCAGGGCAAAATTATTCATATCAATCTGCTTTCAGTGGAATGTGTCCACTCAATCTTCTGAACAATGTTCCACAAGGAATTCCACAGTGCTCAGACTCACTTATCTTCTCCTCCTTTATTCAAAATTGGTAACAGATATTTGAATACCTTTGCCTTTCATACAGTCGATTTCAGACCATATTCAAATCTTTAGATCATTCTTTGCCAACCTGATTATCTTTGGTCCTAGAGGACTGTCACTTAGTAGGATATCTGCAGAGCATAGAGGCAACATTTATCCCCTACTGCAAACATAAAGAGCATGTGCTGGACTTCAGCTTCCATGATCTCTGGGCACTATCAATGTGCTCCAGCACAGAAAATTGGAATTTGGAATTTGGATTCAGAATTCAAAATGGCAGCCCTCCAGATTTAGAATTTTAAAAATACAGAAACTTATCCATAACTCCTTTACAATCAGTATACAGTCACCCCTCACTGATCGCGGGGTATAGGGACCCACCCCACCCGCAATGCATGAAAATATGTGATATGCAGAAGTGGGTGGGGGGGCTGGGGGTAGCGGGTGATCGCGTGCCTGTCCAAGGCTTCTCGGAGGAGCACGGGGGTGGCGTGGAGCGACCAGATCACCCCCCTCTGCCCCCCACGCGGCTCCGAGGCTTCTTGGAGGAGCGCAGGGGCAGCACAAAGTGACCCGATCGCCCCCCGCATGGCTCCGAGGTGCAGGTACTGCGATCTCGCAGTGTAGTGGGACCACAGTACCTGAACCGTGAAATGGTGGGGGTGTGTGACTGTACTATATGGACACAATTTTCCCCTTAAAACACACACACACAAACTGACAACACATTTTTAAAGGATTTCCCTGTGTCATCAGACACCTTTCCAGTGATTGTGCCAGATAAAAAAGAGTGCACACCGACAGCCAACAGTGTCAAGCTATTAGGAAATGGCAGTAGTGGGCAAACTTATTGAACCCTGGACAGTGGGAATCCCAGCAGGAAATGCCGGCAGCATTGGGTAAGCAGAGGAAAGCTCACACTGAGGAGTACGCCAATAGCCTGGAAAGGCAGATTGGAGTAGAGCTAGTCCGAGGTGAGTGGGATGTGTGTCAACAGCATGGGGTACAGCACAACTGAGTGAGCATAATCTCAGAGTAGCAGTTGGAAGAATGAAAGGGGGTAGCAGACTGACACATGGCATACTTAGTAGTGAGAGCAAAGTATACCATTTTCTCTTACATAAGGAGGGTTTCAGAGAAGTCTTGCAATGCTAGGTTGACCTTAAGAAAAATAGGTTTTCTACATATTCTGGGTTTCGGTCTTGAGGGGACAATGCTTCCTGTCTGGAAAAAAAATACTCTCTCAATGGGCACACTAGTTGTTGGACCAGACACCAGGCCACTGCCACCTTGGCCAGACCTCACCAAACAGAACCATGCTTGAGCATCTTCTTGCAGTGCATGCACTCAGCCATGTGAACACCGGTTGCACAGCGTTGAAAATGTTTCCAGATTATTGACTTCTTGGGAGCTCCAGTTTTTGACTGTATGTTCCTAAAAGCGATTGCTGACTTGTCATCACTACCTATTCTGTCAACTGCTGGGGCAAGTGCAATTGGAGACACAAAGGTGATTTCAGTGTCACATGCTTCTCCTTGGTCTACTCACCACCGCATGTCAGATGTGTGTGTACACGAAGGCGAGTGTCCACCACCCGCAGTGCTGCTTTGCACAGGAGAGATTTTCTGGGAACAGGGGATGGCGGCAAACCCTTCCATGAATATGGTGGATCTGCATGGTACGGATATGGAAAACAATGCCTGGTGCTCTTCATGCATACCTTTCCCAATCACAAAAGGAGCAGCACTGCTGCTGGCCCATGCTGACACAGTGCCTGAGTGCCAATTCCTTTCATGTCTTTCTCTGATACATTGGCTCTTTTTGGAGGAAAGTGCCTTTTATGCCATCTCTCTCTTTTTTTTTAACCCCTTGCCTAGCTGTTGTAATTGGATTGCCCAAAGACATCACTGGAACATGGCTAAAATTCACTCCTATCTGTCCCACCTTGAACCAGAGGCTTCTCTGCCACCTCCTTAGCAGAGACACACATAGCTGGCACTAGAGGTGGGCACGAACCAGAAAACCCATGGTTCATGTTTGTCTGGTTCAGGCCTATGCTTGGTTCGGTTCGGGTTCATAGGAATTAAAAAAAAATTGTACAAAACCAAACTGGTTCGGGGTTCAGGTTCTTCTTACCAGCGGTGGCGGCGGAGGTTCTGCAGCAGCGGCTCCTGGCCCCTGCAGCAGGGGCTTTTTGAGGCACTGGCTTGGGGCCAGCACCTTTTTTTCCAAGTGCCCTCTGTGGGCACTTCTTTTATTTGTTTTCTGCATTTTAGAGCAGGCCCATGGCGCAGTTGGAGGTTGCCCACCAGGTCCCTGCTGGCTTTTCAGTGTGCCGCCTGTGGCTGCGAACTCAGGGAGCTGGCTGCTGACCACCGGGAGGGGGGTTGGAGGAGGAGGGGGACACCATCTTCTTCCTCCGAGAGAAAGGCGAAGACTGTGCCTCTCCCTGTCCTCCGCTCCCAGAGAAGGGATGCTCCCCTTCCCTTCCTCCTCCTCCGCAGCCGCCCCTGCCACGGCCAACACCTCCTCCTTCTCCTCCCTATCAACCCACGACAGCCACCCCTGCCACTGCCCCCCACTCTCCATGTCCCCGCACCGGATGCTCAGGCCTCGGGAGGAAAAAGGACAGTGAAGCCGCTCCATGATGGGTCCACTCCATGTCCATTTGCAGCACCGACCCTCTGCTGCCGCTTCTGCCACCGCCACTTCCAGGTTCTGGCCCTGTGCTACAGCTGTAGTGTGGGGCTTTTTTTCTCCTTTCAGTGCCGACCGCGTGGCCCCTGGGGCCCGGTAGGGACTGCGTTATTTTACTTTATTTTATTTTAGGGTGCTGACCAGGCCACCCTTGGGGGCTGGTTGGCGCTCCCCCTTTTTAATTTATTTTCGCTTTCTAATTTATAAAATGAGACTTTGAACATTAGAATTTATTAGGGTACTGCATTACCAATATTCAGAATGATCAAATTTGGCTTCATATATATACAAATATATTCAAATATGGCATTATTCAATTAATTCCAAATATTTACACATCTGAATCCATATCCCTATGTGCCACTAATGATCTTGAGTAGGGCCAATGGGAGTTGCAGTCCAAGAAATATGGAGAGTCATATGTTCCCCATCCCTAGTTCAAAAATTATTTTTCTCATGCTCAGCTCAGAAATAGATGTATCACTGAGCTAGCATGTGTAACATCCATCAAGAGATTCAGATCATTAATAGACCTTCAGCTGAATCCAGATCTGGTTGTACAATAGGGTTTAAATTAATCCTGACACACTGGTGTTATTACAAACCAAATATTTAATGGACTTCATTTGCCAGCTAAAGGTGGAGTCCAGCTGATGTTCATGGAAGCAAAAAAGAAAGTTGAGCATTAAATCTGACCAATTATTCTCTTGTTAGAGGAGTTAAACATGAACAGAATACTGATCGGGCTAGCGGCTGCAAAATGTGAAATCCACACACCAACAATCTATGTGTTTCATGGCCTCCTTGAAATAACCCTTCAGCCCAGCTGAGGTAATGGGATCTTGCTAAAGCATTGCCCTGACAGACTTAAGAATTGTTTCAAAGGGTTATTCTCAGACAAAGGACAACAATTAGATTGTCTAATAATATAAAAAACGTTTCCTGAAAGAAATGTCCTTGGTTATTGTTTATTGCCTGCACTTCATAGGAAAATGCTGCAGAGCACGATTCTGTTTGTGGCACTCAGGTAGTTAAAAGCTGCACAATTTGCTTTCTGAAGCTCTGATTTTGCTGACTTTATTTCAAGGCAATCAAAAGTACCTCATTTGCATCCACATTCACATTAGTGGCCCATATGTTAGCCCTGTTTAAAAGCTATATGCTGCATTCATTATGAAATATTTGGTTTTCTCATACTTTGAAATTATTGTGATCCTGTTATAACGCTTATTATATTTAGCCTAAAACACACAGCATTTTTTCCCTCTGATTCAATCTTTTTTGCCATTGTTTTTGTTGTCCTCGTTGCTGAATTTGTTGATGATGACAGCTTCTACAAGTGCAGTTTTATTTTTGTTTACAGCATAATGGCAACTTGCAAAGCAGAGAAATAATTCACCAGGCAGCTCTTTAATGTGACAGAGCCTTATTCCTCTTCCTAAGGCTTCCGGGGGGCGGGGGGAATCCCATATGCCTTTGCAGAAGATTTCCAAACAGGCTTTGAGTCACGATGCATGTACTTTTGAGACTAGAGGGTGCTGTTTATATAGCTATAGAAACTGGCAATGCTAAATTCTGGCTAGCATTATGTAGAACTGCTAGATATTTCCCATTTTTAAATGTCACAATTTCCCATGATGGAGTAGGACATTGGATATGGTTCACTCCACCCACTCTTTTGACCTGCATTACAGTGCTCTAAGGTAGAAAGTTTCTAGTGCAACATGAGTGTTTTTACAATTAAAAGGACAGCTTTAAAGGCTCCATCTTTAGGGGTCTCAGACCACTGTGCCAACCACCACAAATCATGCAAAAGTAAACTGAAGCTCATTCCAGACAAGTTGGAAGTGCTGTTGGTCGGTGTTGGCTAGAGGGCTATTCCCTTGCCCTAGACGGGGTGCACACCCCCTAAGGGACAGGGTCCACAGCTTGGGGGGTACTTTTGGACCTGGGTCTTACCTTGGAACTCAGTGGCCAGGGATGCCTTCTTACAGCTGTGGAGAATTTATCATCTTCGCCCCCTACCTGGATGAGCACAGCTGGCAACAGTCATCCATGCAGTAGCAACAAACAGCTAGACTGGTCGACCGTAATGTGCTTTATGTAGGGCTGCCTTTGAAGACAGTCTGGCGATTGCAGCTGGTACAGAACTGGTCTGCACAGCTGGTGAGTGGTGCCCCTGTGCAGACTCCTATTACACCAGTTCTGAAAAATTTACACTGGCTGCCAGTTGCTGCCCAGGCCCAAATTAAAGTGCTTATGCTTAAATATAAAGCCCTAAACAGCTTAGGTCCTGGTTACCTTAAAGACTGCCTTCTTCTATACAAGCTTGCCCATACTTTAAGATCAGGCCAGGAGGCCCTGCTGAAGGTGCCATCCCTCAAAGAGGTGATGGGGTAGCATGACAAAACAGAGCCTTCTCAGCAGTTGCCTCCTAACAGAAATCCTCCCGACATCAATGCTTTTCACTGCTCAGCCAGCATTTTAATTAGATAGCAATCTTTTTAGCTAGACTCATGAGCAGCAGGATTTTATTATTTGTACTGTATATTGGTTGTTTTAAATTGTGTTGTTTTTGATGGTTTTACTATAGTGTTGTAAGCCGCCCAGAGACCACTTGGTAGTGGGGTGGCTGAAATTGTTTTGGTAAATAAATAAATAAATAAATAAATAAATAAATAAATAAATAAATAAAAAGTCCCTTGTGACTGCCAAGCATCCTCTCCCATATGCTGGGATGAAGCACTCTCATACAAACTTTACAAGCCAGTTGAAGCTCACGGTGCTGCCCAGAAACATGAAAAAAAAAAGATGCTCTAGTCTTTGGTGGAATCCTCTGCTGATGTCCCCCCATCCCACATCCCTCATCCTAAAAATGAGGGAGGCAGAAGGGTTTCTGGCTGAGGCTTTTTGGGTAAGCAACTGCTCTAATTAGACCAGGCAGACTTCAGATTGCAATCATTTGAGGAGGTGTATTTACAAAGTCAAGGGCGGGAATTCTTGCTGCATTCCTTAATTCAACACCCTTTTGCACCCCTCCCTGATGTTATTGTCAACAAAATCACAGTGACATCCCTACTATTAGCAATAAACAGACAAACACAGATTGTCTAGGACAGCAAGGATAGTCCACCAGCTATTTATTCCAAATTTCCTGGCCCTTCCCCTGTTTTGGAGGACAGAACTGTGCGTGCTATCCTGCATGCCCTAAAGTTTCTGTTAACCTCAGATGTGGCAGAATGTTTAACACATGAATCAACTCCTAGTACACTGAGATCCTGAATATGGAACTGAGGGGGCCACCTCATATTTGGCCCAAGGAACACAATGGCTTGACAAGACTGGAGGGGAGGAAGAACATCTGGCCCCAGCTGGCACCCCTCTCCCAGAAGCAAAAGAATGAGGAGGTGCTTGGCACTGCCAGAAAGAATATAGTCCCACCACAAAATGGCAACAACTCGAGGAAGGAAGAGCATCCCATTCTCTACTCTAAAAAGCACTCATGACCCTGAGCATTAGAACATAGAAAAGGATGAAAGCAGTAGAGAGTAGATACGGGCATAAATCAAAAGAACCAAAATGTTGTTTTGTCATTTCATTACTTTGTTTTGTAGCGAAACAGTAGGACGTCTTTTGTCACAAAATGAAATGAAATGCCATTTTTACCTCTAGGAATAAAATGATTGTAAATATAAATTACAAGGGGTGCCCCTAGGAAAAAAAATCTTTCTAATCAAATTAGGAAGTCACAATAGCCCCCCCCCCATGGGTGAGTGATTAGAGGCTTTGTTTCGAAATCCAAATTTAAATTCAATTACAAAGTTTTTTTTCCTAGGTTCACCCCCTTTAGAGCTTAATAGCTCAGTCCCCTGAAACCCAAACCTCTCCAAATTTTGGAGGCTTACAGGGAACAGCTTGAGGAACCTCCTCTGCCATTTTGGTGCCTTTAGGATCCAGGGGAGCATAGTGTTTTGTTTCATTTTGTTTCGTAACAAGACTACTTTAAAAATTTGTGGCAAATGAAACAAAATGAAACTACTAAATAAACGATATGAAACAAAATGCTACACTTCCATTTCGTGCCCACCTCTAGTATACAGTAGAGCATTTTCAAGGTCAGCTACTTCCAGTGAACCACCCATTACAGCCAGTTGAAGAAGTGTAGTGTTCTAGACTGACATCAAAAAATACCTTTAGGCCTGTCAAATCCAGACTGCTGGGAGCATGGTCTATTCTTGAAACCTTAGCAGATTATTTGGTTCAGCTCAATGGGCAGGGAAATCTTAGGAAGGGACCATGATTGAAGATTTTCAGTTGAGAAACAGAAGGAAAGCTGGAGAAGCAGGAGTTGCTGTTCTTCTGGAGGATGAGAAGACCCTTACCATCTTTCATATCTCTGTCCAGATTGGCAGAATGCCACTATGTCTTTCTCATCTGTACAATCCACAGCATAAAGAGCCTTTATGCTGGTGAAATGTAATGCCGTACCCTCAGCCCTTCTATATGGATGGTTTAAGGCAGGCATGTCCAAACTTCAACCCTCCAGATGTTTTGGACCACAACTCCCACAGTCCTTTGCCATTGGCAATACAGGCATGGAATTCTGGGAGTTGTGGTCCAAAACACCAGGAGGGCCGAAATTTGGACATGGCTGGTTTAAGGGAATGCCTCTATCGCCAAGGCTGTGCCCCCGTGACTTAAATCATGCAGAGGCAGATGAACAGGTGTTCTTAACTTGTCCTCTATGTAAGCTTCATCACAAGAGTATCTCAGATTTATCCTAGCACAGTGACCTTTTAGAGACCGAGTGCCCAAACTGCAATTCAAAACCCACCAATTTTTCACAAAGTGAATACAGGTGGCTGTGAAGGGGCGATGTCAGGTGCCCACAGAAAGGGCTCCGAGTGCCACCTTTGGCACCTGTGCCATAGGTTTGCCAACACTGTCCTAGCACATCTCCGGGATGGACAGATGCTGATGTGATGCAATTACTCCTGTCAAATGAGGAGGATGAAAATATTCATAAGCTTGCCCATTTTGTGTATACAGTCGTAAGTTACTGAGAAAAGGGGTAACAAGCTTAGCCCTGCACTAGACCAGTATTGGCCTCTTAGCTCCAAAATGACTCTATATGTGTTCCACATGCTTATGGAGTACGGATCTGCTATAATGATTTTATATATGCTCCGAATTTTACTAAGATGTGAACAACACTGCACTGCTAAATATGAGCAATATCCATGTCTAAAAATCCTAAACAAGTTCAGCTGCTTGTGTTATAAAAATACAGAATGAGGGGAAAGACAGTCGAACATGTTAATCTCTGATGGAGTAACAATAACTCAATTAATTAAATAATATTTTCACAAATCAGCAATCAGGTAAATATATACATTTCGCCACATGATGTCACAATATGCCTACAATATGTAGATATTAGCTTCATATTCTAAAACCAGCAACCTTGGGTGTACGCTTCAGTTGACACAAGCCCATTACGGGTACCAGGAACTCTGGTCTGACAATATGCTTTCTTTATGCTGTGACCTGAAATTCTACTGAGCACAAGTGACATCTTCTTTGAAATGGTTTTTCAACATTAAAAAAAAGGGTAAAATTCTCCTTAAGGATACTCCAGAATAAATTGAAATAAGTTAACAGCCCTCTTTTTCCTATTAGCAGTGAACAAAAGAATCAGCTCCCCCCGCAGGTAAAATCTGGGCACAAATTGCACTGCTAACAGATGGAATAAGAATGCTTGTCTGCACCCACTTTGTATACTGCTCAGACGATGTTAACAGATGGAGATAGATGGGGTCAGGTGCCCTCTGTCAATACTTTAGTGCTAACAGAACTACGTTCATTCTAACATTAACTCAAGCCTATAAAACTAAGATTCTAGTTCACTTGCACAGTTGTGTACTGTAAAGATTGCAGGTCTAGAGGATAACAAATGCCGAGGCTTCTTAAGATGTTTACCCAGCAATCTTAGATTTATTGTCATGAGTAGGAACAAAAGCAGATCAACTTCAGCAAGTGTTGTTGTTGTTGTTGTTGTTGTTGTTGTTGTTGTGCTAATACTATTTGCTATTACTGCTACTGCTACTCCTACCATTACTGCTGCTACTGATGTTGATGACAAGAATTAACACTATGAAGATGATACCAAAGTTCACTTCACTACTGATAACAGAAGATGAGTCTACATGAAATGGCTTACTTGCTTGCTTGCTTTAAAAAAGGTATAAATATTCCATCATCTTCAAGGGGTCCCATGGTGGTATGAATATCATTATAAAATGGGAAATACAGTATCATAGTGTTTTCTTAAAAAATCATAACTTTTGAACTCTTTTTTCAAAACGTATCCAAATTTGTTACAGGGCAAGAACGGACTTTCTGCTTCATCTGTGCAAAATCCGGTGCTGGTCTGAGGTCCAGGTTTTGCATGACAGTTTTGTTTGGGTCATCCCTATTTTTTATTTGATTTATGGAATGCCATATAGTGCTGGCAGCATAATATACAGCTATGTGCTTGTGTGATCATAATATAAACAATAAGTCTGTTTTTAAAGTGCCAGGGACAGAAAATCCACAGGATATGTTCAAAAAGGAATTGCTGGTATGGAGGCAGTGGTGTCCAAAAGCAGTATTCCAATTGGTTTTACAACATTTTATTGTGCCACTCCTGTCTCCCCTCTGCCTTCATCTTAAAAATGCCACTTATGTCAAATGAAGCCTTTGTGTAATTGTTTATAGCAACTTCAAGTAAGTGGAGTTTTTTTTGTTTTTTATTTTAACGGAGTAGTAGTTTCTTCTTGCAAAAACAGTAATATTATGGCAATAGGGGAAATGCTTGAAGTGATGGCATATTTCATTTTCAGTCCATGGTTTTAAGGAGGGCTTGAAGGTTTTCTTTTCCTTCTTTCTAGTGGATGTACAATAGAAGAATGACAGCAGAAGGTATGAAATAAAATAGGGCATGTCATGAAGCAAGCAGAAGGGTAAAACAGAAGAAGACAGAGAAGACACAGAAGTGGCTTTGACAGCTCCTTGTTTATGTGCATATACTGTACATACAGTGACAACATGGATTAATGACAGCACCAGAACAATGCATTTCAGCCGAACAAGCTCACTGTGGTTTATTTGCATTGTGGATGTGGAGCAGATTTCCATAAAGGCAAGGATTAACTTGCAAGAAAGCTTGCCTAAGTAGTATGGTCACTGACACTGTGGCCACATGGCTAGTGTCTTGCTGAGTGTCTGCTTGAGAGTTAAAGCTGATGAGCACAATAACTGCTTGTGCAAACATTATCGTTATGTAAATTGAAGGTCGGGTTTCTTACCAGAGATGACTCTTTGGCAAATGCAACACTTGCGCAAGCAGCATGATGCTGCATTACTGCACTGGCAGGACTTCTAACCCAGCAGAATCTCTTTACTAGAGCTGGAAAATTCAAGAAGTCCAGAGGTTACATGTGTCTGTGCCTGGAGGGCTGGTCCTGCTACCATAACTTTAGCTTTCAAATTACAGTATTTGTTACAACGTTTGAACTGAAAAAGATCAATTTACCCCATAATCTCTCTCTCTCTCTATAGATAGATAGATAGATAGATAGATAGATAGATAGATAGATAGATA
>JAHTLZ010003542.1:35838921-35851085 GCA_023846285.1 Phrynocephalus versicolor
ATAGATAGATAGATAGATAGATAGATAGATAGATAGATAGATAGATAGATAGATAGATAGATAGATAGATAGATAAAAATTAGGGGTGTGGCTATTAGAGAAGTAGGGGAAATTATATAATTAAATCTGACAAAAATGAGCAGTGAAGGATTTTAGAGGGAGTTCCTCCAATGCCTTTATAGAATTACAATCATAAATGTTCTGCATTGTTTTGATGCTGTTGATGCTTCTTTATAGCACTATTATCAAATATTTTAGGATGGATGCACACTGGCTAATTAACTTGAACTTACTTACTGTTAAGGAAGTGAAAATTGTCCCCAATGCCCCCAATAAGTCAGAAAGGGATTACTGAATCATTTTTAAAAATATATTTAAAATGTTTGTAGATGTGAGGGGTGCTAGGTGGCCCCAGAGATTTTAGGGGGCCACGTTTCATGAATGAGTCTATAAGATAATAACCAATAAAGCACTGAGGCACACCTTGGGGCTTCCAATTCATTTTTGGAGTCACTCAACAAGAGTATGTGACCAGTGGGGCATAATGGGGAAAGCATCAAACCTGGTAAGGGTGCTTGATTGAAGCTACCTTGCAGCCATTTGTTGCGCAGCCAAACAGGTTCACAGGAAGTTAATTAAATGTTGAAGAATATACTGTTCTTAGCTTCCTGGCAAAGGGCCATAACGCAAGTGGCAGAACAGAGAGTCTCCAACATCAGAGAGACTGTGTGTAAACTGAATACAGTTCCTGAGAGTATAACATTTCATTCATGATCAGGGTTTCATTGATCATCATGACAGGGCCAGGAAGGATCAGACCGAATCAGGAGGAGGGGTTTTTCCTGATGTTTGGCTTGGTCCTTCAAGCCATCTGCAATTGTACGCTCTCGGGTGCATTGGTGTAGTAAACATCATGGACTGTTATTCTAGTTGTTCAGAAGAACAAATGATTCTAAGCATGCCTGTAGACTGCTTTGGCCTCCTCAGAGAATAAGCCAATGGTTCTCAACCTGTGGGTCCTCAGATGTTCCTGGACTGCAACTCCTAGAAGCCTCCACCACTTGCTGTGCTGGAAGGGGTTTCTGGGAGCTGCAGTCAAGGAACATCCGGGGACCCACAGGTTGAGAACCACAGGAATAAGCCTTTCTGGAACACCAGTGTTTTAGAGCAACTAGCTCAGATAGAGAAACACCTCCCACTGAGATACTGGCTCTTTTTTTTTAATCCCACACTGCAAAGAACAGACTGGATTGCTATCTATCCAGTACAGTCAGCAACACACAAGGATATTTTAATCCAGGCATGCCCAAATTTCAGCCCTCCAGATGTTTTGGACCACAACTCCCAGAATTCTAAGCTTAGATTGCCAATGGCAAAGGACTGCAGGAGTTGTGGTCCAAAACATCTGGAGGGCCAAAGTTCGGACATGCCTGTTTTGATCAAACAAAAAGGAGTTTAGCATGGATAATGGGGACTGTTGAGTCAAGATAGCACAGCGCCCCATACGATTTTGAAGGGAGCAATGAAGACAAGATAAGGCTTGGTTTTGTGTGTGGGGGGGGTTTTTTTGTTTTTTTTTGTCTTTTTGAGAAACATTATATTGAGAAAATCTAGCAAATGGCTAAAGGCAGTCGTGGAAATGGGGCAGAAGCAGGGAGGCAAGGTCAATATCAGTTTCGTAGAGAAAGGAGAGATGATAGTCTTGAGACTGGGAGCAAAGAAGGCAGAAAATTCCTAGAACTTAAAGAGCTTTCGGTTCAGTTTGAATGTTATTGCTGATGATTCAAAATGAACAGTGCAGAGGAGCCAAGAGCTATCGCAGAAATAAGGGACATCAGAATCTCATGTCGAAAGGTGTGTGTGTGAGAGAGGGACTCTGGATGGTTAGCATGAACTGAAGAAATGAACAACAACTTGTTATGGGGGAGGGAGAAAAAGAGACTTTGACAGGTGTGTCAACCTCCCAAAAAATTATACTGTACTGTCCTTACTGCTGGTTCTCCATTGTCCAGTGTGTGGAATCCCTCTCAAGTATACAGAGTTTTTACGAAAGAGAAGGAGCCATTTCTAGAATTGCCTTTCTTTGCTGGAGATGATGTACTCACCACATTGTTATTTTTTAACTTCTGTCCAGAAGATATTAAGGTCTAGTGCCTCTTTTAGCCTTTGCAATGAGAGTATTAGATGAGATTCAGTTTAAGGGGAGGTGCAATTAAGAGTGAATTCAAGATCTGCATCAGCTTTTGATTTATACAGTTCCAAAAAACAATGATTGCCCCATTTTCTCTAAATCTGAACTTCTGTGGTATACTTGAATTGAAGTATACGTGTTCTAAGGCAAAACACATAAATCCTCTTGCCACAGAATACTGTATATGAAACCATGAAAGACTCAAGCGTCTAGCTGTATTTATATTTTTCAGAAGCAGTGGTCATACGTATACAATGTCAGTGCAGAAGCCTCTCAGGGACCACATTTTAGATTTGATTGGTTTTTTTCTAGGGATGATAGGATGGGCTTTCATGTTTAGCAAAAGACCCAAAATATGAAAAAAGACTTCTTTGTTGTCATTTTCAGTTAATGAAAGAGCCTTTTAAACACCAGTGATCTGTATTAACAAAAGAGGAGCAAAATGAATGTTTTATTTTCTTTTGAGTTCCTTCTTTTGGAACTTCCATATCATTTATAGCCCTTTTCTTTGCCACAGGAGATTACTCTTCAGTGGGACTTACCTCGAAGGTTTTGTTTGTCTGTTTTTGTTTTTCCTGCAAGAACAGGCCACATGCTCTGTTACAGAAATTCATGTTAAAACCTTGCTTCTCTCTTCACAGGAAACTATCCAGAACTGTTCATCCTTGTTCAGTCAAGCAGGCTATTTGAATGACACTATACTGCCCATATATTAACAAAGATTCATTCATTCATTTTATTTTATTTTATTTTATACTGCACCACCTAGTGGCCTTGCCACTTCTCTGGACAGCTTCTGGCAATAAAATAAACATACAAAGAAAAGCTATCATGAGTCAGGTTTGTACCTGAGTGTGATGGATTTCAACTACAGACAGCGTGGGAGTAAATCTTTCTTTACCAGACTGAAAGTACATCCACATTTGAAACAACCAATTACCGGTAAGTATCAAATTAGAATCTTCTACTTTAAACAAAATTCCAGCAGAGGCAGAACATGGCCCAGTGGCATGCATAGGAACTGTAATGGAATTAGGATGATGGGGCATAGTGTGACTCATAAGGCTCAATATTAACTGTACATTTACAGCCTTGTCTTTAGAACAGTGGTTCTCAACCTGTGGGTCCCCAGATGTTCCTGGACTGCAATTCCCAGAAGTCTTCATCACTAGCTGAGCTGGCCAGGATTTCTGGGAGTTGCAGTCCAGGAACATCTGGGGACCCACAGGTTAAGAACCACTCCTTTAAACTCTTATCTATGGAATGTAACAGGTGAGACATAACAAGCCAAGCTAGAGAAAGTAAGCTACCATTGATTATTTATTTCACGTGACATCTAGAAGCTTCTCAGATCAGGGAGAAGAGGAGAAGAATGTACTTATGTGGGGGAGAAACTCTTGCTTGAATTCTGCTTCAAGATGTAGGTTTAGCCAGCTAAGGCATGTATATTTCAAAGTATTAAATTAGTTGAGTTTATCATAGGCTTTATTATTTTTCAGGTAATAATATGTGATTGCATCTGATATGTATTTTTATATTTGTCATTGATATTTATGAGTTAATTTTTCATTTTTGTAACTTAGAATAGTGAATAAAATGATTTTATTATATTGTTCTCAGGGCGTTTCTTTTGTTTAAAAGAACCCAATGAACTTCAGCGAATTCTCAGCCAAATACAACCCCTATCCCTGGGTTCCGTTATAGGCCCTGAGGAAAATTACCTCAGTCCTACCCCTAGAATAGATGTGCAAGTTCTTAGGGTATCAATTTGTATGCTTCAGAGGTCATCTTGGTGCCCCTTTAAATGCGATAGTTCTTGAGAAGTCCAAGTCAGGACATCAGTAGCAGATTACACAGTCACGGGCTAATGAGAGTGGGATAAGGAAAGCTCTTGAAGGACTGGTGTAAAGCACAGACCTTGGAGGAAATCAAATAATGCATTGTAAAATTAGTGCAAAGGACTGCTAAGAAATTATTCTTGGATATAAAATTATATTTGTGTCAGAGTCTTTGTTATTCAGAAAGTTGTCACTCTAGACCAGGCATGTCCAAAGTCCAGCCTGGGGGCCAAATGTGGCCCATTTTAAAATTTTGAGTGGCCTGCAGCCTCTTTTCCCTGCCAGCCCAGCCTGTCACTCATCACCGCTGGCCAGCCCCTCCCCATGCCTGCCGGAGACATCAGCTTGCAGTTTATGGTCTGCCTACCTTCCCAGCCTCTGTCTGCCCCCCCCCCAACCCAGACACCTGCCCTGCCTTCCCATCCCTGACTCCTTTGCTGCAGTGTCGTCCCCACCTCCTTGCGAGGGAGTGCAGCATATGCGAGCAGGAGTGTGTCTTGGGTGTGTGCGGGCTGATTCCCGGACCATGCAACAGCCGCTGGGCCCATGGGTGCCCAGAGCATTTGTGGCTGTTGTCATCACATGCAGGCCCACACCCTTTCTCTCCCCCCGCTTCAGGCTGAGTGGTCGGCCCCTACACATTTTCACCTCAACAAATCTGGCCCTCCTTGCAAAAAGTTTGGACACCCCTGCTCTAGACCAGTGGCTTCCAACCTGGGGGTCGAACGACCATTTCACAGGGTTGTTTCATTTCACATGAGCCAGTGAAGAAAAGGGCACTAATGGCTTGGGTCTGGAGGAGGGGGGTAGGAAGGGGGTCAAGAGTGGCTTACAGTTTGATAGGAGGGGTTGTCAGTCAATGGCACCTGCGGCAGTGGCCTGCCAAAGGGGGACTTTGACCTCTTCCAAGCAGGGCAAGGGGACACCACAAAACAAGGAACCGTATTAAAGGGTCACGGCATTAGGAAGGTTGAGAACCACTACTCTAGACTATCTTCTGGTACTAACAGATGGGTAGTACCAGTTTCCAACATAAACAACAAGAACCTGCAAGTAGACTTGATAATTTGCATGGAAACAAAACTTGAGATGAAGTCTGTGAATCTGTCTGCCGAGAAATTTTCTTTCCAGCTTCAAGTTAACCTGAGACAAATGCGAGCACTCCTTGAGTTTTTCCATCGTAAGACACAGGCAGAATCAAAGCATTGTTTTTCCTTTTCAGCAGAAAAGCTAATCAGATAAGCAGATGGAATCCTGCCTCAGCTAAAGACAAAACTTGCAACGACTTCAGTGGGGCCAAGATTCTGCCCTCCTCTGAGAATCTTTGAATAGCTGCTGTTTTTCACCACTGTTATCACCCCCCTCTGGATCCTTCCGTTAAAGCAGCAATCCTAAGGAGTGAATTACTTCAATTTCATTGTGAGGAGGGGAAAGAGACTGCCAAGGAGGAAATTTTTATTTGCCTTGAATTAGAAACATGAATTTTCTTCCCCTCCTACTGGTTAGTAGGCTCAGTTTTTAGCTAAGTCAGGCACCAAAAAAGGAAAATCAAATGAACAGTGAGGTTTCTTGGGGTATGAAGTGCTTTACAATTAAGTAAGGTGCTACGGAGTTGGAAGAATAGTGTTGCTCATCAGTTAGTGGTAGCTCTCTGCTAGGCTGCAAATGAATTCAGTCCGAGACAGCATTCCAAATTGCTCACACAAGCTTTCTTTTATTATTTTTATTTGGTTATGCTCTGACTCCCTTCCAGAATTGTACATAATGCCCTCGTCTGAAGTTGTTCAAATAGCACCCCATGGCATAGTGTGACAGTGAAAGGATATTGCCTTTGGAAGCTGCTAATGGTCCATGAAAAGAAAACAGCAGAAAGGGAGGGAAGCCGTTGTTCCAAAATGGTAAGGAAGGAGGAGGAGGAAAAAAGACTGGTGGCTGGTGGGGCACTTTTTTAAAACTTCCCCCACCGAGCACCAGCCAGCTGGCTTTTGGCACTTAAAAAAAATTTTTTTTTGACTTTTATTCCCCCACCCCTGCTGCTCAGCTGATCCTCCGGCTGGTCGGGCACTTTTTAAAAAATTATATTTATTCTCCCCCCTCCCACCAGCGCCGCTCAGCTGGGCCCCCCCCCCCCTTCCTTGTCCATGGGAACTGAGATCCCATATCTTCCATCACATGACCCAGGAAGAGGAAAACCCGGACTTCTAGATTCACCAGATCTTCCCCCAGGTAAGATAGCAGCTTATTCATAAAAGACAGGACCAGTTGCTAGCTGGGAGTCATCTGATAAAAAAAGAGAAAAGTAACACCCACCTTTGCATATTTCCAGTTGTAAAATGCTCCAGGTTCAGACTTCTCTGAGGAAAGCAGCTTCTGGGAAACACTGAGAAGCCACATTTCTTACAGGGAAGGGAAGGAGGAAAGACTCCCTTGCAAATAGGAGGACAGAGGACATGCCTAGTACTTTGGCGTATGTGGACACCAGAGTAACTCTAAATAAGTGGTGGATGATACTTTGGGAGGGAAGGGTTATAGTGGGGATGCCCCACAGAGCCACAGCAGACACTTTGGGAGACACTGCTCTGTGGGTACTCTGCAGCTCCCAACAAATATAAGTGGGCAGACTAGTGGTTCCAAACGAAGGTTAAGGTTTTCAAGTATAGTATTTAGCCTTTGTTTATATCAAAATCCAGAAATCTGTCTGTCTGTCTCTCTAGCTGAGAGTGCTTGGCATTTTGGTAGCACTTTTATACTCAACATGGTCTAAACGCAAGCCAAGCTACAGGGTAAGTCTGGCTCCAAATTATCGAGAACTTGATACATTCAGCCAAGAAAAAAATCTATTTTATTTTCTAACATTCCCTCCAGTGTAACAGTGTACTGCCAGGCATTTTTTTTCCATTTGGCTCTCCTCCCCAAACAATACCATAATATAATAATAGCAATACTAATAATAATATTTTGCAGGAGGGAAAATACTGCCCTAAGAGAGAGGCATGTTTACTGTGTAGTGATTTCCCAACAGAAATTAATTCCAAACAAATTTACATTCCACATTTAAAGAAGATATAAATTATTCATATTTGCATATCATCTGCACTCGGCATGTCTTACACCGGGGTACCTGTAATTTTTCAGTTTACCCATTTAAAAATTTCACTCGGTAGCTCATTAGCATGTGTTTTGTGCTACTATTCCACTGAGGTAATTTAATAGTCTTCAATAGAATTATGTTCAATTAAAATGTGTTGGCTTTTTACGATTCCAGATCTTTATACCTTTTAATTTAATTGCTTTAGGCCTCAGTTTTACTTAAGTACTATTAATACACCTTGCTTACTAACTCCACTCACAAAGTGTAGAAAGCTGAAGCACATATGTTGAGGAGCACAAGTACTTGTAGTGTGTACTGCAATGTTTCATTCATTTGAAGCTCTATTTTGCACAGTTTGACCCAGAAATGACACTTGAGGGGCTGATCTGTTTCGTTGCCTTAACTAATCAGTTCTGTGACTTAGCAGGCTGGCCCAAGACATTTTGATGGCTGAGCCAATGTATAAAAATGATGCCAGTTATCAGTCCATTTATACAAGTTGACAAGACAGAGAGTATAAAGATATGCTTATTTTTGTTTCAAAGATAAGGACAAATGTTTGATGTGTTTTTTTTTCTGCATGGCAGGACTGCAAGCGTTTGTGATTGCTTCATATTCCATTAAACATTTGCAGAAGCATTTTGTCCAAACATGTTTTAATGCTCAACACAAGTGTTTGTGATCAATCTTTTTGCACAATTGTAACACTTTCTTGCTAACTGTGCTGATGACAAAAAATAAAAAGCTACCATACTGGTCTTTTCAGTTGGTGCAGGAGTGGAAAATCTTGCATCAGCTAACATTTTTTAACACTGTGGATGTCCTGAGACATACTTTTTCATTAAGGATGAAAAACATGTGAATATGCATTACATTTTTAACCTACACTGGCACTTGATTTTACTCAACACTGCCAATAGAACAGCCATGACCACCTCAATGAAAGCTGCAGGCTAGTTTAATCATGTGTAACCCATATCTCTATCCTTCCCTGGAGCAGAACTAGTGAGGTTTAATGAATTGAGTGATTGATCGGGACTCGGGAGACCTGGGTTCAAATCCCTACTTGGCCATGGAAACAAAATGGAGAGGGTGACAATAGCAAAATCACTCTTTAAATATTTTCCATGCCTTTTGGCCCCTGTGAATTGAATGACACTCCATGACACATAAAGATGACAAGATCCAATGAGAGGAACAGCTGTTCTGGTCCTACCACTCGTTCTTGAGATACCTCACTATGCCTAATGAGAGGGCCAACCTCGCTAGCAAGTTGGGAAGCCACTAAGCTCCACTATATTTGGAGGAACCAAGAGATAATTATAGTTTCCCTGTAGATGATGAATCCCAACATGTAAGAATATCTTTAAAGTTCTCCTGTAGACATTAGTTATGGGTTTATATGATTAGTGCATCAGTCTATGACAGAAATGCCTGCATCAGTAGGCATTTCATCCTCAGAATCTAATTTCTTGAATTTATAAAAAGAAAGGACCTGCTAGAATGCGTTTTCCTACACACACACACACACACATCAATCCCTTAATGTCATAAGGGACACATGCTGGTTCACTAAGCACATTTCTGCAACCAGAGGACAAAGAGACTATAACAAGATTGAAAGAACTAATAGATGAGACCAAATACTTGGCCAAAACAATGAAAGCTGATACATTGTCACGTGATGATAGTGCTTATGCCAGGGTTGCTATGATATCATTCTGGTACTAAAGGCACATGTACCAGCCCAAGTGCTCTAACAAATGTAAATTATGATTTGCCATGGTAATGACAAGCTTTATTTGACTGATTATCCTGTAAGGATTTCAAATTTTGGTGAAAATTATTTCTGAATAAATATTAAAAGTGTTGTTGGTGAGACATTATAGTTGTGACTGACTCTTCATGACCCCACGTCCATGGAGTTTTCTTGGCAGAAATACTAGTGTGGCTTGTCAGTTCCTACTCCAGGCACTTACAGCACCTGGTATTGGCTGGTGGTTGCCCATCCAAATACTAGCCAGGCCCGACCTGCTTAGCTTCCAAGATCAGGCAAGATTGGATGTGCTCAGGGTATCTAGGCAGCTAAAAAGTAGAGGTAAAGGGTAAAATTAGACAGAACACTAGCTCAGTTAACAGAATAATGCAGTATTTCACCAAAATGCAATCCAAAGCTTCTGTGGCTAATTTGCAGCTTCTGGAACTAAGCTCTAGGACGAATTAACGAATTTAAACTCTTAAGGGAACCCAACTTCTAATGTTGTGGTCATTATAGCATCTGTTTTAACCCATACCCAGGTTCCCATCCTATTTTGAACTGACTTGACCTTTTCTGATCTGATGGATGACTTTTATCAAACAAAGACAGACCTTGTGACTGATATACCAGCTATGGCCATTCTCAGACAGGGACAGGTGGGGAACAGTGATGTGCTCATACCATACTTGCATCTTTATTACCACAGAGCTACCTTTCTATCTGATTCAGAAGATATAGTTTGTCCAGAATGCAATAGTAAGGCTATTGCATGACATGCTTAGCTATGGACATGTCATACCTGATTGGCTCATCACTCAGAGACTTGCTTGAATACTGCAGTCATAGCCAAAGACCTCCATGGTTGTGCCATATCTTGCAAATGCTCATAAGACAACAACCAGCAACAGAGTTTTCTGTGTACTGATGCCCCTGCACTGGTATTGCCCTTATATCCTGCTTTGGCAATTCTATCGTAGTTCTAATGTATGGCGAAGATCTTGCCATTTACCATAGCTGTTGGTAGCTTTTCATATCACCTAATCTGGTTTTAATGAGATTTTAATTGCTTGTTCAGATTAAAAGGTTTTACTAACCATAGACTTTTGGGAGTTTTATGTTTATACTGTTATGCATGCACACTATCTGGAAGTGTATGTTAGTATGGCAAGTGGTATATAAATACTGTATAAGTAAATATATTGTTGAAATAAACCCTTTTATTTTAAATAAAAATAACAAGACAAATAAAAATAACAAGACCTAGACCTCCAGTTAACATCAACAGATCGAGCAGACATGTCCAGTGTATCGCCTTCCTCGGCTACCTTTATCGCCATTTAACCTGTGACATTGTCGGAAGTGGACAGGGCTCTTGACTGCTGTCATGCCACCACCTCCTCCCTCGACCGTTGCCTGTTCTGGTTTATAAAAGTGGCCATGCTGGTGACCACCAAATGGTCCACTGCAATAGTAATGGATCTCTCAAGGAGGACAGGGTCTCCCCTGCCCTCAAGGAGACACTTATTAGGCCCATCCAGAAGAAAATAAATTTGGTGGCAGACCAAATTGAGAACTTCAGGCCTGTCACCAATGTTCCATTCATTAGCATGGTAGTTGAGATAGTGATGGCTGATCAACTTCAGGGGCTGCTGGATTAAACCAATGGTCTTAATCCATTTGAAGCGGGATTCAGGCTGCACCATGATACAGAATTGGCATTGGTCGCCCTGCATGATGACCTCTCAAGGGAGTCTGGAAGGGGCAAAATGTTCTTGTTGGTCCTCCTTGATCTCTCAGTGGCCTTTGATACCATTGATGATGGTATCCTCATGGGGAGGCTCTCCAAACTGGGGATTGGAGGCAGTGCTTTTCAGTGGTCCCACTCCTTCTTCGGGACTATTCACAGAGAGTTCAGCTGGGGGAGATTACCTCCATCCTGTGGTCCCTCAATTGTGGGGTGCCACAGGGGTCAGTTATTTCCCCCTTGCTCTTTAACATCCATATGAGGCTGCTGGGCAAGGAGGTATGGGGTTTCATGTCACTAGTATGCTTATGACACCCAGCTCTATATCTCTTTTTGTCCAACTGCAATGGATGACATTTTGTCCCTTCAGCATTGTCTGGATGCTGTTCTGGAATGGATGGGAGTGAGTACACTGAGGTTGAACCAGGGCAGGATGGAAGTCCTCAGGGTGCCCTCCTGTTCCTTGGGGGTTTGGAAACTCCCTAACTTTCGAGGGAGCAACTCTCTCCACACAGGTTGACGTGCACAGCCTGTTGGACCCAGCGCTGACCATGGAAGCCCAAGTGGTGTCAGTTCTCCATTCCTCACATTATCAACTGTGGTGGATCGCACAGCTGCACAGCTACCTCAACCCCAGGGCCCTCGTTACACTGGCCCATACAACTGTAGTTTCAAGAGTAAACCCTCTATGTGAAGTCACCTTTGAAGTTAACGTGGAGGCTCCAGCTAGTATAGAATGCTGCAGTCAAATTAGTGAGAGGTACAAAAAGACACCATCGTCTATTGCCCATAACTCTCATTCTGCCCAGGTTGGTCATCTGAGGGTGCCTGAGGGAAGGTACTGAGGAAAGCCTGGAAAACAGCTACTAGGAATCAGGCTTTCCCGGTGGTGGCACCATGCTTATGGAACCAATTGCCCTCAGAGGCCTGCAAGCCCCCACCCCACCCCACACTCTACAAGCCTTTAAAACAACAACTGACCTGGCTGTTCAGATCGTTTCCCTGGTTATTGACTATCTCTGTTGCTGATCTAGTTCTTGAAAAAAGGTGCCTGAGGGGGATATGATTGAGATGTACACAATTATTCAGGACATAAGTAAAGTGGATAGAGGGACAAAATACCAGAACTAAGAGACAGCACTCAAACTGAAGTTAGGGAGAGTGTGAATAGGCAAAAGAACATGTTTTTACCCAGCATGTTGTTAGTCTGTGGAACTCCCTGCCACAGGAGGTCTGATGGCATCTGGCCTGAATGCCTTCAAAAGGGGATTGGGCAGATTCCTGGAGGAGAAGTCCATCACAGGTTACAAACCATGATGGAGATGTGTAATCTCCAGCCTTAAAACCAGGATACTTTAAGGGCCAGATGCAGTGGAGTTGTATTAGGAGACAGCTATCTACTCTTGTGTGTTCCCAGACGTATTTGGCAGGGCCACTGTGAGATACAGGAAGCTGGACTAGATGGACCTTTGGCCGGATCCAACATGGCTCTCCTGTTGTTGTTGTTGTTGTTGTTGTTGTTGTTGTTGTTGTTGTTGTTG
>JAHTLZ010003542.1:35851095-35898878 GCA_023846285.1 Phrynocephalus versicolor
TGTTGTTGTTGTTGTTGTTGTTGTTGTTGTTGTTGTTGTTGTTGTTGTTGTTGTTGGTGGTGGTGGTGGTGGTGGTGGTGGTGGTGGTGGTGGTGGTGTTATATTTTTATTCAATTATGTTTTTCTTATTTATTTATTTATTTATTTATTTATTTATTCATTGTATATTGTTTGACCCATGTTTAAATTTTGTAAACTGCCTGGAGTTGACCTTGGGCCAAATGGTGCAATAAATAAATAAATAATGCCTGATTATTAAAGCTCTTTTGCATTCTAACTAGGGTTGCTACATCTCAGGTTTTGGCCTCGAGATTCTGGCTTTGGAATTCATTCTCTGGTTCTCAGCTGTGGATTGGAAACCTCAGAGAATAGCGCACCACTGACCTGGCAGTCTTCTGGCTGCGGTTCATTCTGGCAGATTACAGGCCACCCAAAAATCTAGTTGAAGACTGAGATTTACTCTTCTCCTCACTTTGGTTTAGAAGAATGTACTCCTTTTCCATTTTGTGACACACTTGCTTCCCACTTCTTTTCATAGCTTTCAGACTCAGAATCTCTCACAACAAACTCCAGACATCAAACTCATGGTTTCACTACTTCATTATGAATAATTGTGTCTCTGTGTTCTCTCTCTCTCTCTCTGTCTCTTTCTCTGTCTCTGGGCTCCCTATAGAATCACAATGTTTCTTAAAGTCTCAGATTCCTTGAGAAGATAGGTGGTTTGAGAGAGGAGTCAGAGAAGCCATTCATGTGAGCATTGACCCCCCCCCAACAGAGGTGGGGGCCTCAGGCATAATCTATCTGCTACTTATCAGGGTGTGCTTTCAACAATACCTAGACAAATCAAAAAAGCCTTCACCACCAAGGCCATACCTAACGACCCATACTTTATAGGTTTCAGCACCTTAGGCCATTGTTCACCTTAATGCTATGGATACTATTGTCTACCTAACAAGCCTATCCAGGCCATTGTTCATCTTATTTGCCTATTTCAGACCAGGGTGACAAGAGGTCAAAGCTGAATATAAGATGGAGGACTCGCACTAGCTGTATTCAGACTGATGAAGCTGTTTGGATGAGCAGCGAAACGTTTCTATCTCTCAAGAAAAAAGAGGTCCAGTAGTCATGACTCAACTTCCAGATAAACACAGCAGGATGACTGAGAATCTTCACAGACATATCAGGAAAAGGGATACTGCTGACCTGACAACCCTAATTCTATCTTTGGACAAGCCCTGTCCACATGGTTTGCACCTTTTGGTATCAATCCAACCATCAGAATGAAAAACAGTTGCACTTAAAGGAAATGTAAGTAAAAATACACATTGCCTTTCCCATCACACTTTGTCATTCCCTTTCCATTTGTTTTGTATAATTGATTAATTGTTGTGCAAGGTGTGAGCTTTTCATGTTACCTATTTTAGCACATCTGAAACTTTCTCTTGCATATGAATGCATGCTAGTTTTGCCATCATATTTTTCCAACTTATTAAAAGGGCTACACTTTGCCAGTATAATTGCAGAGTAGATTCATTATTTACAATCCTAGTCTTAGCCTTCATATCTACTTAATATGTGTAAAGTGTTTAGTTTTCCATTGTAGTCCAGCTGCATCACTGGAATCAAACTTGTAATTGCCTCTTTGGGATTTAAAACCATTATACTTGTGCTTTTATGTTCTCTTTTGTTTTGCTTGAATCACTTTTTCAGGTCTGTGAAGTACAGCTGGCACAATAAAAGTTTGATCAATGCATAACCAATGTGGTGTATATTTCTTCCAGAAATATAAAACTCAGGTGAAAAAATGTTAATCTATGAAAATTATCTTTGTCAGCTACTTATTCTCGGAATTTAAATTGGCTTCAATTTTGTGGAAGATGGTTTGGCCTGGGGTTTTCCAGTCTGGATTTTAACAGCAGTTTTTATGTTTTGTGTACTTTTGACATATTGAAACATAAGATGGTCTGATGTAAAGTTTCAATTACCAAGGAATATTTTTTCTTGCTTAGATAGAATATAATACCTGTCTGAATGACATTGTTATGGAAGCACAAATGACACAGATGGATAATATCTATGAGATCAGTCCATGTCCTTAATGTCTCTCCAGTGTGTGTGTGTGTGTGTGTGTGTTGTGTCGTTACAGTCATGACTGACCCTTCTTGACTCCATGTCCCTGGAGTTTTCTTGGCAGGAATACTGGAGTGGTTTGCCAGTTCCTACTCCAGGCGCCTACAGCACCTGGTATTCCCTGGTGGTCTCCCATCCAAGTACTAACCAGGGCCAACCCGGCTTAGCTTCCGAAATTAGGCAAAATCGGATGTGCTTAGGGCATCTAGGCAGCCTCTCCAGTGTATCTTAATCTTAGCCTTAGAACTACAGAGCTGGAAGGGACCCTATGGATCATGGAGTCCAGACCCTGTCAAGGAGGCACAGTGCAGAACTGAACCCCCAACCTCTGGCTCCACAGTGAGATGCTTAAACTGTCAAGCTACCTAGCACCAAAGCTGTGGTTATTGATTCTTCCAAGAAAGTATATGTGTTCTTACTTGAGCAATATTTAAATTTACTCTACTTACTGTAGAGTAGCTCAATGGGGCTGCTGCAGGAGCTCAGTTCTGAGGACGAAGAATCACGTTTCTCTGTATTCCTACAGCAATTCCACAAAAAATCCAAAGGAGCATTGCCAAGTTGGATCAAACACGAAGTACATTAAAATAGTGACATCTTGATAGCAACATAGTGTCTTGTTTCCCTAGTCCAGTACAGGTGAAACTTTGGCACTCCAGATGTTTTGGACCACAACTCCCAGAATTCCAAGCCTGTATTGCCAATGACATAGGACCATGGGAGTTGTGGTCCGAAACATCTGGAGTACCTAGTCCAATACCAGCTATAGGCACACCCATTCTTGTTGATTTCTCAGTTTCCTGTTTACAACATCAAAAGGACTTGTGGCACCTGAGTGACTAAAAAGACTGTGTCACAAGAATTTCAATATTCTTCTTGCAAGTAAACTAGCTACTGTCTTGAAATTTGTTGCAATTTTCTGCTAGTGGGTTCTTATTTTGTTTCATTTTTCTGCTTGTGAGAATTTTTTAGTTCATAAAAATACGTATTTACATTTCTTTTTGTACTCATTTTTGTAACATATCCATTTCTATGTGCACATTATACATTAACTTAAGTGTATTGATGGAATTTTGAAATTTCCACTTTTTCAGTTATACACCTCTTTGTAGTGTATGGATGCTTCTATGTGATTTCCCCCCCCTCTGAAAACACTACAAGCTTCACAGATATACAGGATTCCAAAGCAAGATGTATTGAATTCTAGACCTACAAGCCATAAAAAATTCAACAACACGTCCTTGATCCCTCAAAGATGCACACTGTGACCCTCAAGGATTGAAATAATACTTGCTAAATTCCTTGTTTTTGACTGCTTGTGCTGTCTTGACAGGACATTAAAGACACCTCATTAAATTATTCCAGTGGCCTTTTAGGCTCTGATAAACATAATAATCACTTGGACCTCAGCATATAGTCTACAAAGAGGAATATGCTGGATCAGCTGGATATTTTGGGTGCAATAAGACTTTTTATTCCACATTTTGCTTATCCATCCATTTCAGTGGAGAGGTCTGACCCACATGTCCCTTTATTTTATTTTATTTTATTTTATTTTGCACACAGTAAGATTTTCTAAGGTACTTAGTATGATGTCATGGATGGAGTGCTAGACTAGGACCCCAGAGATCAGGTCTTGAAGTTCCACTTGGGCATGGAAATTTACAGGGGGAGCAAAACTGGTAAAACCACCCATAAAGTATCTTGTCTACTTTAAAAGATGATTAGGGTTTCCATGAGTTAGTTTTGAGTTGACAACGGATAACTAACTAAGTTTTTTTTAGGTACCAAGAAAATATTGAGAAGTTGTACGGGCAGAATATCGTAGTATTAAAATATCTTAAGCTTCAAATAAGTATTTCAACTGAAGACTGCTATAATATCTCGTGGTTATATGGCTAAGGGTAGTCTTCAGCTTGAGATATAAATAAAATTTGGGTTGAAGCTATAAGAAGGAGTGGGCTTCTCACAACTCACATATTTTATTCTGCCTTCTGCCCTATGCTAAGAAGCTCCACAGGATATCCAAGTGCATGCTTAAGTAGTTACCTTTCTGACTACAGATGGATGCATTCCAGGCATTCTTCTTCAATCCACACATCTTTAGAATTGATCTAAGACTTTCTGTAATTAAATCGGAAAACAGTATAAGGGAGTCTGCTCCTCTGTGAAGGATAAGCACTCTCAATGCAGATGTAAACACTACTGCCTGGTGGTGTTCACATTTTTAAAATAAGCTAGTGCTTTATCCCTCCTGCCACAAGATGGGACATTTTAGTCCTTTAGACTCATATTTTCCTAAAGAATCCACGTAGAATTAAATCTATAACATAGGCTACATTCTGCAGCATTGTTGTCTGAAAGGGTCTAAGTTCCTAAGTTTTAGCTGCTTGTCCTCTGTTGTTTTGTGTTGGTGATTTTTTTTTTTTGGGGGGGGGGGTTGTGTGTTTGTTTGCCTGTTTTTTTGTTTGTTACCTGAATCTAAAATCATCCTCATGACTCTGCCATAGTTTGCCCAGCCAGTGTAATGTTTTGGGACAAAAACTATCCCACCCCATTTTTGAGAGAAGCATGATGATGACAATAGATGGGCCCCATTCATAGGGGAACATTGGAATTTTGGTTCAGATAAAAACAAGACAATTCAAACAATAACCATAAGTTTAACCATAACTCTAGTGTTAAACCACAAAACATGGGAGCTCTCATAAAGTTACAAAATATCCCCCAAGTTTTTTTTCCTCTTTAACTGGAGGAATGGGTTTCATATACATAGTCACATCTATATATAAATTGTGAAAATAATTTCACGTGGGTACAAAAAAAGAATATAAAGCCATGCATATATGTAATATTGCCCTTCCTGCCTCCCACCACAACTGCTGTTAAACTAGCTGGAGGAATGGTGGAGGGGGGAAAAGGAAGGTGCCAGGATAAATGAAATCTGTTAAATCTGAAAGCAAATTAAGGGCAGATTAATTCAGGCTCACCCTCAACTCTCAACATATAAATAATGAAAGACGGAATCTATGGCAACACATTTCCTTATTTCCATGGTGAGTCAAATTTGATCCCATATGTACAAATGCTAAGATAAAACCATTGGGGAAAAAAGGGTGGCAGAGCCTCAAGTTATTTGGCTTGTTTTACATGCTGTCAATTTAGTTGATATTAAGAGTGAGTGTGTGAAGTGGCTCAAGTGTCAGATTAGGATTCAGGGGGTGGGTTTACTTGGAATGCCCATGGAAACATACTGGTGGGGAGTGGCAATGTTAAGCCATTCTTGAATATCTCACATAGACCTTATTAGAGTCACCATGAATAGAAAGTGAATAACAATAGAATTGAGTACTAGAATAGAAATGGAATTGAAATTACAAATTACTTTATTAGTTTTAAATAATGTGTTGTCACACCATTCCTACAATTAATCACTTCTCGCTCACTTATAAGAGACTCCAGGAGACTCTTATAAAAGTGCTTTCCAATTTGTGTATGCTTCAATTTTTTTTTGAAGTAGACTTAGATTATTTTAGGTTAATAAGAAATCAGTGCATGTTGGGCCAAATCTTCAACTTTGATGCATTTCACAACACTAAAGCACACGACCCCAATAGCCCATTACCACCTCTCTCTCTCTCTCTCTCTCTCTCTCTCTCTCTCTCTCTCTCAAACACACACACACACACACACACACACACACATTACTTGAGGTCCATCAAATCCTGGTATAGTTGGGACATGGCACAGATTAACTTCTGAACAATAATGAAGAACACTATTATGATTAAATAAGTTGAACCTGTAAACCACATTGTGAAGTCATAAGCATATAATATCTCTTTTCCATGACGGGTAGTGTGATAACTAGAGATGGGCATGAAATGAACTTTTGGTTCATTTCATTATTCATTGTTTGTTACTCATTTTGTTACATAATGAAACGAATAATGAACTGTCCCCTCTAAGAGGAATGAAACAGAACAAAACAGAACCTGTATCATGGGTACACATGGTTGGCGCTTGGGGGGGGAAAGCCGAGGTGCTGGCTTGGGGCCAGCACCTCAAAAAGCCTCTGCTGGGGTCTTTTAACCATCCCCCAAAAAACAAACAAATAAATAAAAAAGGAGCACCAACCCAGCCCCAGGGGTGGCCGGGTCGGCACTCTAAAATAAAGGAAAATAAATAAATAAATAAATAAAAAAGTGCCAACCCAGCCCCAGGGGCCACGCTTGAAGGAAAATACAAATAACAAATCAAAACAAACCAACGAAAAAAGATTTCAATTTTTTTTGTTAAAAATAAAATGAAATGAACCTTAAAATGAACCGAACCAAAACAAATTGCCATTTTTTTCGTTTCGTGCCCATCTCTAGTGATAACTACTAATTGCTCAGGAATAGTGACAATTACATTTGACCTGAGAAGGAGTCCTCAGGAAAGAGATGCCTTCTTTTGAAGGCATGAGAGATTTGGAGATATTTTGGCTCCTTGCTATTTATTTGATATGTGCTTTAAGTCAGAACCTGCCTCCTGTCCAATGAGGTTATAACAGTACAGCAAAGATCTTTTTGTGCCACTACTCTTTTAGCAGGTTCAGAAGCAACTCCATTGTGATAGTACAATATTGCATCCTTGACCGTGATTGCCCCAAGGCTGCTAGAAGTACAGAAGGCCTTTTAAAGAAAATAAGAATGGAAAACAATCTTTCCCAAGAGAAAAGGAATGGAAAGCCACACTACAACTTGAGAAAACATATACCACCCCACCAAAACCTTTTTGAAACTTGTCTTATAGATTTTTCAGGAGTCAAGTGCTGTTTATTTCCAAGAACAGCAAGATGTTGAAAAATGGAAAACATTTACAGTAGGAAAGTGGAACAACCCTACAAATACAGAACCTGCTAGAGGGCTGCAGAATGCTAGCTGCCTACTGGAAATTAAAGCAAAAGTGTTCTGCTTATATACCGCCCCATACTACTACAAGTAGTCTCTGGGCGGTTTACAATTTTAATTACAGAGTGCAGGCTACACATTGCCCCCCCCAGCAAGCTGGGTACTCATTTTACTGACCTCGGAAGGATGGAAGGCTGAGTGAACCTTGAGCCTGCTACCGGGGATTGAACCCAGGTCGTGAGCACAGTTTTACCTGCAGTACAGGCATTTAACCACTGCGCCACGAGGCCCTTAGCACAGAAAGGGTAGAAAAGGGGCAGAATGGAGTTCCCCAAAAAGGGCATGGTGTGGTAGAATCCTGAGCAGGAGCAATTCAATTTGTATGGCAGGTTCTACTGGTAAGCACAAGGGTTCCCATACCCAGCACTTGAAATAAAAGACATTTAATTCAGTCCTTCTCTTCCTGTCAGTGACCGGGTTTTAGACACAAGGACCTTTGAGTGAAAACTTTTCACAACTGAAGGGTGAGAACCTGCTGCTGCTACAACTAGAAAAAATTGACTGGACTGTTTTATGGTAAGGAGATCTATCTATTGGTTTTGCCACTCTATTGTTTCTGTGACCTACCCAAGCATTGATAGAGGAATGCTCTCCCTAGGGTGTGGAGGACATTTGCAATTGCCACAGCATGTGAATGCAGCTGGTATCTTTATGAGCTTGACATTTTGATGAATCTTTTATCCAGGAGTGAGTTGAGAAGCTGGGAGCCAAACAAACGACCCCTACAGTGCACTGGCTCTAATCTGAAAGGTATAATCTGAAGCTCACATTGTCAGACTTGCCAGATGCCAACATTTAGGCCTGTTGTATCTTCTAAGGAAGAAAAAAAACATCCCCACTGTGAAAGTGTTTGGCTCAAAGGTGGCATGGCACGTGTTCACGCAACACAGAGAGGTAGACATTTTTCCCTAATTAGTATTGCTGCTGCACACCATCCATGGGCGGAATGTCTGAAACTCAAAATATTTAGATAGGGGAAAGAAATATATATACAATTCTACTACAAAACTACAGACTTTGTGTCATTTCCATCAATGAAGTTGGATGATCAGGAGAGTAGGGTGAATGGTATTTGGATAACGATGGTACAAGAGGCAGCCATTCTCAAATGTTCCTTTTACCATGACTTACGTAAGGAACTTATTCAACCTGTTATCGACAAATTTCCTGGGAGACCTGCCAAATTCTATCCAAAGTTACTTCTTTCTGACAGGTCCCAGCAGATTTCAAATTGTGTTGCTAGATTTTGTACCACTGCAGGAGTTGTATGTAGGCTTACGACTGCCAGTAATTCTAGATCTTGATGGTCATATAGTCTCCACTTAGGGGTCTGATGTTGGCTCATTATTTGATATATTATCTTACATATCTTTCTGATATTGACTCTTTATATAACGGTCCTGTTTGTATTTTGGGGCTTTTACCAAAAGTTTTATAATGATTTAAAATGTTTTATTCTGGTAAATTGTTTTATTCTGGCAAATTGAAATTTTGGAATTTCTTGATTTGGTTAGTAACCGTTAATAAAGATTCATTCATTCATTCAAATTGCTGATATCTATATTCATGTGGCTCCAGAAAAGTGTCTACATTTGTGACTTTGTAACAAGAATAATTTGGTACTCTGTCCCAACAAATATCTGGCATGCGATAGCTGTCCTAAAAAATAAAGACAGATAACTTTTCACATAGCTTAGAAGCAGAACATGGGCTATGCAGATAAGAGGGCCTAGGTTCAATTTCTAGAATCTCAAGACTAAATAAGACTCCTGCATCTGAAACTGGTGAGTTGCTTGTAGTCAGCATTGATTTGGTAGAAGGAAGTTTCCTGTGCTCCTACAATATGGCAAACTAAAACGAAAAAGACCAAGTTCAATGGTCATTAAATACCAGTTGTGTAATATTATGCTGAAAGGTATGAGAGATGCCAGAAATACAATATCTTCATATGCCACTGGTGGGGGAATGCTTATCCAGGTACCAGGTTCCACAACAACAACAACAACAATAACAACAACAACAACAACAACAAGGTTGTTCTGGGCAACTCATCAGCCTGTTGTGACCAGTTTGCTGCTCACTTTGAGGGAAAATCGCTGAGATTTGCAGGGAATTGGACTCCACTATTGATGCAGACTCAAGGGATGTATCCAGTGTGCCGTGCTTAGGTCCAGTGTTATTGGATGAGTTTCAATTATTGAGACCTGAGGATGTGGACAGGGTGCTTGGATCTGTCCATGCTACACTACACCACTCGACCCTTGCCCTTCTTGGCTAATCGAAAGATCTGCCAGGGGGGTTCGCACCTGGGTCCAGGAGGTTGTTAACGCCTCCTTAAGAGAGGGAGTGATCCCCACCACCTTGAAAGAGGTGGTGATTAGACCACTCCTAAAAAAACCAAACCTGGACCCAGGGCTGGTGGTTAACTACCGACCAGTAGCGAACCTCCCTTATTTGGGCAAGGTGTTGGAGCGGGTGGTGGCCGGACAACTCCAGGCACTACTAGATGAAACTGATTTTCTGGATCCATTTCAATTGGGCTTCAGGCCGGGCTTTGGTACAGAGACTGCCTTGGTCGCCCTGTACGATGACCTTTGCCAGGAGAGAGACAGGGGGAGTGCGACCCTGTTGATACTCCTGGACCTCTCAGCGGCTTTCAACACCATTGACCATGGTGTCCTTCTGGATAGGCTGGCCAGGTTGGGGGTTGGGGGCACTGCTCTGCAGTGGTTCCAATCCTTCCTAGCTGACCATATCCAGAAGGTGGTGCTGGGGGACAGTTACTCTGCCCCGTGGCATTTACGTCACGGGGTTCCCCAGGGCTCCATACTGTCTCCCATGCTGTTCAACATCTACATGGAACCGCTGGGAGAGGTCATCAGGAGGTTTGGGCTGAGGAGTCAGCAATACGCTGACGATACTCAGCTCTACCTCTCGTTCTCCACCAATCCAGGTGAGGCGATTTCTGTACTGAACTTGTGTCTGGGCCAGATAATGGACTGGATGAGGGTTAATAAATTGAAACTCAATCCAGACAATATGGAAGTGCTGTTAATGGATGCTTTGTCGGACAGGTTAGAGGGCCATCTTCCTGTCTTGGATGGGGTTGCACTCCCCCTAAGGGACAGGGTCTGCAGCTTGGGGGTGCTTCTGGACCCTGGTCTAACTCTGGAAGCCCAGGTGGATTCGGTGGCCAGGGGTGCCTTCCTTCAGCTGCGGAAAATATACCAGCTCCGCCCCTACCTAGACGAGCACAGCCTCATGACAGTTACTCATGCACTGGTAACATCCCATATTGATTACTGCAATGTGTTTTAGGTGGGGCTGCCTTTGAAGATGGTCCAGCGATTGCAACTGGTTCAGAATCGTGCGGCGCGGCTGGTAAGTGGTGGGGACGCCAGGGATCACATCACGCCGATTCTGCGTAACCTGCATTGGTTACCAGTTGCTGTCCGAGCCGAATTCAAAGTGCTTGTTTTGACATATAAAGCCCTAAACGACTTAGGACCTAGATACCTGAAGGACCGCCTCCTTTCATACGAACCTACCCGGCAATTAAGATCGAGCCAGGGGGGCCTTTTGAAAGAGCCATCCCTCAAGGAGGTGAGAGGGATGGCTTGTAGACATAGGCCTTCTCGGCAGCTACTCCCAAGCTATGGAATGCCCTCCCGATTGAGATCCGCCTGGCACCAACACTGGTTACATTCTGACGCCAGGTAAAAACCTTCCTGTTCCAGAAGGTTTTTAATTGATATGATATAGACTATGGGTCCGCTGATGACAATTTTAGGATAATGATTTTAGTGTAAGGTTTTTACTGATGATTTATTGATATTTTACTTTTAACTATTTAAAATTGTTTTATTCTTTGGATTGTAAGCCGCCCAGAGACCTTTGGGTAGTGGGCAGCATATAAGTTAAATAAATAAATAAATAAATAAATAAATAAATAAATAAATAAATAACAAGGAAATCTATGGCTTGATTCAATGTCACCAGTGCCTCTTTGTGTGTTTTTCTTGGCTTTTTTCTTGCTGTTCATTTGGCAGAAACTATTTGGTCCTAGAAGGCAGAGAGAGGTGCTAAAGCACTATCCCATATAATTCATTCCATGTCAGACATTTCTAGAAGAAAACTTTTAATTGTCACAGGGATATTGGCCCAAATCCTGTTACATAAGCTGTGTCTGCAGAAGGGTGATGATGTCAGTGGTGGAGAAATTTTTAACAAAATTAAAGACTTCCTCATTCCGTCCTATACTTTGTCTGTCTTGCAAGCAATTGATTTCATTGCACATAAGCTGTGAGAGCTGTGAAGCAGAAAGAAAAAATCTTTACCAAAATAAATAAATAAATAATCTCCCTGCCAGCAACAAAATCTGACCCATCTTTAGTACAAGCTATCATCTTATAGCCATGCTTCAATGACAAGAGAGGGGGTAAGGATAGGATTTTTCTAATCCTCAAACATTCAGATTAACTTTCTTTTTCCTGAAATCTTAAATAGGGCTCTTGAACTGTACAGGAGGACATTTTGGTACTGCCATATACTGCTAGTGTTGCCTATTGTGGTGCTCCATGGATTGTGTTAAGAATATATTGTGAACTGTCCCGCTGTTCCTCCCTCACTCTTGTGGCCATAGGAAGATGGGATGAGAATTTTGTTACTTATCTTTTGGCTCCATAAAATGCTCAAGTTTAATGCAACTCTGAAGGTATCATCAACTTTCTCAAGCCATAATATCTAAGTGGAAAGGGTTGTTTTCTACATGATTTAAGAATGACTGAACTGAAAATATAAGTAAAAATCATATATCTTACACATGATAAACTGTAACTGGAATTTTAAAACACTTAAATCTGCTTTGAGGTCCCATATCAGCACTAAAAGGGTGGGATTGAAGACTTTTGACACACTGCCCCCTCCCTTTTTTACCAAGCATATATTGTGGTTATTTTCCTTAGAGTGCACCAGTAGGGAAGAGAGAGAGAGAGAAAGGGAAGTAGGGGGAATAAAAAGAGTACCTGTTACTATGTAATTTCTAAAGCCTGAGGTAAAAATGCAAAATTATATATATTTTTAATACTGAACATCCAGGTTTTCCAGCAACTTTCCACTCCTGGAGCACACGGTTCCCTCGTTCTTGTACCATATTAGAAATAAATAGAAAGTCCTTCGCAAAAGTATATGATTTTTTAAAATATTTCATAGGCTTACTTTACAACATGTTTTAAAAATATTCTTCTTTGTCATTAGCCACCTTTGGCATCATTGTGTGGGTGGGAAAATGGGATATAAAATTAAATAAATAAATGTTATACCTTGCTGTTCCCTTGCTAGGAAAAAAGAAAATGAGAGAGAAAGAGTAGAGACAAAGAGGGGGGAATTATTTTACCCCAAGCTCAGAAGTCTAAGAACAGTTTTTAAAAGTGTCTTCCTTTTTTCTAACAAAAGACACAATGAACACACACTCACACACAGAGAGAGAGAGGCTCCTGCTTATTCCACCCTTTTCGCCTCATCTGGCAGCCGCTTTCCGGTCCAGCAGACACTAGCATCTAATGAGTCAAACTTCCCATTTTCAGACTAATCAGTCGGCTGCACTAATTGCAAATGCAAATATGCAAATTTATATTAATTAATTACTCTGCTAATTAGTTCTGCGGTCTTTTTGGGTAATAAATCATTGTGCAGTGGAAAGGAAACAAGTCCTGTCCCATTTCACTCCACATAAAAATTTAATGCACTCATCGGAGAAAATATATTTTTAAAAGTCTATTCCAATCACTTTGCGTCTACTGATTAGTCTCCTAAAGATAGGTACAATTGTAAGAGGCTTCCACATCTTCAGCAAATGCCATCACTAAGGTGCCTGTTAGCAATTTAATTATCACATTATGAGCTTCAGAAAAAAAGCCAGTTTGCTGTGCTGCAGGCTGTGACTTCAAGCTCACTGGGTTCACACATTTTCCTGCAAACACTTCTAAGTCAAAAAATGAATATGCAGATGAAAATGTAGTGTTCTCTACATTTGGTGGGATACATCTTACATTGGGTTGGCCTGGGTTGTTTTAACTGGTCAAGAATCATGTCCAGGAGATAAAGGGCTTTCCATCATGGCATGAAAGGTACATCCCCCTGGTATTCTGTTTGCAGGTCTTTTCAGGTATGCAAGCGTGGAGGAGCATGAAGCTAGTTTGTGCTTGAGGAATTCAGTTAAAATGGGACAAGATGGCAGAAGGGTGAGAGATGTCTATTTGTACCCATAGTCTTTTGAGCATCAGTGAAATCAACACATCTCTGCAGGCAGAGAAGACCCAGACCACCTTTTACACTAGTTTTATACCAATCAATTGTCAATAAGCAGACAAAGCTACTCTACTCATTATCATGGAAAACAATGGTGTTCTTATGAAATCAGTCAATGCAATCATGTATGGTAATCCATATAAAATTACATAGTAGGAAGTCCCTCATTCAGGGAAAGCTTGCCTGAAGGTCTTTGCCTGCTTCCAGAAAGACAGCAGAGACAGGGCAGTTTTCAGGAGCACCAAAATATTAACAGTATTTGTTAGCCAACCTGACCTGGGGGTGGGGAGCTGTTCTAATTCCACATACTACAATCAACCCTGGATTGTATGCATTATATGGCCCCATTTCCCCCAAAGACAAGCGCTACATATCATCATCATAATGGTCCCTACTCCCTGATACTCTCAGTCTCTTCATGATCTCAGGAACAGCCTCAGAAATGATTGACAGTATATAGGCAATGGAGAGTGATTAATTCGCACAAACATCTCCATTGTACTAACAAACCCTTTTTTGTGGAATATCTATAGTAACGAACCCAGGACCATCATTTGGATGTATATTTATTTGCTGCCTGTCCCATGGTTAGACAAAGCAGTGATACTTGTAATCTTTGGAATACCCAACCTAGAGAAGCTTAATTGGCACCTACACCTATCTTTTCAGAATGAGCTAATAATGACCTTCCTTTATTTGTCCATGCTTTTTAGATATTTGGTTTAAACAAAAACAATATTGTTGACACACATTTTTAGGTGCACTTACTGTTCCCACTTTGTATAATGATTTGTTGCTTTATTCTTTTAATGGGGTAATCATTTAAATGCTTATTTTGAATTATTAGCTGCTCTGAAAGCTTTTCTTTGCATCTGAAGAGCAGGATAAAATATTAGTAAACAATAACATCAAATTAATAACACAGACAGGGGTTAGATTGCCTGTTTTCTTATGGAGAAAGCAACATTTAAATCAGCACTTGTGTCAACAACACTCTTGAATAAACAAACCTTTGTGAAATCTTAAGAAAGCTGTCTTTGTAGTGCTTTCTAGTGCTTAGTATTCTTCGCCTTTTACTGAACTTCTAATGTGTCAGGGCTGTGTCACAGTTATGCTTTCAAAAAAGAGTAGAGGAGCGCACATTAGAGATCTGGATGTTGAATGTGGGTTTCCCCCCCTTTTCTTTTTGGGTCCTTTATAGAACTTTTGTTTTTCATGTGTCCATCCTTTTGTTTTTACATGAGAGAGAAAGCAGATCTTTAATTTAGGGTTCCCCTTTCATGTGCCCTGGCATTCCAAAAGCCCTAAAGAACCCTTGAAAAATATTTCAAAAATATACAAGACAATCATTCTACTCCAAAAGTAGGCAAAAGTACACGGGAAAGAAAAACAAAATGACCAGTGTCCATATATATATATATGCATACACACACAAAAAAAACTGTCAAAAACAGAACACACTCCAACACAGGCAAAACTTAAGAAAATAAAACACACACATAGAGCTCCTTTTCTAAAGATACCCAAGAAAAACAAGCAAGGAATAAAGACAAAAACACAAGTAATGACCTTTCTAAATCAAAATTCAAATTTTGGGAGATATCGCTCTCCCTTATCTTCCTTAAGTCCAACAGACAGCAACAAATATACTCTAAAAAAAGTAAAAGGCACGTGAACAAATGAACAACGATAACAACAAAACACGAGGAAATAAATCCTACAGAGGCATGTGGGCACAAGCAGCTACCTGCCAGCATTAAAAATAATATTCGAAATTGAGTGAGGGGACTTCCCAAACAATCAAGAAAAAATCTCCTCATAGTGTTCTATATATTCTCCAAAGATTCAGCCTTCCCCCTGACATTTGAATTGGCTGCTGACAGTCCCCGTTTGTTACATCATCAAATATTTGCTATAGCCCTTGTTATGATGCTCTTGGTTGGAAAATGTATCAGATAACCTAACATACGTTCCTCAGATTGATGAAGCTGCTTGGAAGAAGAGCGAAATGTTTCAGTATCACAAGAAAAGTAGTCCAGATGCCATGACTCAACTTCCAATAACCATTCTAATGGGTACCATTTTGCTTTTGCTTTTGGACATGTAAATGTCCCAAAAGAATGGCAAATTATCTGAAATGGCCACTTCATTCTGACTAAGCAGCTAGTCATCCTTGTGAATAGTTTTGTGTGCAGTTTTTTAAAAGAAGATATTTTTTTTCTGCCAAATGAGTCTTCAGTGGGATTCTGAAATGGTATTGCACAGAACAGTTGAGCATATGGATCTGAATGAGGGCAAAATGTAAAGTTCACTCACTCTCTCTGGATGTTAAATCTAGCACAATGAAACTAAGGACTCATTATATAGTGTCTCTCTGAGTTTTGAAAATGTCTGGACAATATTGTCTGTTAATAATAATTCTCACTTATTGTAATAAACCTCTGTCAATACATATGTATTTCAGGTTAATTAATCCTCCATGGCTTGGCCCTTGATTATCTGGCAGAGCGTATTTCCCGACGATTATTGCTGGCCCAACCCACCCGATCCTCTATGGCGCTCTTGCTCAGGGTCACCACCCCTAAGGAGGCCCGTAAGGTGGCCCACCAACTTAGAATTCTTTGCCGAGTGAGATCCGCCAGGCACCTTTGTTGGTGTCCTTTAGAAAAGCACTGAAGACCTGGCTATTTAGGGACGCCTTCGATAACTGCTAGGGGAGTACCATTTTTTTCTTCCCCCTGCCTTTGCCAATATTTCTTTGTTTTGTTATTTGATGCTATTGTGTTTCAATCTTGTGTGAACCACCCAGAGTTCCCGTTGGGAAATGGGGCAGTATATAAGTATGAAAATAAATAAATAAATAAATTGAATACAAATTTGCTTACTAGTCTTCTAAAGCTCTGGGTCTTCCTCAGCTTTATTATTTTGAATGAGGCACAGGAAACATCATTAGGGATGGGCAGGAAACAAAAAATGAAATGCTGTTTTGTCATTTCATTACATAATGAAACAAAATGAAATGAAATGAAACAAGGAAGCAGCATTTTGTTATAGATGAAGTGAAACTGTTGTTTTTGCTTTGAAGTAAACCATTTTGTTCCATCGTTTTCAGGCTCCTTCCAAGCTGTCAGTGGCTGGACCCCTTTAAATCTGGCCCAGGGGCACCTTTAAAAATGGCTCCCGGTGTCCTGGGCACCACATCTGGCACCCAGGGGACCCTCTGGTACTGACTGGGCCAGGTTTAAAGGGATCCAGCCATTGACAGCTCAGCAGGAGCCCTCAGAAAATGGTGCGGAGGGCAGTTCTGGCAATTGTGCTGCCCTCCCTCCATTTTCTGAGGGCTCCTGCCAATCTGTCAAGGGCTGGAGCCCTTTAAACCTGACCCATTCAGTACCAGGGGGTCTCCCTGGTGCCAACTAGGCCAGTTTTAAAGGGGTACAGCCAATAGCATCTCAACAGGAGCCCTTTAAAAATGGCTTCCGGAGTCCTGGGCACCAAATCTGGTGCCTCTAGGACCCAGGGGAGCCATTTCATTTCATTTCATTTCATTTCATTTAGTTTCGTATAATTTTTTAAAAAAAATTCTTAAGAAACTAAACGAAACAAAATGGGGGTGGGCACAAAATGAAATGAAACATTATTTTTCTGTTTCGTGCCCATCCCTAATCCTCATGTACACACAAGCTTTAGAGACACTGATTCATTTGTTTAATTGGCTAAATGGCTTTATGGGTTTTTCATATTTGCGGGCGTGTAACACCACCAGGAATCTAACTGGTATGTTTTGCGTATTTAGTTGCCTGCCCCCACTGTGACCGATATCTGTGATTAACAAACAGAATTGCAGAAGGGGGAGCAATAAATACGTATGCATTTGGGCAATTCTCTGTAGGTATTGAATAAATAATTAATATCTACTAGGTGGTGAAGGGACTCTGCACTTCCTCTTTGAAGGGACCGTTAAATTATTAAATTGAAATCATTGGTCGATTCTGAAGTGGCACACAAGGTGCGCTTTGCAACAGGATCAACAAAGCCCATTTTGTTTCAGCATTTGACCTCAATTATAAAGCGCCAGCAGCACTGGCTCAAGCAGGAAATTGTGCCTGAGTCCCTCCAAAAGAAGACACTACAAAGTTAATGGATTAGCACTGATTGTAATTCCCTGGGGCAAAAAGGCAACTTGAGTTATTCTTAAAGAGTATGTATATCTAAAATGTTACTAAGATGATTTCAAAAAAAAGAAAGGGATTCTCTCTTCCATCACTAACTTTCCTAAGGGCAATGGCAAAAGGGTAGGGGCAGATTGCAACAGTTCATTTGAATGGGGAATCAGTGATGAAAGAAAGAATGTGGCCCGCAGAGACAGGTTAGAGAAGACTGGAGATCAATTCCCGTTGATCCACAAGATTGATTGAGTTGTAGTTTTGACCTATACACTGTCCCATAGTGCTAGAGCACTCTGCAACATAATTATTTATGTAAAAAGAAAAAACTTGCCCCCAGCGAGCTAGGTAATCATTTTACCAACCTCAGAGGGATGGAAGGCTAAGTCAACATTAAGCCAAAGCAAAGCAAAGCAAAGTGTTCTGCTTATATACCGCCCCATACCACTACAGGTAGTCTCTGGGCGGTTTACAATTTTTTTTTAATTACAGTGTGCAGGCTTCACATTGCCCCCCCCCCCAGCAAGCTGGGTACTCATTTTACCGACCTCGGAAGGAAGGAAGGCTGAGACAACCTTGAGCCTGCTACCAGGGATTGAACCCAGGTCGTGAGCACAGTTTTACCTGCAGTACAGGCATTTAACCACTGCGCCACGAGGCCACCTACCTGGACCCAGTCACATAGTAGGGGGTGAGCCAGAGGGTTGGATTCCTGGGTTAAAAATCCTCAGGGATGCATGGGCTGCCACACTCCCACACACGGTATGCTCCCACAGCTGCTCTTTGTGCTCTCTCCCCCCCCCCCCACGGTAGTCAGAGTCTCAGCTGCTAGGAGGTGCCAGACCTGCTTGCACTGCTGCTGCTGCTGCTACCAGCACAGACCTTGAGTAGCTCCATGGATACTTCATGGCACCACCCTGGTGGCTTTTCCCACTGGGCCCCCAGACCCCACCCTTTGCATAGGGGCATGTAACCTATACCCCACAATTTTTGCCTTGTCAGTGCTCATTACCAAACAGAAAGTGCCACATACCCATTTTAAACTAACTATGTAGTTTGAACAGACAGCTGATGAATATGGGGCTTTTCTTGGAACTATCTTGGTTAAGATTTGCTTGCACAAGTTCCACTGAAATGAGGAAAGGATCACAAGGTCATGTTTGTAAAAAAAAAAAATAGGTTCTATAGATACTGTAGGTATTAAAATGAATGTCTCACCTGAGGAGGAGATAGTGAGTTATGACTAAAACCTCACTTTCTCAATATGGGGTGCCAAAGGCCCTTTACTACAGTCCATTTTGCAACCAGAAAACCAGATTATTTACTTCAAGGACAGTTGATATGACTCAGAACCTGGCGTTCAGCAATTCCAACCACAAACCAAGCACCTGCATCAGGAGGAGAATGAACAGAGATATTTAATATTTAAAAGGATATTTAAAAGGAAATTGCTCTTAAAACTTAATGAGCATTGAAAACCGCCTTTAAACAGGTCAAAAGAGAGAATTAGGCAAAGATTTTTGCCATCACCTACTACCTAAAGTCACCAGCTCAGCAGTTCAAATCCCGGGTACCACGCAGCGGAGTGAGCTCCTGCTGTTAATCCCAGCTCCTGCCAACCTAGCAGTTCGAAAGCATGTAAATGCAAGTAGATAAATAGGTACAGCCAAAAAAGCAGGAAGGTAAAACAGTGTTTCCTTGCAGCCATGCCGGCCATGGACTTGCACAACACTGGCTGTTCGGTTTGAATATGGAGATGAGCACCACCTCTAGAGTTGGACATGACTAGCACGCATGTGTAGGGGGAACCTTTACCTTTTTTTGTTGGAGACTGAACAAGGGCAAAGCAGATGTTCTTCCTCTGAGCTATATCCTCCACCATAGCTAGTACCTGGGCTGTCCTTGGAACATCTTGTCTGAAGGTTCAAGTCCTCCTGACCCTTGACTGTTTAATAAAATAGATTGCCTCCTTTCAGCTGGGAGAGCATGCAGGTCTTTTGAAAGCTTTCCTGTAGGAACAGAAAGATGTCTGTGCAAGCTAGAGGTGTCAAGCTAAATTTCCCACTCTAAATGTCTCATTCTCACAGATAGGGGTCATTGCGGGACACCCTCATGCTCTGGGAAGTCAAATCGCGCTAAATCGTGGTAGAAACGACAAACAACGAACAAAACGTTGAAACGACAAATTTTTGAAACAATTCGCGACAAACAGAAATGGAACGGAACGGACCCGTTCCGACAAACGAAAAATCAAAACGTCATTTTTTCTGGTCGTGCCCATCTCTGGTAACAATACAACACACACACACACACACACACAGAGAGAGAGAGAGAGAGAGAGAGAGAGAGAGAGTGGACCCCCCAAGCTGTGCCATCTTCAACATATGAAGAAGTCACAAAACTCTTTCCCTCTCTGCCATGACAAACTAGTGCTCCTTTCCTTTTGAGGAGGAAAGCACTTGCATGCAGCAAGCGCAGAATACCAAGGTTATATACAAGGACACAAACTATACATCAAGTGAAGTATGCACCATTTATTGCAAAAATTGTGTTTGCCAATGTGAAAACTCCAGTTCACGCAACAAGGAAATCTCTTGCTGTCCTTGCTGACAAGGAGAAGCACATTGTGGGGATGAGACACATGAACATTTACAGTGCTGGCCACTCACAGCAGCATCCTGCATATTGTTGTTAGGTGTCATCAAGTCACCTCCAGCTCATGGTAATCCCATGACATCTCCAAAATGTCCTGTCTGCAACTACCCTGCTCAGATATTTTAAACTCAAGCCTGTAGTTTCCTTTAAAGAATCAGTCCATCTTGTATTTGGTCTTCCTATTCCTTAGCACTTTCCATTTCCCCCCAGTATTATTGTCTTTTCTAGAGAATCCTGCTTTCTCAAGATGTGCCCAAAGTAGGACAGCCTTGGTTCAACCTTTTTGCCTCCAGACATAGTTTGGTGTGGTACGATTAGAGATTGGACAAGCAAACACATGCTGAAAAACAACTGCACTCTTTCAGCACTAAAACTGAATATTTGGAGAGTCTCAGAAAACTCTCTAATCATTTTGTCTAATATTAGAAGAGCACAAATGTCAGCTGTATTTAAGATTATATGCTGTTTCTTACTCAAGTGAAAAGAGAGAGGAGGGTTATGAAAAAGGAAAGCATTAAACCACTGTACAATAGTACTAAACCACCATGAATGTTACAGAGAGGATCTATGACCAAATGGAAAGAGTACCTTGTTCAACCATACAAGAGCTCACTCCAAGTTAGGGAGGGGAAATAAATCCATTGGGACACAATTGCTTCTTCTTGACCAAGGGCATGTTTTCAATACACACATGTACATGATGTAATACATCAGGACAATTACATATCAGTTTGTGAGTCTACCTTATCCAGGGTGGTTGCCTGATGACAAAACTCAGTCAGTTGATCAAATGAATCTTCATTGGTTAATCAACTGATTAATCAAGTTTTGTCAAAATTTGCATATGTGTAAAACAATCATTTTTAAAGGGGAAAAACACATCACATTCTATGTGGCATGTGTGAGTAACAGCAAATAGCAGCTTGGAAGAAATGTCACATTGTGGTTGCAAGTAAAGAGAAATGCCTTTTATAGGACTTTAGCACTTTCCCTTAAAACAGTCAACATTTCAGGAGGGTGAGAGAGAGAAAGAGAGAGAGAGAGGATTGTACCAAACAGTACTTGGAAACAAATCCTAGTGTATTGGAATACTACACAGGGAGTACTGTTGCAGACAGGTTTGTCTGAAGACAAGTTTCCTGCTTGGACCTGAAAATCAGGTCACCAGACACTGGAGCCCTCCAACCACCTACATTTGTGCATGAGTTCCCACTTCACACATGAACAGTTAAGTATTGTTATCTGGAAATGATATAAGTGCTTTCCCCAAGCCCTACGTTTTCACTTGCACAAGTCTAGAAATGGATCCAGGTATGTTGTAGGGGAGAAAATAAAAATCTTACACCCATTGCAGTGGTGTTTCTGTTCTCTGCACTGTCATTTTTGATATTATGGTGGTATGTGGCTCTATTTTTGCACAGCAGCATTAGATGAAAACAATGAGATTCTGCGATATCCTATGATGTATGAAGTACATAGATATTCTCTCACACATGCTACAGTGTCCAACATGCACTGTGACAATGCAATTGTCCATAATGGCAGATTCAAGTCAGATTGACTCAGCAAATGTACCAGCCCTTTGCCTAGCTCTGTTGTTTAAGTCATGCCAACGAACCTCAACTCCTTGGTACCAACATATACAGTACATGTACATAATATATGTGCCAAGATTTGCCCTTTGCCTTAACTCTTCATTTCTCATCTCATGAAGTAACCCAGTGCATATACTTGGGTATGTGATCTTCTTTAGAGTATTTTTACCCCGCCTTTCTCCTTGGGAAAGGACCCAAGGTGGCTTACGGTAATATGGGACAATATAAAGTCCAGTACAATTAAGACATACTCAAGTTTGAGAACAGGAAATTGAGGGACAACATTAAAGCTACAAGAGAACGTGAGCGGTTTGTCAGCATAAACATCCCTGGAAGTTATAAGGGCCAGACAGCACATTGTTTATGCATCCAACGCATGCATTTGGTTATGTGGACCTCTTTATTATCTCTTGTTTATTGATAATCAAGAGTTCATGGTAGGTGATTAATGGTAAGATTTTTGACTCTCATTATACCTCAAATATTCAGTTTGCTGCTGCCATTTGTAAAAAAGAGATGGTTCTTGGTTTAGGATTTCTGTCCTGTCATGTAGAATATGGATTGCTCGCCATTCTTTACTTATACCTTATTTTTAGAGAATGTCTGAATCTGCATTCCATATGATGTGCAAAATATTACTGAAACAATATTATCCTGGCACTTTTTAATGATGGTCAGATCTGTTCCAGTCATTTGAACCAATTACCCACAATCCTGCAAGTTACCCCCACTGGTGTATCTCCATTGGTGGACATTTTTAGCAGTGAAGTGGTGTACGTTAAGAAGCTCGTGTATTGCTATATCAGACTAGTTGCATGACTCAATGTGCTGCAGCAAATGCTTATACTGACTTCCTAATTTCCTCCAGTTAGTGACTGAAAATCATAGTGATCATTCAAGTTACAATGGTATAAAAATATAATGGGATTTGCGCCATTTTATTAATTCAGTTACAAATTAGAAAAAGCCCTCCATCACATATAAAGTTTAAAAAGTTCTCTTTTGCAGTCAGTGACATTTTTCCATTTACAGCTTTTAAGTGTTCATCAGGATTTCTCTGAATTAAAGACTCTCTAAGTATGCATCAACTGTGGAGATCATTATGGTTATGGACCCTTAGCATTTAAAATAGTTTGTGTGTCTGCATGTACATTTATCTACTTTATCTCACTCTTTCGCCAACTGTAGGTTGAATAGCAATTAACACTAGACCACAGCATATCCAAATTAACGATAGCCCTGCTAATTCTAATTGGTATTCTAATTAGACCGACAATTCTACTAATTAAGAGCATTAAACCTTTTAACAAACGCTATCTTTGCTTTTGTATTGCGTGTGTTAAAATAGCTTTGGAACATGGTGGGATTGGAAAGAAAGGTTACTGTTACTCAGATGTAAACAATTTTTAAAGGTCTTGAGATTCTTTACATATATGGAAAAGAAATATTAAAATTTTCTTAGTTCAGTCCTTTTGTGACTTTTTTCACAAAAAAGGGGGGATTGGTTCCAAGCCTTCTTATGGATAATGAAAACTGTGGATAAGAGAGAATGCCAAAAAACTCCAAAAGTGCTGTTTTGTGACAGTAGCTTACTTTATGGCTGCCGTTTTATGACAATAGCTTGCTTTACAGCTGCTGTTTGTGACAGTAGCTTGCTTTGTGGCTGCTGAATTATTTATTTAATTTTTTCCTCTGCCAACCCTGGATAACTGAATAGTAGTTAATGAATTAGTGGATATGGTGGTTCTACTGTATAACAAACATATATGTGAAACACTTCTGTAATATTATGCCTATTTTGCTGAAAATCTTTCTTCCCCTCTTGACTTTTTGGGGGAGAAATTTGTAATTTTTTAAAGCAGAAATTTGTTATTTTACCTCAAAAATTGCTTTTGAAAAAACAGTGGAAAGATGAACAAACCTTCTCTGAGCAGTTTTGCTAGTTTTGTCTAGACCTGGGCTGAGATTTTTCATAATTTTTTTCTCATAATTTTTAAAAATCCTTTTGGATGCTGCTAAACTGTCAGAGACTTTCGGGATTCTATCTTGAAGAATAATTGGGAAAGCTAATCCATTTCTCCATTAGGGCATAGTGCGAGAAGTTGAAATCACTTTCCATCTTAATTTTGTTCAATATCATTCAATATTGTAGAAGGATTTGATCCTTATCCTTACTCCTCTTGGCTGCTTTTTCCAAATGGGTATTCCAAGCCAATTTAGACCTAGCCATTTCGGCCTGCTTTCTGGCCTAGATGAAGCTTAAGCTTCAGACTGGGTGTAAGCAGCCCAAAGCTTCAGTTCTCAGGCTGTCGGGATTTGGACTGAACCTGCTTGATTTAGACACAGGGTGGTTGAGTTGACTCACTTTAGATGCAGCTAGACCTCACCCCTCTCTTTATCTCTCAGTTGCATTTTCTCCTTTCTAATGTCAGTTTTGTTCTCCTTATTTTTAAAATTGCATGGGTGACTATGATTTGTCTTTGGGTTGTAATTCTTGACACACTTCTGAGTCAGTTCAGGGCAGTGTAGCCACTGCTCTGTCACCAAGAAGGAGAACCTGAAGAACAAGGAACACAAAAAGGATAACATACCTCACAAAAATGAGAATATTTTTACATTAAACTTGCATATGCTAATTTAAACTAATACATGCACATATCATTATTATCAAAATCTTACTGTAGTAACATTAGTGCTACAGTTTAAACATAAATACACTACTGCTCACCATATGGCACGAACGCATAACTAGGTAACCACCATCTTGGGAAACAGTACTCAGATAAAGATGGAACATAAACTGAATGGATAAATAAGGCATAGTATACAAAAACAACAATCAGCTGTTTCAGAGGAATGGTCTGAACAGTGTTTTCAGAAAGAACACTCCTGGGATGGCCTCCTTCTGAAGTTCAAACATAATTGCCAGTACAGGTGGGCACGAAACAGAAAACTGATGGTTAGGTTTGTTCTGTTTTGCCCCCCCACCCCAGTTTGTTATGTTTTGTTTCATACAAATTTTCAAAACAAAAATTCATACAAACTGAACCAAAAAGAACTGGTTTGGTTTACCTGGACTGCTGCCAGGGGACAGCCACCGCCACCGCTGTCTGGGGGACTGGCACTGACAATGGTGCTGACACCGCTGACACTGACCACGAGGCCCCAGGGGTCTGGTCAGCACTTTTATTTTTATTTTATTTTATTTTGTTTTATTTTATTTTACAGCATTGACCACGTGGCCCTAGGGGCCAGGGCGGCACTTTTTAATTTTTTCATATTTTCCCTTATTTTGCAGCACCAACCGCGTGGCCCCAGGTGCCGGGTAGGTACTTTTTAATTTTTTTATTTTTTAAAAAGTCCCTGATGCCAGGGGCTTTCCTCTCCCCCCCCCACAGCTAAGAGGCACTGGCTTGGGGCCAGCACCTCTAGAGGCACTAACTTTCCTGTGTCTGGGGGGTGGTGGTTGTTTTTTTTCCTCCTGGCCTGCTGGCTCGTGGGCTGAACTGGATGGCCCACAGGGCGAACTGGCTGGCCCACGGGCTGGACCACAGGCTGGAGGGATGTTTTTTTATTTTTTAAAAATATATATTTTATTTTTAAAAGTCCCCGATGCAGGGCTTTTTTTTCCTCCTGGCCCGCAGCAGCTTCCAGAGTTTCAGGCAAGGAGGCTGGCAGCGACAAGGTAGGAGACAGGGGGCGAATGAAAAATGAAATGAAACAAAACAGAAATTTTTATTTCATTTCATTTCGTTTTCCTTTGATGGGCTGGTTTGTTATTCATTTCGTTAGCTAACGAAATGAATAACGAATAATGAAATGAATTAAAAATTCATTTTGTGCCCATCTCTAATTGTCAGCTCTTCAAGGAAGACACATGGCTACCACAGGAAAAATCTTCTTGGTGCCAAGCCACTGCTCACATACAAAATCACAGTTGTAAATCTATCCAGGAATGGTCACAGTGATAGGCCTCCTAGCAGTATATCCTGCAACCAACTTGCAATGTTTCTAAAATCTAAAGTGAAGGTCCTAAACTGAAACCGAACATGAACCCTAACCCTAACCTCCCCCCCACACACACCCTAGCCCCTATCAGCTGGCAGGCAGAGCTGGGAGGCGGGGGAAAATTTTTTTAAAGCCTTAGGCTATTTAAAAAGATTCCTCCCCCAAGCCCTGCCTGCCAGTTGATTAGGCTTGGGGGAGGGAAAAAGTTTTTTTAAAAAATCCCCAGGTTTTTAAAAAATAACTTTTTCCCCTCCCCTAAGCCACACACACCAGCTGATCGGTGCTGGGGTGGGAAAACTCCCCCCCCCCCCACTCTAGCACTGATCAGCTGGCAGGTGGGGCTTGGGGGAGGGGGAAAGTTTGAAAAGCTCAGGGCTTAAAAAAATCTTTTCCCCTTCCCCAACCTGTCAGCTAATTGGTGGTAGGGTGTGGGGGGAAGGGTTTTACCCTCACCCCAGTGCAGTTCAACTGGTGGGCGGGGCTTGGGGAGGGGGAAAGATTTTTTTAAATGCCCTAGGCTTTTTAGAAAAAAAATCCTTCCCCAAGCCCTGTGCGCTGGGAGAGGGCGAGCGCACACAGTGAGAAGTGTTGCTGCAACCGCCACTGCCACAGCCGCTGAAGAACCTGGGTGGAAGAGGGCAAGTCCCTGCTGCTGCCATCAAAGAGCCCAGGCTGGGAGAGGGTGAGTGAGTGCAGTGAGAGGCCCAGCGGCCACCACTACCAAAGAGCCCGTGCTTCCTAGAAGGAGGAGGAGGAGGTGAGCATAAATCCCTAGAGGAGGAGGAGGAAGAGGAGGGCTGCCTGGGAAGGGGCCTTGGTGACTTCTGTGGCCACTTTCCAGCCCCCCACACAAACCATTTTGTTAGTGTTTCATTTCATACGATTTTTTTTGCAAAAAAATCATATCAAATGAAACAAAAAAATGCAGGGGAAACGAAACAAAATGAAATGAAACATAATTTTCCATTTCATGCCCATTCCTAATTCTGGTACACACACACACACACACACACACACACACACACACACACACACACACACACACACACACAAAATTTTGCAATGGTTGCTGAAGAGTCTACTCCCATAACATCCCAAGGGCACAATAAAAAAACTTGTAATACCACAAGAACTCACCACAATGTTTCAGGCTTTGCCCTTGAACTCCCAGGGAATGCTACGATTCCCCATGAAGTCTGAATTTAAGGGACTGTGATGGGTTCAAACTGTGCTTAGATTTTAAAAAGCCATGATCATAGTCTTGGTCTGAAAAAAAAAACACCAGGATGGCTACACAGGCATTTAACCCCCTGTTTTCATCCATTTTGGCATGGGATGGTTTGCTCTTCAGATCATGTAATTAGGGCAGAACATGTAATTATAGAGTTATCCAGGCTGCCCCCAAAATTTTCCTGCCCTCATATTTCTGCTATGACATTTTTTCTTTTCTTTTTGCTTTGTCTTGTTCATTTGCAGGATGAGCAACCACTAGGAGTGAACCAAAGTGTAACTTCCTCCTTTCAATTTCCCAGCTGGTTCCAATTTCCCAGTATCATTAGTGGCTTCAACACATGGCTTCATCGCTTAATGATATTGTGAAACTGGAAAAATTAAAAATCAAGAACTTCTTGCCTTCCTTTGCTCCACTATGAAACAGAAGGAAGCATAGAGGTGTTTTCTCCAACCAATTACACCAGCATTGGTGTACGGTACCTTTATAGGTAGTTGGGAAGGTACCTTCCTCCTGGAAGCAGGAGGAGACAGGGGGCGGCAAGGAAAAGGATTTTCCCCTCCTTGTTTTCCTTTACATCTTTTCTTTTGTAACAGCTTTTCTTATAGGATGTGGACCAAAGATGATCTCTTGAGGTGCATATGCCAGGTGGATGCAAAGATTGTATCATATCTATACTGTATCTCTACCCAACCTTAAGTAATCCTCTTTAGCCTACCCCAGCCCTATATAAATGAACCATGTAGCTGAGCCCATAATTTATTCATACCACTGTTCTTTGAGATCATTAAACATGAAGTTCTGTTGCTGGTTCAAAACTGGAAACAAAAAAATGTCCATGTCCTTCTGAGTCAGCAGTGTGATGCGGCAGCCAGGAAAGCCAATGCGATTCTTGGTTGCATCAACAGAACTATGGTGTCTAGATCAAGAGAAGTGATAGTACCACTTTATTCTGCTCTGGTCAGACCCCACCTGGAGTACTGTGTCCAGTTCTGTGTGCCACAATTTAAAAAGGATGTTGACAACCTCGAGCGGGTACAGAGGAGGGCAATCAGGATGATTGAGGGTCTGAAAGAAATGTCTTTATGAGGAACGGCTTAGGGAATTGGAAATGTTTAGCCTTTCAAAAAGAAGATGGAGAGGGGATATGATAGCTATGTTTAAATATTTGAAAGGATGTCGTATTGAAGAGGGAACAGGTTTGTTTTCCATGGCTTCAGAGACTAGGACTCAGGGCAATGGTTTCAAACTACAGGAAAAGGGATTCCATTTGAATATTCGGAAGAACTTCATGACAGTTAGAGCTGTTTGGCAGTGGAATATGCTGCCACGGAGGGTGGTGGAATCTCCTTCTGTGGAGGTTTTTAAGCAGAAGCTGGATGGCCACCTGTTGGAAATACTGTGATGGGGGTTCCTGCATGGCAGGGGGTTGGACTAGATGGCCCCTGAGGTCTCTTCCAACTCTGTGATTCTATTATTCTATTCTCCAACCAGCAAGAATAAGGGGGATATAATTTCTTCACCATTATGTGTCTATCGATGTGGTGAAGAAAGGAGGCACTGTGTTGTGTAAAGGTGGGCCTGTCATTCCTGAACTTCACTCTACCCAGTAGTTGTACTGGTTCCCGAATATGTGTGTGCTCTAGCTTTGTGTCACGAAATTCAGCAGCTGGTGCAAAGGTTGACACCATTTGCTTGCCCTCAGCCTCCATCTCCACGTGTTTATCTATGTGAGAGATTCAACTTGGGCTCCAAGTTGAAAGTGGAAGGATGAATGAAGAATTGCCCTTTAGACTTTTCAGTTCAAGTGTGAAAAGGCTGCCCAAGGCTGACCTCCCTTCAAATCTTCTTGCTTCGGTGTGATTTTATTTTTTGCCTATCTGTGCAGTGTCATTTTAATTGCTCAGTGTCTTTGTACATTTACATTTAATTTAGAACATCCTGTCTGTTTTGAAACAATCTGCTCATCTCAGCATGTATTCACTGTATACCATTGTGCTGTTTTAGGCATGTCCTTGTGGAATCAGACCTGGTAAAAAGGCTGAAGGATGATGGGCTTATTTTACTAGTCCAGACAATATATAATCCGTCACTAATCTGTAAATAGTTTCAGGCAGGGCTGGTATCCATTGTTTTAAAAAAATGTTTACTTGGTTCATAATACATGGTGATTCAGTCACAGATTAAATTTACATCAGTCTGAATAAGCATAAATCCAAGAATTTCAACAAAAAGAAAGAGATCTCAAACCACTCCCTCAACAGTTGAAAGTTATCATAAAATCTGGTACGTTTTCGGGCTTATTATACATACAGTATGTTGATATTTATGCAGTTAATTAAGAACAAGAGAACCAGTAGGATGCCGAAGATGGGTGAAAAATAAATGTTATGATAGCAGAGTAAAAATAAATCCCCACTGTTAAAGTAACTATGTTTATGGCTTTGCAGATTAAATTGTTCTGTTTGAGGGTGTTTTTACTTGGAGAAGGGCTGTCCACATTCTGTTTAGGAAAGAAAAAAAACTGGAAGTGTTTTTTTAGCAGCTGGACAGCAGAGTGAGCAGACACAGGTCACCTGCTTACAGTCTTTGCTGCTGAACTATGTTGAAGGTTGTTGCATTTTTATCTAAATCAAAGTAATTATTTCTAAATGCACATTCGTCCATACGAATTAATACATGGGAATGTTACACCAATCTTCATCCCTTTTCAAACAGATGCATTTTCTCTTAGGCCATGCAAGGGATCACCCTATCAACAACTTCAGAATGCCTCGTTAGCAAAAATGCTTCATCAAAGAGAGAATAATGAGTCATCTCCCACTGCATGCCTTTACAATCCAGCTGCCACTTCTCTTTCACAAAAAAACCCTGTTCAGACATCAGGCGTGCAAGTGTGTAGGGCTCTGATCATGGTGGTGCTGTGGAGACAGGGAGATCCTGCTGTCCTACATCCCCACCCCACTCAGATGGTAAGGTGGAGTACTATGTGTTCAGTACCAAGGTGTTGAGAAAAATACCACTTTATTTATTTATTTATTTATTTATTTATTTATTTATTTATTTATTTATTTATTTAGACCAGGAACGCTAATAAGACATGGTTTCTTGATTATGGAAACATTGTCAAATGCATTCAGATAATTCTGCTTGCAAGCCCCTTTGTGGATCTTCATGGTGAGCATACGCAAAAGTCTTCCTAAGTTCCAGGTGGGCCAAAAAAGGGGAACAAGCTTAGAGATGCCCCTGCATCCTCTATCACAAATGCATCTTTATGTACTTGTAGGTTTCATGCCCAAATAAGGCTATGTTATTTTCAGTGGAGTAGCAGCAAGTGGGAGGAGGCTTTCGCCATCTGCTCCTTCCCTCTTCTCTCCTTTCCAGCCACATTTATACAGAGTTCTGGATCCATGCTTCTGCCACAGATTTGAGTCCGGATTGTAGCCTGAAATGAAGGCAGCCCACACAGTTAAAAGAGGAGCTGAAAGGTGGCACTCCCTTCTTGGCTAGGAATGACACTTTTCCAGTCCAAACTTGCACATACAACCCCTACAGCTAATGCATGCAACCACTTATTGTACTAAGTCCCAAAACATGGCTGGGCCTTGGATAGTAATCATAAGGACTGTTCCAGGTTCTTTTTAGTATCATGTGTTTTGTCCTGTGTACATAAAAAATGATGAATGCGACAGAGATTATTTGTGTATCATGTGACTCCACAGCAGGGTATGTAGTAAAAGAAATTTTTGTATGCAAAATTATTAGGCGTACAGGATGGATGCTTTTATACTGCTGCTATTTTGCACCACAGCAGCTTATATGGAAATCACTAAAACATGCAATTCATGGAATGTTAGTAGGATCTTCTATGATTTCCTCCTAGTTTTCTTAGTGGTGATATGGAAATATATTATTCTGCTATGGTTTTGCTGGATTTTTTTTTAAAAAAAAGACTTTTAAAAGAAGGAAGGGAATTGATGGGAAATAATCTGACACTGCTTGAATATAATATGATTCCTTCCATAACAATTTATTACTTTATAAAGCTTTTCTACAGTTTTTTTTCTTATGGGTGTTAAACCATGTGTATTAAGCTACTCTTAACAAGCAGAATTGGTCTATAGTGCATTTGTAGCAAACCTCGTATGGAAAAACCTTTTAAAGAATTAACAACTGACCTCAGTGCTTTCCAAAAATAAATCTTTCTCACTCACTTTCCCCCACCTCCACCACCCCCTTTTTTAAAAATGAAAATCACGTTTGATACTATGTTGAATCACACTTACTAAAACACATCTCAGATTAAAGTACTCCACAAAAGAAGGAAATACCTACTAGTCTGTTTTGGGTAGATACACTGAGGGGGGGGTGGGGGAGACACTGAAACACATCGTTTACTAGCATTTGCTACGTAAGTTTTATTATCTTGCTCTCATTCAGATGTATTTTGTCGTATGCATAGCACTAATTTAGATTACGAGCTAATGGCCTGTATCTTTTTTATGGCAATTAAAAAGTAGAGAATGAGGGTTTTTTTAAGTGGAGGCATATACAAATGTCTTACATCAATTTTTAAGCACATCTCCTGTTTTCTTTCTGAGCGTCCAAACAGCTTTAAATAGAATTTTGTAATAATAATGGGATTAGGATCAAGGAACATTAATGTCAATTTTGGGTCCATGGCGAATTAAAATGAGCCATAAACCTTTTTTGGAAGGGATCAGGAGCCGGAAGCATAAAACCATGCTGGAAATGCTGACACAAGACTCATAACAGCAGCAGCTCTGCCAGGGATTATTTCAATACTAGAAGCAAATGGCTTTTGCTTTGAGTAAGACCATAGCAAACAACGCATATGTACAAAGTGTAAGGAATGATCATGGAATAGATGCATGAACAACAACAACAACAACAACAAGCAAACCAAATAACCACAACTCTGACATCAAGTTAAAGAATATATTCACTACCAATTATATATATATGATTTCTTGGAGATGTTTTACTCATGAAAACATAAGGTGGAGTATGCCAAAGCATGCTTTGAAGGGGTGGGGAAAAGAATTGTTAGCTTCATTTCACTGTTTCTTGGCTGTTGTTGATATTGCTTTGATGAGACAAAAAGAAATAAGTGTGCAGAGGGTGAACACAAATTACTAGAGAAGCAGACAGCAGCAAAAGAAAACGTGGCATGTAAGAAGGGAAAGAATAAAGGATCAGATGAAAATAGTAAGATATTTTAAATTTTGGAAACACAAAAAACAGGAAACAAAAAAATCCAGCAAAAATCAAACAACAGATCAAATTTTAATTAGTTTTTAGCAACATAAGTATAAAGAAAATTGCAAGGAGAACCAAGTTTGCCGATCTTGAGCTGTCCTCTGCTCAAATCAGCCGGTGCAAATAGGAGGTCTGGTCATTTAAAGAGGATGAAAGGAGTGACAATTTCTGAAACCATTGCTTACCTTTCAATTGCCCTCCCCCCCCAGCCACCAGTTTCTTAAAAAAAAGTCTCAAAGGCACTAGAGAATGAGGCAGCAGTTCATACAACCACTTTCCAAAGGAAAATTCAAATTCAGATCCATTTGGGGGAGACAGAGAAACACAAGATGGGAAGCGGGGGGGGGGGAGAGCACTCACAACAGTGTTAGGTCAAAAACTAGTTCTGAGCACCCTTGTAAATGAGCTGAAGATGCTTCAGGTAAAGTGGCAAGGCACTTTCCCAGTTCTTTATTGACAGCTGCTTCTGACTTCAAAGCATCCATGGTGCACGTGACATTCTGATCAATATCGCAAAACTCCTTTCTTCCTTAAAAATCAGATTATTATCAAAAGGAAGCCAAATATACCAGTGGTTCGGGATAAAAGTGAAATGTTGACATGCCTGCCTGTTCAACAAACCTCAGAGTAATGCATTGACTGCATAGGAAATGCTGGTGTGTATTCCCCCCACTCCGCGCTTTCTCTCCCCTATCAGCCTAACCTTCTGTGTAGAGACATGAATGCTGGTACCCACTTACAGGGATGCCAGATGATCAGTGCAGAATGAAGGTCCCAGGAGAAAAGATCACGTGGTTTTCTCTGCCCTGTGACGTCACCAGCAGATGGCATGGGTACCAGCTCTGGCAGTTGGCATCAATGTCACTTTTTAGAGATCAATGAGATAGTGCAGATATACACAGATCTAGACTCCAGGAGACGATGCGACATTCGGATTGAAAAAGATTTGGAAGACACAAAATGGAACCTGACTATTGAATGACTTTTTTTAAAAAAAAGGCTAAGGTAATATAAACATATATCTCTATCTGTATTTTTAATTGGTGCTACTAAGTGTGCATGCAAGTATTTGAAAGATCCAGGATAAAAAGCTTTGTGTTTCATGCATAGCGTTTTTTATTCTTCTCCTGTTTCACTGTTTCTTAACTGTTGTTGCATACTTTTACTAATTATGTAATGCTAGAAGGTGGCGTGGACAGTACTAAGAGAAGTGAAGGCTTCTGTTTAATTCTTGAATATTTGAAAAAAAAAAAATGAATCTATGTCTGTTCTTACTTTTGATTTTGCATTTCTGTATTTATTTGTTAATTTGAGAAATATGCTGCTTGAAAAGTGACTAGTCGGGCAGAAGCGACACAATGAGAAAGAAACTGCTTCTCTCCCCCCGCTGCAACCAACCTCTTTTCATTCTGGATTCAGAACACACGTGCCCAGTTGCAGTCAAAATCCACAGCCCATTCCTGTCAGATATTAGCTGGAGGGAAGCGTCTGTTCCTTGAAGAACACAGATGCTGCAATAGAGTGTGAGGAGGTTTCGACATTGGATTTAAAAATAAAATGAAATGAAATGCCAAAATATGGATTGATTGTAAAATTGGGAAATTTGGTTTAAGATTTTGTTTGTTTGTTTTTTTGTTTGTTTTGAAAAATAAAGGCTAAGTAATAGGCTTACTATGGATCATTTTCCATGAGTATATTTAGTATTTATCCTATTATAATTTAATGGGAAAGAAATAATCCGTGTATCACACATTTTCATATTAATCATTAGAAAAGGGTTGCCTTCATTTTAATTAAGTCACTGAATGATTTATTTGCCTTTTTCCTATTTTAATTCTTTTCAGTCAATTCAGGTTTGATCACGATCATTTGAAGAAGAATATGTGCAAATGTATTGCAATATAAAAGTTTAAAGTATTGTTATTAGTATCATGTGTCCACCAACTAACAGAGATAAATTTTAATTCCAAGATTATTATCTGTGTCCTTTGACATTAGGACAATGAAATGTATGTGTTTTTTTTAAAGTTACTTTTTAATGAATTTCATATTTCTAAATGTTGTAAACATTTGGGCATAAAAAGCCCCTACAAAGGTTAAAAGGGTTAATTTTATAAATTTAATTTTGTTTTTATTGTCACAGCTCAACATTTTCCTTATGATATTTGCCATATATTTTCAGTGTATAGCTATGAACTAAATGAATAGGGAAAGGCAAGAATTTTATATATTCCAAAGTTAGCTGAAGAGTTATATGAAAATGTAAACTTTGCTGATCGATACCTCTAAAACCTTGTGCTGGCATTCTTCCAGGTGACATAAGATTATCACATCATGTTAACGCTACCATTTGATGAGTCTGTTGCAATGCCCGAGTCCCAGCTGTGCAGAAAGTTTTCCAGAGAAAGTGAGGAGCCCAAGCAAATCAAGAAGCCAGACAGCTTTGTGAAGCAGATTGTGCTCCAAGGGAAAAGCATTAAAAGATCCACAGCAGAAGACACGGAGAAGGAGGAGGCAGAAGATGACCGAGAAGAAGAGGACGAGAATGGTTTGCCCCGGAGAAGGGGCCTCCGGAAAAAAAAGATGACCAAGATAAGAATCGAAAGAGTCAAATTCAGGCGGCAAGAAGCTAATGCAAGGGAAAGAAATCGAATGCATGGCCTCAACGATGCTCTGGACAACTTAAGGAAGGTGGTCCCTTGTTATTCTAAAACGCAGAAACTGTCTAAAATAGAGACTTTGAGACTGGCCAAAAATTATATTTGGGCTCTTTCAGAGATCTTACGAATTGGCAAGCGGCCTGACCTGTTAACGTTTGTTCAAAACTTGTGCAAGGGTCTCTCCCAGCCAACGACAAACTTGGTGGCGGGCTGCCTACAGCTGAATGCCAGAAGTTTCCTGATGGGTCAGACAGGGGAAACCGTCCATCATGCCCGATCTCCCTACTCCTCCTTCTACCCTCCGTATCACAGCCCAGAGCTGAACACTCCCCCGGGTCATGGAACACTTGACAATGCCAAGTCCATGAAACCCTACAGTTACTGCAGCGCATACGAGTCCTTCTACGAAAGCACTTCTCCCGAGTGTTCCAGCCCACAGTTTGATGGTCCCTTAAGTCCTCCCCCAATTAACTATAATGGGATATTTTCCCTCAAGCAAGAAGAAGCTTTGGACTATGGCAAAAACTACAATTATGGCATGCATTATTGTGCAGTGCCACCCAGGGGTCCCCTTGGGCAGAGTTCTGTATTCAGGTTGCCTACAGAGAGCCACTTCCCTTACGACCTACATCTGCGCAGCCAGTCTCTCACCATGCAAGATGAATTAAATGCAGTTTTTCATAATTAATGAGGAAAGTGAAAATAAACAGTGGTCATTCACCTCTCCTTCTAATTAAGATAAAGCAGATGCTCATGCCCCATCTAATCAGTGCAACTCTATTTAAAAATGTGTTTGCTAGATTCTAAAGTGTGTCAACTATTGTGAGACTTTTTGATTTCTAATGTAATAATAACAATGAGTAATAATAATAATTTTAATTATCAGTATTTAATTCTATTTGGGTCTTGGTAAGCACTGTGAGATTCTGTTTTAACTGACTTTCTTGGGGCTTTTTTCTTCTTACCCTATTTGTTCAATTTTGTTCAGCAGTGTGTCTAATTAAGACTGTTGAGCTGAGAAAATGCACACTGTATAAAGCTACAAACAGCATTTTGATTGTACAGTACCTATACCAATGCATGCTATTCAATTCAAACAAGGAAAAAACCCCAATGTATTTATAATAATTAGAAATTATATATTATGTGATAAGGAAGAGGTGAATTCTTACAGTCTCTTGAATTTTTTTGTAAAAGAAGAACTGTCGCAGGCATCGTGACATGAATTTGGCATGGTGCAGCAATATTTTAAGCTATGCAAAAAAAAATCAAAAGAAAGTGCATCTCAATAAAATAAGTGGGAATTATTCAGCTTAAAATTTGAAACATTTGCTGGCAGGGACTACCTATCTTTTCCGAAGATGGTTTTTTCTCTCTCTCTTTTCGTCTGTGTCAATGATTTGCACCCACCACTTCAATATAAAATTCATATATAAAACTCATGTGGTATCTGCACTTCTTTCATATCATTCTGCCTTCATATGTAAAATATATTTGAATGTATAATTGTGTTTTTCAGGTATTATTTTAAATGCAATTAAACATAAATGTTTTTCAGTTGTTATCAGTTATGATATATTGATGCTGTATGGTTATTACCACTGGACTATTGCTTTTATTTTTGTAGAAATTCTTATATTCATAATCTGTGGGGATGTTGGTGTAACACTAATGGAAATTAGCCACAAAGTTAGATCTATTGACATAAGTGTGAGTAATATAGTACTTTAAATTGAAACTGACCATTTAAGGGTGAAGAGAACACTGGATTGATAAGGTGGAACAAAAGATAGGGGTTTTTTTAAGTATCTTTGGGTGCAAACGGCCAGGGACTGACTCCGCACAAACTTGTTTTTCTGCTGAGTTTGGTAAATGGTTCATAGAAGTTTCAGTGGAGGGTTAGGGTTATAATGTGCTATACTTTTACAATTGGCATCTTTTATATTCCTGAGCTATACTTACTTAGTAATATTTGATTTAAAATTTGTTTACTCTCATTCTATCAGGATTTCAAAGTGATGTATAGCCAATAATATTATATAACAATAAAACGACAGATAAAATCCAGACCAATAGAACAGTAAATATAGACCAAATAGAATCTTTGACAATTAAAGCCCGAACAAATGAAAAGTTATAATTAAATAAAATGTCCAGATATGTATTCTGCCTAGTGTTGGAAAGACGGCAATGTAGGTACCAGGAGAATCTCTTTAGGAGAAATTATTACATAGTGATTGAATAAAAATGAAACATAGGGAGAGGAAAGGGTTATACAAATATCCTCTAGTAGCCAGATTTTAAAATGTGTTCTTTTTGTTTGAAAGCTTGACCATGTTAACAGAAGGGTGTTCATAAAAAGTAGGATGATGAAAGTGTGTCAAATACAGTTTTCCGTAGAACTTTCAGGGTTTCCAGCCCCGTGTTTTTAAATGCCTCTGATTCTGTAACAGTTTCGGCCCACTCCTGTTATGAGATACTATTCTAATCCTCTGAAATTTATTGATTGCAGAAGAGTTCACTTCCGGTTACATCTTTTTAGGGATCACTCCTTGGGCAGTATTTCATGTCAGAAGTAGGCTACATTATACTAAACTTAAGACATCAAGTTTCGTTAATTTTTCAGTTCAGAACATTTGTGGTATTCACCCTTGTTTTCACGAAAGACTGCTGAAAGTTGCATTCCTGCCCAAAAGAATTGTCTTCAAGTTTCATATGAATGTTCTAGATTTTATTTTAGAATTCAACTCAGCCGCCACATCTAGGACCTCATCCAGGGCTCAGTACATCTATTTCTAGTTTCTACTGTTTTCCTAGCAACCTCCCCCCCCCCAAAAAAAAGAAAATGAATGGGAGGGCAAGTTATACTACACAGGGGCTAAGCATATCTAACATTTCTGTGGACATTTCTAATTTCTAATTCTTATGTGCAGACTGTGCTATTTCTACATGGTTCTTTCTTCCCTTCAGGAAAAAATCCTTAGGTTTTATAAGTTTTATATATCTTGTGCTCATTTCTCACTTGATGTATTGTTTGCATGCATTCAGTCACTGACTCAAGTGTACCTGAAGGCATCTTTGAAATGCAGATAATTATTTCTGTTCACATTTCAAATATACACACATGTATGGTCATATTTTTTCAAAGTCCTAAAAAGTAATTCTGAATGCAAACTATACTGGGTTTGTGTCCTTTTCTAGCTGTAGAAGAATGTGTGTGTGGAGGAGGGAAATGAAAGTTGAACAAAGTCAGGCCAGAGTAGATGATGGTAAATTGTGTCTCACTATGTATATCATGTCTGACAAGTAGTACATTTATTTATTATTTTATTTTATTCTATTTTATTTTATTATATCCCACCCCATTGGCCATACAGGCACTCTGGGCAGCTAACAACAATCAACAAGCATCTCAATATCATAAGACTGAATACAACACAACACATAAACAACATAGATATCGAGCAGTTACAACTGTAAAAAAATTCATAAGAAAAAGGCACATGAAGACTAAGCATTAGATGTTAAAGTAAGATTGTGGGCTAGATAGTTGAGAACCTGCTATTAAGATTATTGTGTCTGAGGTGCTACAAGCTATCTGTGATATAGAATACGTGTCTGAGGTTTCATACATAAAGCCATGGTGCCTAAGCAAGTACAGGCAGGAGCTCAAACATGAATGGTACAGCTGCTAAAAGGCATTAAAGACTCCAATTACATAGGTTCAACTGAAGCAATTTTTCAAGGAAACACATCTGTGAGAACAGGAAAGTCTGCAGTGATGAGAGCACCTGCGGAAGATTCAAGAGCTGGCACCTCCTTTAAAAAGGATGGAAAGTCAGCCAAATTTGGAAAGCCCCTTGCCTTCAGCTTCGATTGCAGTTTGTCAGAGTAAGTGGCATTGGTCTAGACAAGCAAACCATCTGTCTCCATGCTACGCAACTTCCTAAGTGTATTATTTGGAGGAGTGGAAACTGGTTCAACCTTCAAAAGTCTCACATGACAGAAGGACGGCTTTCATAGAACTGCCCTCAAAGTACTCAGGGTTGCCACCAGATACACAAATAGCCGAGGCTTGCATGAAGGAAACGTTTTGTACAACGTTGTTGTGATGTACAACAACCGCCTTGACTGTCTTGGTCATGGTACTGAATGACTAAATGCTTTGAAGGGGGTTAATGCCACAACCACTTAAATATCATAAGTTGACTTTAATAAACCATTATACTTCCCTTCAACATAGTCTGTTTTGAATCATAGAAACAAAATTTCACTTACATTATCTCTGTAATCTTTTATTATAATGGGAGGTGGTAACAGTGTGTCATGGGTGCAAGGAAAGCAGAGTAAATGTTCAGTACAGATGGGCTCTGAGTTACAAGCTGACTCTAAAGCCTGGTTGTTGCATTGCATGCAGCCCTTGCATCAAATGCCTATTGACCAATGGAGAATGTATTTATTTTCCACATTTTTCCTTCGTGCCTGTTGCTAAAAATCTGTTTTCATTGCATTCTGAACCTTACTATGCTTGCACAATGATCTCTCTGTTCAGATGAAAATCCTGTGCCTCACTGCACTCAGAACTTTAAAAAAAACATGTTACATTACTAATTAGCTTGATTCTTGTGTGCCTTATTTAAAAAAACACATAGGTGACTCAGAGGTTCAACATCGATAGACTATATTGGGACAGAGACATTTTACAATGAAAGAAACACTCCAATTCCATATACCTGGTGTATCTTTTCCACTGTGCTATGATGTCCTAAAGTGGTGGTGAACTTTCAGCACCCCAGATGTTTTGGACCACAATTCCCATAGTCCTTTGTCACTGGCAATACAGGCTCGGAATTCTGGGAGTTGTGGTCCAAAACATCTGGAGTGCCAAAGGTTCACCACCACCAATTCCCATTCCAACTTGACTGTTTCTTTTTTTAAGTTGGTAAAAACAGAGGCTAAGACATGAGTAACTCCTTGCCTACCTTGAGTCTCAGATAGTTTACAAGGCTCTATTTGAATTTGGGATGCAGCATGTTGGATGGACATAGCAAGAGACAGCTTATTCTTAAATATGGGTCAGCATTTGACTGGTGATGGCGGGAGTAATTCTAATCAGATGAATCCTGACAATACTGTTTGAAGTATTTCAGTACTTGATTTATTAGCAGAGGAGGGATGAAATAGAGAGGAGTGTATTGCCTTCTAAAAAAGAGGTGACTTAAAAGAAATCAGGATCTCTTGATACATATTTCGGTGACTCTCAGTACATCAATAAACATTTCTAATTTCTAACAGTTGTAACAGTAACACCAACTATTAGTGTCTCTTTCTTGCTACTGAAACAAAACAAAAACTTGGGGGAAACCCAGAAGTTTTTTTAAAGAGCTCTGTTCTGGCAATGGAGCCAGCTTTCATTGTGGTGATTGATTTGATTAATGTGCTTTGACGTGTATTTCACATTTCTCCTAAAAATTGGGAATATGGGACCCACATACAGCAATAACTTCAAAATACTCAGGCATGACCTCCCATCCATGAAGAAAATTATTTTGTGACATCAGAGTTATTATTAGAGGTCTCTGAATGTCCAGCAGAGTTCACACCCACAGAGCAAGTTGCCTGCTGCAATAGAGTATAGCTCAATGACAGGGAAACATTGCAAAATGTTCCAGAATGGAGTTCATTTTATACTGAAAATGAACTCCACAGAGCCCTCCACTCAAGAGGCTGCAGACCACAGCCTCTTTCAGAGCCTTTCCTGTGTACCTTCCCACACAGCATGGATGCCCAGGTTCTACTCAGAGTGGCTGCCCTAATACTCCCAGCTAGACATGGACATGAACCTCAAAAATTGTGGTTCACCATGGTTCATGATTTGTGGTTAGACATGAACCAACTGGAAAACTGAACGTTGATCATGCGTATGACATGTGGTGGCCAGATACAGTACCTCATCAATTAGCGGCCGGAATTTCTGCTGCTCCTCTTATACATGTAGATGTGTAAGTCCCACATATTTTACTCAACAGTCTACTTTTTACATTAGGTTAGACAGCATTTTTTTTAAATCTTAACATTAAGGGACCAAGATGCTGAATACATTGGACATAATGCTTGAATTAATTATTGGGACTGCGTTTAAATATATGCCAATAGTATGAGGCACATACGATTGCATACTTTTCTTCAAAGTCTTGAATGAGAGAACTGAGAGGTATCTGGATACCATGGAAGGAAATGGTCTAAAACAAATAGGACAAAGAAACTGGCTCCTTTCTGTTAAAAATTGTATTATTATATTTACAGACCCAAAGAGTAATATCCTGAAGAATACATAGAAATTGCAGAGAAGTCACTGAAGAAAAGAAAAGATACATTGCTGGCAATTTTAATGGCCTCTAGGTAGCCATGATGTGGCATCAAAGCAGAGATAACGGAAGTATGTCCTTTATCTGGCTTACAGACTATAATCCACATACAGTGGACCCTCGTATAACAAACCGTTTGTATAACATAAAATCTGTACAACATAAAAATTTCTGGAGATAGGGGAAATTTGCTTAACAGAATCATCTATGGGGCGAATCCATACAACATAAAAATGGTTGCAATTAGGGATTACTTTGTTTTCAATGCATTCCTATGGGAAATTTGTATAAAGGAAAATTTGTTTAGCATAATTTCATTTGGAACAAATTAATTCCTTTATACAAGGTACCATTGTATATTCCTAGATATCCAGAAACTGCAAGAATTTGGAAAGTTACTTTTTAAAAAATGATTAGTCACAGTTATACAGATTCTAGACCCCCAAAGTAGTTGCCATTACAGCTGAAGTATTAAAAACTGTGCTTCTTTGCTTTGCAATTTTACCATGTATCTAAAAGTGTCTGAAAGTACATGCATGCATCTAGGTCCTAAAAATAATTGGCTGAAAGAACAAAATTCCGCCTTCTCCCACATACCTCACCATTGCCTCAACCCTACAAAAGAGCAAGAGGCAACAGAAAAACGCACAACATGATCCAGACCAGGACTTGAATTGTGTGCTATTCCTTTTCCAGAAGTTATTGAGGTTACATGCCTGTAACTAACAGAGGCAAATAAAAACTACAGTCTTCATAAAAGCAAAAAAGCAAAATTTATTTAAGTTACAGGTGAGATGTAACTTCCATATACTCCGGTTATTTCAAAAAGGAATTAATGTCAGTCATCTAGTAGCTATAGAGGTGGCTTGAAGTGATGGGTGAAGCCTTCTGATCCCTTGGGATCATGATTTTTGTGTAGTTATTTGTAACTAGTTACTCCTGTGTTTTAGAAGGTCATGAACAAGCTTTTACATTCCATTTTTAAGCTTCTAGTAATGATTTCTGTTTTCTAGATAGGTAACCATCATTTAGCTTCCCAAATGATTCTTGTTATGCCAATTTATAAACACTTAGGTCAGATCGACACACACTAGATGGCAATTACTATGCACTTTGGAAAATTTACTGCAAATGCATAAAGCAAGGGTATTATTTAAAAGCAAAGTGTTCTGCTTATATACCACCCCATAGCACTTCAAACATTTTCTGGGCAGTTTACAATTTAATTATGCAGACTACACATCGCCCCCCCCCCCCAGCAAGCTGGGTACATTTTACTGACCTCGGAAGGATGGAAGGCTGAGTCAACCATGAGCCGGCTACCTGGGATTGAACCCCAGGTCATGAGCACAGTTTATAGCCATAGTATAGACATTTAACCACTGTGTCACGGGGCTGCTTTTAAGCATTAAGTATTAAAGACATCAGGGTTTCTTTAAGTATTAAAGCATTTCTAACTGTTATGATATAGAATATGTCAAGTCAAATTGAAATTCCTTAAAGAGTACAAATGTTATTTACAGTACACCATCATCATAACTTTATCTGATATTCATAGGGTGATGAAAAGACATGTCAAGTTTCTGCTTAACTCTCAGGAGAAGTTGGTAACTCTGATGAGATGCCACCACAGAATGGGAGGCATGATGCAACAGGCTCTGCTCAACTTCCTGAAGTCTCAAACCTTAGGCAAAGATCCCTGTCTATCACAGTGAAGGGAAGATTTATAGGAAGTGCTGTATATGCCACATAAGCACAATTTGATACCTACATACCAACTCAATTTGTGTAATTATGAAAATACTGACTTCAAGTTTAGTATGCCCTTAGTAAATAAAATAAAGGCAGCTCTTGTATAGGTAAAACAAGCCAGAAATCACTTGTCTATATTTTTCCAGGGTTGTGTCTCCTGCATGAACACACACATACACATAATGTGAGTCCTGCCAGCCTCTGTCTGTCTTATTGGAGAACCCTCATTCGTTCTTGCAATTAGCCCAATAGGTTGAAACATAACAGGGTTTATTAAATGGTCCCAGATCTGTTAGGTCTTGTGCCCCAGTTTCACTAACTGGGAAGATTCCACTCTTTACAGGGTTCGTAGTTTCTTCCAATAATTCATTGGAACTCTAGTCTGCTTTGTCTCCTCCCAGTCCTAAGAGGGAAAGATAGTATGCCCACATTGAAGACAGGCTTGAGGGAGAGCTCCTGACTGAAAAGCAAAGTGATCTGAGTTCCTGGGATACTCATTCCCATCTTGGAATGACGAGGCTTCAAAGTTCCTTTATTGCACCCGGTGTCCCTCCTCCAAGTCTTCTTTTATCTGGGCTCCACAACAAGTCTCCCTTTTCTTTCTCTCTGGTTTTCCTTCATTCCCCTTGCATTCCCCTTCCCCTTCACCCAATAAGTCTTCATCTTCCTCCTTTCTGGTCACCTCCATCCTCTTCTCTCCCACAGTTTCTTCAGGAATCCCCTTTCCTTCTTGTGATACGTCTCATCCTTCTCCTTTTGGTGGCAAAGCCATTTTTAAATCTGTCATGTGCCAGAGGTATTGCAACTCCCCCCACTCCTGTCTAGATGCATCTCCCACTCCTATAGCTAATATTACAACTAGAGATGGGCACGAAATGAAAAGAAAATTGTTCCGTTATTCATTATTTGTTTCGTTACATAACGAAAAGAATAAAAAAAATTGTGATGAAATTGGAACGAACCGAACAGAACCACGAAAATTAGGTTCGTTACATTTCATTTTCGTTAATGGCGACACACAATGAAATGAGCTGTTTTAAAATGTTAAAAAACATCCTGAATATCCATAAAAACCCAGCAATAATTATTTATTCTGCCTGATAATACCTACCAGGGGGGTTGGGGTCCTTAAAACGTGCATTTCTGTCTTTTCTCAGATCACTGTATTTTTTTCCTTTAAGGGGAGTTAGGGGACATCAACCCAAAATGGCTCCCAGATGCCTAATATTGATTTCTTGGGTATTCAAGCACCCTGGACATTTGTAAAAATGCAGTGATAATTATTTGAAATTATTCCCTACCAGGGGGTTGGGGTCCTTAAAACATTTGTTTTTGTCTTTCTCCCATTGCAATGTATTTTTTTCTTTTCCCTTTAAGGATGACACAAAATGGATTCCAGCCACAAGATGGATGCAAGCCATGTGATGGGATCATGTAAATTCTTGGACAATTTCAACCAATGGCATGCCCAGGTTGCAGACTGGGTAGGTGTGGCAGCTATAGAGGGCATAAAAAGCTCTGGCAGTCCCCGTCCTCTTTGCAGTCTGCGGTGGGAGTTAGGGTGGGATTGCTGTCTCTGTGACTCGTTACTTTAGGCCAGCCGGGCAGGTGTGTGTCTCTGTGTTCCTGCTGGCTGCAGCCTGGCTCTTAGGGGAGAGAAAGATGAGATTTCTCTTGCAGCCTCCCTGTGTGCTTGCGTACCTCTCGGTGAGTACCCTCCTCTGCCCCACAGTGCAGTCACTCTGCAGCTGCCTTACACCCTGGGCAATGGCCACCGCTGCCTTTGCAGCCTCCCTGCGTACTTAGTCTATACTGTGTCTCTGCCAGCATCATTTTTTTTAGCGTTTTCCCTCTGGTCTGGGGCGTTGGGGAACATCCACGCACGGAAATGCTTTAAGTCATGCAAAAAGTGGGTAAAAAATGAAAAACAAAAAATGAAAAAACAAAATGAAGTTTTTTCAAAAAATTCACAAAAAAAAAGAAAATGAACTGAAACGGACCCGCAATGAAAAATGAAAAACCGAAATGTCATTTTTTTTATTCGTGCCCCTCTCTAATTACAACATGTGCCCCATTTCTGTCTCATTTTCTTGGGACCCACTTGTGGTGGTGTGTCTGTGAAGATTCTCAATCATCCAGGTGAGTTTATATGGAAGTTGAGTCATGGCAACTGGACTTCATTTCTTGAGAGATTGAAATGTTTCGCTGCTCGTCCAAACACCTTCGTCAGTCTGAGGAAAGCTAGTTGTGAGTCCTCCATTTTATAGTTCACTTTGACCTCATGTCATCCTGGTCTGAAATAGGCTCATAAGATGAACAATGGCCTGAATAGGCTCCCTAGGTAGACAATAGTCTCAATAGGCCTTTAGGTGAACAATGGCCTAAGGTGCTGAAACCCCTATAGAATGGGTCGTTAGCTATGGCCTTTGGTGGTGGTGGGCTCAGGCACAGTCTATCTGCCACTTATCAGGCAGTGATTTCAACAATACCCAAACAAATCAAGAATACTTCATGCCTCGAAGTTTTACTTTGACTTACACTCAAAATGTTAAAATACCACATTCTTTCTATACTTAATATGGCATGAAAAAATGACAGAAGCAAAATTATGCACACAATCTGCACTGGCCAAAATCAATATCATGTACACCCATGTGAAGGACCAAATTGTACTTGCCTGCCACAAATGTTTAAAGATTAGGTGTCTCAAAAAAGAGGTAACTCAGAATGACATATATAGCTGAATATATGGGGCTTCAATGGCAGACTTTTGAAAGTTAAGCATTCAAAACCTGGACATACAAATGTGTGTGGATGTCAATTCCTCTGATATTAAAATTTTTAAAAACAAACTCAAGCCATTTAAATGTTGAGTAACAAGAAATTTGAGAATTACTGTAAATTCAGTGTATATGTTCTGGAGTCATGTATTTCCCATGGTGAGACAGGAAGAGTAGGGCCCCCTTTCCTTACTTTCCTTCCCACATGTGTGGAGAATGGAAGAGGGGAGCGTACTGGATACATATTGGCTTCTCATTTCAGACCTTTGTTGCAACATGTGGACAAAGATGCGACTGTGGGACTGAAGCATCCTTCTCACACCAATACAATAGCACATCAGGGCAGTACACTGTGATAGGCTTAGAGTAAACACCCAATCCTCCACACAGATACTGATTCTATAATTCAGGAAATCAGCTCCGGGAAAATCCAGTCTTGGACACAAGTAGATGCAATCTGGTATGTGGAAGCACCGCTGATTCAAATTACAGATTATATTATGTACTTCTCCTTCCCAAGCTTTCCCCTTGGTAGGGATGGTTTACTAATGTTCTTCACAAGACATTCAGATAATTTAGCCCTAATTCCTGGGGCAAATGTAAAACATTTTACATAAACCTGTTTTTCAGAGCTGAGGGGATTATTAAACAATACCCAAGCCTTCAAAATGATAAGCTCATAATACTTTTTTTAGCAGAAAATAACACAAAAAATGTGATCCTAAATGAATTTAAGTCTTACCCGTGAACATGATGTCAGTTATTAAAAAGTAATTTCAGGGAAATTAGCTTGCAGCTACAAAATTAATATAATTCATTTATTACTTGCAGCCACAAATCAAACTGCTGTTAACACGGCTCTACGCAATTTAATAATCACAGTAAGATTCCATATGGCTGCAGTTTTGGAATCCTGGTCACTCCACAGAGTCATCAGCAAAATGGTCTCATAGGCACTTTCAGTCTGCAAGAATTTACTGCAACTGTGGTCTAAAATAAATGTTTATACACCATGAAAAGGAAATCAAGATGTTGTACACATTGTTATAGCTCTGCACAGGGCCCACAGATCTAAGTGGCAAGATTTCTATTGACTCAATTTACTGTGATTCCATCAAGGGAGCAAGCAGACACCCTCATTGTCAATCCGCCTCCCACTGGCTTTGATAATCAGTTACCCTTGGATGATATGAATGGTCTCTCAGTTATGTTGTGCTATGATTCAGCAGCTCTAGTTGTACAGAGGGGTTTTGGAGCCCCCCTCCAGTCAATTTGATATCTATGGGGGGGGGTCCACATTCTCCTTTGCCTTCTGGGGAAGATCCACTGTCTGTGAGGAGATCACTGAGGAACGGTGCACAAGTCCAGGTTACCATGGCGAACACAGGTTCCTAAACTCTTATTTGTTGAGGCAATATGAAATAAGGACTGTGGGGTAGATAGGAAAACTAGCAATCAGAAATGGGGTGAGGTACTTAACTTTTTTTCCCCAGTTCTTCTGCCCTTTCTCCCCCCTCCCTCCATCCCATTTCAGTCTTGCAAGCAATAAAAAAAGCAAAACAGCTCGACCAAGACAGACAGGCTCTGTGAACAGCAGGTGAGTGGGGGAACTGTCCAGGCTACAGCTGAATGATAATTTAATTCCAGTTCATTTTTTATCAGAATTTACCCAAGTGTGCCTTTGCTCCTTGGCTCTGGGAGGGAAAGAATTTTAAAAACTCAAATGCAGAATAAATGAAAACTGATGTGCTCTTCCAAGATTGTTTTCTAAATTGTAAAAGCCTGGGTTTGCAAACTTGTACTGTATATGCAATTAAGTTAGTGCTTAATTGGAGTTGTGAGTTCTTTCTTTCTTTCTTTCTTTCTTTCTTTCTTTCTTTCTTTCTTTCTTTCT
>JAHTLZ010003542.1:35916153-35928807 GCA_023846285.1 Phrynocephalus versicolor
CATACATACATACATACATACATACATACATACATACATACATACATTTTTTAAATCTTGATTAGAGATGGGCACGACTCAGAAAAATTTTTTCGTTTTCATTTTCATTTTCGGCTAGGGTCCGTTTCGTTTCGTTTCCGTTTTCGTGAGCTAATTTTCAAAATTTTTCATTTTCGTTTCGTTACGTAACGAAAACGAAAACCGAAAACGAAAACGAAAAATTTTTCGTTTCTCCCCATTTAGCTCCATTGAGTGCTTTTCCAGTAACGAAAAACGAAAACTGGCTCAAAATTAGTCATTTCGTTTCCGTTTTCGGTCCATTTTTGAACCGTTTTTCGTTTTCGTTTCGTTATGTAACGAAAATGAAAAAACAAAAACGAAAACGAAAATATCGCTAAGTCGTGCCCATCTCTAATCTTGATTAATGTTTAATTGCTTTTAATACAGTTTTGTATAGTATTTTAAACCTGCTTTTACTGTACAGTTTTAATTGTTGTGATTCACCTTGGGTCCCCTATGGGGAGAAAAGTAACAAAGGGAGGAGGGGAGGGAGGGTATATTTTTGAAGACAGCATAGCTGGCTTGCTGACTGGAACCCAGCCATGAACAGCACCATATCCCTGTAATGCACAGAAACATTCTGCAGCACACATTTTGTGGCAGGTTAATGCTTGTCTCCAATTGATATCCAGGGCAAACAATTGGTAGCATAACACTTCTTATACTCTCATTAAAGATAAATCTTAATTTTTAACTGCCAGTAATCAGATCCAACCATGCCAGTTTATATTATTTATAACTGTAGATCACTACAATATGAAATAGAGGTGATAAAGAATGTTCATTTCTTCTTGTGAGATAAAAGTAGGGCAAGGAGGAGCATGGAAATATAATCTCTTTTGCATGCTGAATACTAAATCAGTTTTCAATAAGGCATTCTCCAATTGCCTGTGGGATGGGTGGGTGTTTCGAGAATTTGCTGGATACCACCATATGTCAAGATTTTGTTAAGTCCAAGGAGGATGCAGCTATCTTTGTCAAACTAGGAAATGGGAATGGATGTGCGGGTTGACTTCTGTGATATATGTTTATAATGCGCTTTTGAGTAAGACAGTATAGTATGCCCAGTGCTACAATTGTGAGGAAAAACTTTTTTTTTCCTTCCAGATTTTTGAAGTGAAGAGGATGAAGCTCAGGTCTTATTGGCTGAAGGGGAAACCTGAATTGTTTAGTTAGAGCTCAAGTCACTCAACACAGTTGCTCTTACAAAAAAATATGCTGGTGCAATAATTTCCCATTATGATCCCCATAAAATATTTAATATAATACAGGTACATGGCTATTTATGAATAAAGAATTTAAAATATGCAGAACCAAAAGGCTAGCAAGATGGGTAGGAAAATAATGAAAAAATAATATTTTAAAGAGAAAAATCCCAGTGAGTTCTAATTAATGAGAGATCACACAGCAACTTCTCCTCTCAGCAATGCCTCACAGGTGCAGCAGGGTGATACCTAATATAACTAATCTTTGACATAAGAATTAAGTCATTTTTGCACGAAAGCAGGTCATTAGAAGCTAAATTGAATTATAAGTAATACCATCTCTATGGAGGATTGTAAATTAATTGGTTTTTAACAATAACATTTCTGTGTTTTATTAAAGCAGTGTAAGAATTCGATGCTGAGAAGAGTGCAGCAGATAAACAGGGCAGGTGTTGATGATGCAAATGAAATAGATGACAGATGGTTAGTAGTACGATCACTCACTGTGCGTGTATAATGGATAGAGGTAATCAAATTCCTCTGTGAATTGGTGACTTTCCTTACATCAAGAACTTTCAACTGAGGGATGCCTGCAGAGCGTCATCTTAAAAATTAACTCCACTCAACACCATTATCATTATTATGTGGTTGTCTTGCCATATTGGTCCTGGAATATACAATATGCAAAAAATGTAAATCAGCAGAAGTCCACACCTCCTTTTTTTACTTGTACATGTTTATTGTTACAGTCAATATGGAGTTATTCATTTCTCAATTTTCTACCACAAAGAGTTCTGTGTACCTGGAACATGGAAAGCCCTAACAAACAAAAGCAGATCCAATATTGTTTTAGTTGTTTTGCTATCTGAGGGTTCAAGCAAGAAATGCATTTGAAGAAATCTATATGAACAAAACATATTAAAATGTGAAGAGACACACCTGAATAGATAGAGACAGAGAGGTCAACTAAGTGAGAGACTATATATACAGCATAGGCATTTGTTCTACTCTTTGGACCATGTTTCTCTTCTCACTCTTCATTTTGATATTTATGCCATCAATTACACAGCATTAGCACTAATTGTGTATAGATCCAATATTTTGCATGCATATTCGCATTTTGTTCAGCCAGCATGGCTTGTGATTTTTACAATGTTCCCACTTGCATTATTTTGTCTTGATTTTGCCTGCATTATCAAGGCATGAGAATGCAGTGATGTTGTTGTGCAGCACAGCAAATCAACGCTCTCCAAGGGAATTCCAAAAATAGGGGCAGTCAAAAAAAATTATAACTTTGAAATTGGACTTCGATCAGCACCGTATCTGACATGTAGATGGTCTAACAGGATACCCTCTTGTGCTCAGGGCCATTCATACTAGTCAAAAAAACAACAACCATGGCAATTGGTTTGTGTTTGGGTGAGAAGTGGTTAGCTGATGGAAAAAAGGAGTCAACATTTGGGATATACACTTGCTAGGTGTCAATTTGTGAACAGTAGTAATAAGATGGCATCCTGTAGGCCATCTTGACTGCTTCCTTTGGTTTTATCTACACCAAAAATTGTCATTTGCATTGTAAAACTAGCATCCTTTTTCTTGCTGGCAACATGGGCATGATTCGATGCAATAGTCAGCCATTTCCTGGTGTAGTGAATCATGGATACAGATACAAAATATCCCACATTCATTAACTAGAGGTTTTTGAAGAATTGAAAAACAGTCCTTTAGGCCATTGTTGGGCATGTCCAAAAGCCATCACTGATATTGCACAGAGTAAGGTATGGAGTGGGAGTGATCCTTATTCATTCTGCCTGCCTTCTGCTCACACTGGTAAGTTGCATTTTAAAAAAATATTTTAAATGCAATTGATAATTTGTATTTTTCCCCCTCCTCGTTTAACACTAGAGCACTAACCTGGTATAGCATTAACTCAAATGCTTCTCACGACTTCAGGGCTGGTTAATAGCATAGTAATAATAGCCGAGAGGATGAGGGAGAAAGCAGAGAAAGCAGCCTGTGCGACGTGTGCCGTCTTGTTCACCTACCCAAGATAATTAAATATTTTTGTATTATCCATGGCAGTTTAAATGCCAGGGTGCAGTACAAAGAAGTTTGCATCAACCTGGAACAAATGTCTGCGTCCACACCTTGAGCTGAAAAAGAAATTGTATTGTGGGGGAAACAAGTGAGACTGATAGTGATGTCATGGTAATGCTTGAAGCTACCCATCTGAAAACACGCAAATATAGATCAGAGCTGGGGAATGTGTGATTTGAAGCTTGCATACTCTTTGGTGGGCTCATGTGGCTGTTGTCTACTATAACATATAGTATCATTTTAAACAAAAAGGACTCTGGGATAAAATGCTCAGAAAGCACGTTTCTGAATATATATTGTTTCGGCTGTGCTTCTGTTTTCCATACTCAACATTATTTTTATATTCCTTATAGGGGAAATATGAACAGATGGGACATTTCATTCAAATGTGCACTAGTCCTTGCTTTTAAAATCTGGCACATGTAATCACAGATCCAGATTTTCTAGCCTGTTCATCATCGCTCAGTGCTACTGAAATGGTATAAAAAAGAAGATTGAAATGGCTTAATAGTCAGAACAGTCTACTCCTGCAGCATCTTCCATGCAGAAAAAGGAGCCCTGCACTTCTACTACTGGGTAGCAAAATATAACAAATGGGTGCTATATATATGATATTCCATCCTCCATGCTCCTTCACCTTAGTACTGATCTTGGAATTACATAGTTACACCCCTCTACATGCGGTGATCACAATCTCATTCTGCAGAATCATGGGATTTGTAGTTTGATCGAGTACTGTAATTACTTCAAGGGTAAAAACACAAGCTGTTTTGGAGTGAACTCTGAAGCCCTTACCAAACCACAAATTGCAGGAATCCACAGCATAAAATAGTGATACCAAACTGCTATAACCGTATTGATGAAACGTAGCTTGTTCTTTAATTTATTGATGGAGACTTGCTTTCTGGGAGAGGTGCTTGTGACATTTCTCTCTCTCATTTGTCAAAATAACTTGGGCAGCCTTGGACAGTACTGCATTCACCTTGTGCTGGTGGCAATGAGGGGGTCATGTGCCCTTCTGCCTGAGGCATCAAAATGTCCTGGACTAAGCCTGACATTGCACTTGTCAAAAAGTGTTAGATGCATTGTCCCTTTTGTTTCCAACTTACAATACTTTGTAATAACACTTAGTTTGTTGGACAGAGCTGGCACATTTTATGGCTACTCCGGTCCCTGTTTTCCCTCTAACTACTTTCCCCTGATGCTGGTTTGGTAGCCAATTTTTTCCTATTTCATTAATGTAGAACACACACATACATTAATTCAGATTTTCATTTTCTGCTATATGGGAGGTGAAAATATAGTGTGTCTCCTCAAATGTTAAAAAAAATGTGGCTGTTTTATATTTAAGAACTTGGCAAATCACATTTTCTGCATAAAATCAGACTGCACTCAGAAACACCTTGAAATGATGCCTTTGCTTTTACAATTTAAGGGTGCAGGTTGAGCTTGAGAGGGTGGGGAACACTGCTACTGAATCAAAATCATATATATATATATATGGCTCCCTATGCAAAACAGCCACCTAATGCAGACACCAAAACATGGCACTAGAAATCCTGGCTCTAGAGGCCTGTCATCCTAGTCACTGTTAAATCTATAATTTTGTTTTGTTTGGGTGATTGATCAGTCACTAATCACATAATGAACAGTGGACACTATGATGTTATTTTTATATCTGGGAAAAAGTCTTACCCAAACTGGTCTCCAACAAATATTATTTAGTAGAATTCTGCAGAATGCAGAGCAGCATCTGATTTTAAAGTAATATTAACACTTCCAAGGTCCTGCATTGATCGGGACTCTCAGGAAGCAGAGCTGATCCCAATTGCTTCTCCCAAGTTTTGCACTGAAGTGAAAGTGTTGCTTTCTATTCCTTCCAGATTGTTTGTGAGTACAGATGGGCCAAGTTATTCAACTCCAAATGGGTCCCTCCAGGAATCCATTTGTAAGTGGAAAAGTGGAGATGAATAACTCACCCCCTAAACCCCAAAGCTATCCAAATTTGGGGGGCTTACAAGGAAGAGCTTAAGAAAGCTCCACTGTGATTTCCTGGATTACTATTTTTGAGTACATAACTTTCCAGTTACAAATGATTTTTCCCTGGGGGACCCACTTTGGAGTTGAATGACATGGCCCCTGAACCCCAAACCTTTAAGGGAAGAGTCGAAGGAAGCCACCCACCAAATTTGATGCCTCTAGGACAAATCATTTCATTTTTAGAGCAAAAAATGCTGGTTCATTTCATTTTGTCACCAAATGTGTTCTACCATTTCATTTAGTACTGAATTGATTTGTTAGATAATGAAACGATGAAACAGCATTTTGTTCTTTGTTTGATGCCCATCTCTACTTGTGAGCACTCAGGCCTTGAAGCAAAAGAATGCCATAGGAGTGTGTCAACTCATAATACTGTGTTATCTCTTCAGACATGGTTATTTGTCAAGACTCTTAAGGGCTATAGAACCTCATTACTCTTAAGGTGATGCTTCTGGTAGTAAGGTAGTCAAGGATCATCCTTGCAGTTGAACAATTTCTTGGCCCTTTTACTATGATCTCTTATAAAATACCAACAGGAGTATCTTTTGTTTCTGACAACATCTTAGCAAAACTGGCCAACCTATTTCATTTCAGCACCGATTTATGTTGTGCTTGTTGTTTTACAGAGCTTTAAAACTGCAAGACATTAGTTTTGGTTTATTCATTTTTGCTCTTATGACTGGCACCTGCAAACACTTTAACAGTTATTAAATTGTTTCATTATTTCTGCCAAGGGAACAGCAGATTCCACAGAAGACAAAATATGAAGGGGGTTGTTAATTATTTGGGGAGTTTGTTACTCAAAGACAAGACACAATTTGTTGTGATACGTTTATGAGGCGAACCCATAAAAATCTAGATGATGAACACAGTGATGGGGTGGAATTTATTTGGTTTGCATTTGAATACAAACCAATTTAATTCACATTTACCAAAGTAATGTACAATCTGGGACACAATTATTTTTCAAACTTGCACACCTCTCTGAATTTTCTCTAATCAGAAAAGCCCATATTCAGGGAAATGGTGTACAAAATGTGTTCACGAGAGCATACAATAAACAAAAAGGCATGTATTAGCCAAACATGCATGCCAAAAAGAATATTAAGGAAAATTGCATACAAAATACATATTTTTGTGCATATGCATTTTTGTACAGTTTTTTAAAACTGTTGTCTATTGATGCCTTTTCCACAAAAACATATGAGAAAATAATGGAACAAAAGTATGCTCAAAAATATTGGAATATTGTAGAAAACAAAGCAGACATATGTGCTCGCCTTTCTATGAATGTTAGACCTTCAGAGGAATTACATTGCTATAGATTTGTGATGTGCATTAGCATCAGATTTTGGATTCAGAATACCATTCTGCTGATGGGGAAAATTAAGTGGACAGATACAGAGAGAAACAGTAAGAAGCTTGGTCTTTCCTGGAGGACAACCCTGCAGAACAGATCTCTGGTCAATCTGAAGGCCAACTGGGGCTGCCAACAACCAGATTTGGTAGTGTGTGAAGCTGACTGTTATGCAGTATCTCCCCATTCCATGGTAGTCATGGACTGCTTAGCTCTATTTTCTTTACAGCCTCATGGGAGAATCATAGATTTATTTATTTATTTTTAATTTATTTTAGAGTATTTTTTTACCATGCCTTCATCCTTGGTGGTACGGTTTTCAGAAAGATTAAGCCTTCTTTCTATAAGGTACAATTCTGTATTTATTCCTTCATTGATTATGTGTAAAGTACAGTTAAGATCAGCTTGAATGTATAAGGAAGAAAGGTGTATTTTTGTACTGCAGGGGGACATTTTTGGTCCCTGCTTTGATGAATCATTATGAAATTGGGTCATCAAAAGAAATCTGGTGCATGAACGATTACATTTGTGACAGATTGCACATATCTAGCCATTTTTGACAGGTTGCACATATCAGGAATAGGATTTATTTGAAAATGCCAGAAACCACCTAGAAAAAATAGTTTTTTTGCTGTTCTGTTTGGAGGATTCTGAGAGCTGTGGTTTAAAAAAAAACAGTTTTTGCAACCACTGACACAAATATTTTAGCAAAGAGGGCGTTTAGGAAATTAATTATTTTATTATTTGCTCACCAACAAAACAATAGCAGAATTTCAGTCACAATTGCCTATTAAATAAACTTAATACTATTAGAACATTAATGTTCCACATTCTTCATTATGCTGATGGAAAGAAAGAGAGATGTTACTTGATCAGGGAAATCTTATTTAATTCAGTGTAAGAGTCTTTAATCAATGAATAAATTAATGTCTCAGATAAATCAGCATAGTTATCTATGTTCAAAACCACTTGCTGGGACCTTTATTGGTTGTACTGTGAATCATCTTAAACTATGAATCACAAGAAATATTTTCTCTTATATAATATCTAATTGCTCAAACCATAAATTGTTTCACTGCTCAAGAGAAGGTGGAAATATATACTGAAGATCTATGCTGAAGAGATAAAAGGATGAGATATTCCTATAGAGGAATCCTGTGATGAAGAAGAAGCTGGAGTTCTAGAAAGCAAACTGAAAGCTCTTCTGAAATCATTAAGAATACATAAATCACCAGGATTAGACAGAATAGAGATAGAACTATTTGAAGCCACAGAGACTGAATCTGTTTTGCAAAGAATAGGGGGGGGGGAGGAAAAGGAAACAATGCTCCACAACCTGAAACACTAAATATATATTCAATTCCCAGGAAAGGAGATGCCGAGGAGTATAGTAACTATAGGACCATTACTTTGATTTCCCATGGAAGGAAAGTGACATTCAAGGTGTTGCAACAAAGGCTTTCTTATATAAATCTCAAGCTGGATTTTGAACAGGAAGAAGCACTGGACATCACAAGGTAAATATCTGTTAGATACTGGGAGCACACCAAGTAATTTCACAAGTTCATTGTATTCTTTGTGTAGATCATGAGAAAGTATGGGTTGTTATGCAAGAAATGGGTGTGCCTCAGCAGCTGATTGTCCTGATTAGAGATGGGCACGACTTAGCGAAATTTTCATTTCTGTTTTCATTTTTCATTTTTGTTACGAAACGAACCGAAAAATGAAAATTGGCTCCAAAATGGAACGAAAACTGAAACAAAACGACTAATTTTGAGCCAATTTTCGTTTTTTGTTATGGCAAAAGCATTTAATGGCACTAAATGGGGAAAAACGAAAAAAATTGTTTTCGTTTTTGTTTTTCGTTTTCATTACGAAACGAAACGAAAACGAAAAATTTTGAAAATTAGCTCACGAAAATGGAAACGAGCCGAAACGGACCCCTAAACAAAAAACAAAAAACAAAAAACCATTTTTCCTGAGTCGTGCCCATCTCTAGTCCTGATGTGTACAGTATCTTGTATTGCGGACACAATTCAAAGTGCTGGTCTTAACCTATAAAGCCCTAAATGGCTTGGATCCACAGTCTAAAGGATTGCACCTCTATGAGCCTGCATGAGTTTTAAGATCATCAGGGGCCACGGTCTCACTAAAGTTTTCTGCGCATCTTAATTTGATGCGTAGGTTTTTTTCAGGCAGTCACATGGTGTTTGATGCGCAGTTAGTGTCCTGTTGACAGTGTAGTATTTTACTGCTCTGTGCCCATCGCTACTTGATTACTGCACATCTTTTCCTTTTTTCCTGGGTTGATTTTATAGACTCTGTTGCATATAACAACCCGGACCCACAGGAAGTGGCAGGAAATGGGGTACAAAGCTAATTACTGCATATTTTCTGGGGTCACACCTTGTTAGAGTAGCAAACAACTGCACATCATTAAGGGAAGTTTTTTAAACCTACCCCTAGTGCTGGTTTAATATACTTCGGTTAAAATGCGCTTCCGGGGGTGTGGTCGGTTGGGGCACCAAATTACTTCCCTTCACGGTTAGGACGCAATCTTTTACTGTGCAGTTTGCAGCAAAAATGCACAGAAAACGGTGGTGAGACCGTGGCCAGGGTGTGTCTTTCCTCAGGTGTGCTTGGTGGGGCCCTGTGAGAGAGCCTTCTCTGTCACTGCTCCCAGCTCTGGAACTCCTTCCTACCAAAAGCTAGGCTGGTCAGATCTTTGATCTCCTTCTAGCAGGCTTTCCCTCAATAAGTGGTGACCTGAGAAAGATTTTTAAATGGATTGTTGTCCTCTGTTGTTTTAAACGTGTTTTACGGCTGATTTTATTTAACACTTTAATATACTTATTTAATTCTTTTTTAATATTTGTAAAGCTACTGTTTATAGCATCTGAATATCATTTTAAATTATGTAAGCCACCTTGGATTCTTTTGAAGGAGAAAGGCAGGATAAAAATAATTTAAACAAACAAACAATTGATTGCCATGAATCAATTCCACATATGTAAACATGCCTACTCCATGCTTCTTTGGGAATTTTTGACAGCCAGCAGTCAAACCTTTCTTGACTTTTTCACACACACCCCTTTCCTCCTCTTCTGCCCCATCTTTCAGTCAACCTCCTCTTGTCACCCACTCCATATCTTTCCTATTTTCTATTCCCCTCAGTCACCAGCCTCCACCTCCACCCCTTGCCTCTCTTCCCCTTCTACCTCCTCTTCTCATTTCCACCTTCTCTCTTTTCTACATATTACTTCCCTTTCCACCCATGTTTTTGTGATTTGGGGGTATTCCTATATATAAAATTCATAGCCATCCATGCTTTTATGATTTGGGGTGATCCTTCGGGTACAGAGGAGGGAGACCAGGATGGCTGAAGGTCTGCAAGAGATGTCTTAGGAGGAACGACTTAGGGAACTGGGGAATGTTTACCCTTTCAATAAGAAGGCTAGGGGGGGGGGATAATAGCTATGTTTAAATATTTGAAAGGATGTCATATTGAAGAGGCAGCAGGATTATTTTCCATGGCTTCAGAGACTAGGACTCAGGGTAATGGTTTCAAACTACAGGAAAAGAGATTCCATTTGAACATTAGGAAGAACTTCATAACGGTTAGAGCTGTTCAGCAGCAGAATATGCTGCCACGGAGGGTGGTGGCATCTCCTTCTGTGGAGGTTTTTAAGCAGAAGCTGGATGGCCACCTGTTGGAAATACTGTGATGGGGGTTCCTGCATGGCAGGGGGTTGGACTGGATGGCCCTTGAGGTCTCTTCCAACTCTATGATTCTATGATTCATGTAAAATAATGAGGCTTCATGGGGAATTCATGCCTGGGACCCATTTTTATCTGGTTTGGGGTCATCCTGCATATAAAAATCATCTTCCCCTGCCTCTCCCTACCATCCCTACCCCTCAGACTCACTTGACAGGAGATGAAGGCAGTGGTGGTGGTAACATTGGTGGAGGCAGGGGGAGGACACACACTGCCACAAAAGTTCTAGATTCCATCTAAAACAAAATCCCCCCCCCCAAATATGACTGCTCTGCTGGTTTATTGTGGTGGGGGGGGGAATCTAAGTCTGGAATTCTTGCTTGGCAACCTGAGTCAGAGAAGAATGAAAACATTTGCAATGTTCACCTCTTTTTTGAACACCATAGCCCCCTGAAGCATGTGTCTATTCAGAACAAGAATATTCAAAATAAATAATACAACATGCATTATTTATACATGCTTCGCATGTACGACCAATTTTTTTTTTAAAAAAATGCCACTTCACAGATATTTTTTTACAGAGGAACATTCAGTGCAAAATAATCAAAAGCTTCCTTGAAGAATATGTTGAAAAGAAGAGATGGGTCTCAGCTTGCAATAGGGATCCATCACAATGTTACTAATTTTTTCTCCACTTAAAAACACCCAGTTTAATTTCTTTCCAACATGTAGAGGTAGCTTTCTTGATATTAAAAATATAACCCTGGATACAGTGTTCTCTGGCATTTCCACTGCATTTTGGTGAATACAATCACATGGCATTCATTTTTGCCTCGCTCTGTCACTTTTAATACATTTTCTTCCTGCAAAAATTATTGAAAACATGATTGCATATACAGTGGTACCCCAACTTAAGAGCAGCTCGACTTAAGAACAATTCAACTTAAGAGCAGAAAACTGTTGGTGTTTTAACTGTCACCTTACAAATTGTAGATATCGTCTGCTCAACTTACATTTTTTTTTTCATTTTTTAAAATTTTGAAGTTATTTTTTCAATTTTTTAGATAGGTACCCCGACTTAAGAGTAGTTTGACTTAAAAGCATGCATTTGGAATGGATTAAATTTGTATGTTGAAGTACCACTATAGTTCCCCCGAGTGTGTGTGTGTGTGTGTGTGTGTGTGTGTGTGTGTGTGTGTGTGTGTGTAAGAGAGAGAGAGAGATATCTTAGACAAAAAGGCTTCTAAGCAGAAATGAACTGATCTCTTGAATTACAAGCTACCTACAAAATTAAAGTGTAGCAAATCTGATAAGGAGTAGAACAAGATTTCCTACAGGAATACTGATGTAGAGATGGACCCCTAAGGGACCGGGGGGGGGGGGGGCTGAGTCATACATCTGCAAGCAGAATAGATGTGGACACAGCCTGCTGCAAACAAGCTGTGCCTGCTTTCCCTTTAAATTCCTATGTGGCTAACTCTCCCTGCCTTCCAAAAGACAAAGTTAAGTTGGAGGAATGCAGAAATAAATTGGAAGTTCCTGTCCCTGGTAGAATGTCAGTCCTTGCTCAGGGAGTGGAAACATACACTCTAACAGTCCTACTTAACAAAGGGTAATAAGCTCTGAGCTCTTTTCCTCATTTTGGCAGGCACAAATATTGTATATCTTTTTCATCAAGAGAGCCATTGAGTTGATATAAATTCAAATATGACCTTGAAAACATCTTTAAGAAATCAATTGATATAATGTCTCCATTAGAGTTGAATAGTCGTTGTTGTAGAGTCCCACAGTAACAGCAAACATCCTTGTTGCTTTAGAAACAAAACTATGAGCCTCTGATTTAAACAAAAATTAAGGACAAGTCACATTTGAATATTATATCTATCGGCACCAAGCCAAGCATGGATGCATCTAGTTCAGTTTTGAATCCCGGCCAAAGGCTCAGAGTCCCAGTTGTTCAATTTTATAGCTAGTGAACAAAAGTGTGTGTGTTGGGAGGGTGGAGGATATGCAAGAGATGTAAAATGGTTGTTTAGTAACCAATGTTTCAAGGCGTGTTAAGGTGCAAATGCAGAGATTTATGTGCTAGGAGAGCCTAAAATTAATACACTTCCCCCAGCCATGGGTGTGGTGGAATACTGGAGACTGAATACAATATAGTGAGTACAAGTGAAATAA
>JAHTLZ010003542.1:35937821-35983487 GCA_023846285.1 Phrynocephalus versicolor
AAAGAAAGAAAGAAAGAAAGAAAGAAAGAAAGAAAGAAAGAAAGAAAATTAGCAGAGAGTATTGTGATTTCCTTGAAATATCTACCTAAGTAAGCATCGTTTATTTCAAGGGAATGAGACTGCCTTTCGGAAGTTCATACAGAATTACCATGCCACATTCTTTCTGCCATCCATCAATAGTTTACATGAGTGTGTGCATGTTTTCTTACCAAATGACTGAGATAAGTCTTATTAGATACATTTACTGATGAAAGCTGCTACTTTCCCCGCTTCTCCAGGGGAACTTGCTGGATGGCCACTTACACACCACCAAACAGGAGGGTCTCTTCATATGGGAGACCCTCTTATCTAAAGTGACCTCATTTGGGCACCCTTCAGGGACATACCTTTTTGTCAAGGAATCCCCTGTTTACATTCCAAACAGCAAACACAAAACAAAGCAAGCTAACTTGAAAATTATGTGAGGTGTGAAAATATTGTGCAACGTCATTTTAACACTTGACGAATTCCCTCGTCTAAGAATGTATAATCAACAACAGTCTACTGTTTGACCAGCTAAGCTCTAGATTAAATTCAAAATACTCTAATGATGCCAGTTCCCATGGAGAATTGATAGAACTGGACAGTCTGTTTTCTGGGGTCCTTAATGGAGCTAAGACTGGTCCAATGAGCCAAACTCTAGGATCCCTAGCCCAAATTCCCCCAAAGGACCATCCTGAGAGTGTTTGCGGGGGGGGGGGCCCCCAATAGCAAACAGAGTTGGCATCAGCACCAGAATTGGCATGGACATGCCAGAGGCCCCTGAGCTTATGTGGCCTAATCAATATTAAGTGCTTCTTGATTCAATTACAAATCAATTTCTCCTGAGGGGACCCCCTTTTGAGCTTAATAACTCAGCCCCCTGGAACACAAACCTCTCCAAATTTGGGGAGCTTACAGGGACAAGTCCAAAGAAGATACCCACCAATGAAACCTCTAGGATGAATTGTTTCATTTCTAGAGGGAAAAATGGCATTTTGTTTCATAACGAAACATGTCCTGCCATTTTGTTTTGTAATGAAACAATTTGTTATGTAACAAAATGATGAAACAGTGTTTTGTTTTTTGTTTTGTGCCCATCTCTAGCTTAGAATAAGACATTGTGATGTCTGAGGCAGAGCAGCCCTTTCATTTTAAGGTAGTTAGTGTCTAAAGCCTGCCAAGTTATTTTGGCACTTCATACAGCAAGTCCTACCAACATATTCTTGGCTGTAAACATGCAATAATGAATATTTAAATCACTGATATTTTTGTGACACCTGAAACCTACTAGCTGAGATGGCCACCTCACTCTACCTAGTGATTTGAGTCAACATTTTTTTCTTCAAATGCAGCAACTGACCAAAAATGTTTTTGTACCTGTGGAATGCCACGCATGAAAACTTGCACAGTTTAGCTTAACATTGTTTTGAAAAATATAGGCAGATTACAAAAAATAAATTTATATTTTCTGAATCATTAGTTTTCTTAACAAACCATGACAGTTGATGGTGTCTGTTCTCTCTGGTTGTGTGCATCTGCTGGATTTTCTCTTACCTCCCTCTAAACATGCTAGTTTTTACTTTGAAAGGGAAGGTCCTCCTGATGTCTACCATTGTTTTAAGAAAGACATGCACACTTTTATGCATTACCCACCTGTATCCTTCAATAAATTCTTTTGGGGTTTTTTGGTCATCTATAAGCCTTGAACAAAATGTTTAAAAATGAATAAAGAGGGAGATTACTTGGAGCAAATGCACAGCCTACTCATATTTTGTCTCCAAATGGATATAAATTTGATCTGGGACAGCAACACCGTGATTATGGGACAACTTTGCTTTCTGCCTCCCAAGTCCTCTTCCAGCTTGTTCCCCAAAAGCATAGAGAGCACCCTAAATAACTATCCTATCCTAGACGGAGTTGCCACAATAAATTCCATTCCTCCTCCTAAACTCTCATTGTTCATTAATTGCAAGCACCACAAACCGCTTTTCACTCTTCCTGAGAAGTGGGGCTTTTAGGCGGGGATAGGAAGAAGGTCCATGTCATTTGCTGCTGCTAGAGCTTTCCAGAATCTGAAAAAGCATTCATACCTTTAAACAAGCTTGAGACTTTAAAAAGTTCATTATGGAAAGATGCAGAATTACCAAGAGTTTTGACTGTTTAGTCTGTCTTTGAGCCCCAGTGCATACAACTATGCTATTACTTCTGAACTGGTTCTGAATCAGAGAGATCACCGCATTCCCCCTCACAAATTCTTTGTCTCGAGCACTAACATGGCAGACTTGTGTGCCACCATCCTGTCCCTCCTAGAAATAGCTAGGGCTATTTCATTTAGCCAATACAGCTCCTGATCAAACGTGCTGCTTCTGAAATGAACAACCAACCCCTACAGAACACTTTATTTGCTTTTTAGAAAGAAGTTGAAATTTTAAACATTCAGGCTTTAGAGAAGGACAGTTGGTAATTTGCTGCTTTCTTCATGGTGACCCCGTGAATTAGCAAAGAAATGTCAGGACCCTATTCATATAATAATTGAAAGGTTTTATATTCCTTAAATAATTAAAAAACATTAAAATTGAAATTAAGAATTTAAAGATTATTGAATTCCAAATCCATTTATTTATTTATTTATTTATTTATTTATTTATTTATTTATTTAACCAAAAGAAATAAAATAGGGGTGGGGAAAGTAAAACCTTCGTTCATGGGTTTACTCAAAAGTTATACATTTAGTATTCTGTGAGCTGATACACACTGCAACAAATATAGTGGATGATGTCAGTAATACCCAAATTATCTGAATGGGGAAACAAGTTGCATGAATGTATCTCAAAAGTAAATAATGATGAGAATGTATGAGAAAGGAGGTAACCATAATAATTATGTTCAGAATAATTCTGTTACAAACCACATTTCTAAAATAATACTATGCAGCTTTCTAATTTGTTACACATATTTTGTTTAATTTATTTGTATTTATTGCTACAAAAATGTAATTAAGCAATGGACAATGCATATTAAGTACCAGAAAAGTGTGGACAATACTAGGTAACTTTCTGTCAATTGCAGCAGCATCTAGTAAAGGAAATCCAGCTAGCAAACACACAGCGAAGTTCTCCCCGGGCATCTAGAGACACCAAAATTATGGAGAGCCTTCCCCTAATTCTCCTCGACATGCCCTCCATGTTTAGTGGCTTCCCCAAGCCAGTTTCTAAATGGCACTTCCCTGGGGTGCAATTTGTGGGTAGGTAACTCAGATTCTGAAAGCTAATCTTCACCAAACATGGATTGTGGAAGAGAGAAGGGGAAGCTTCCCTGTAATTTTGGTGTCTCTCTAGGTGCTTGGAGGGGTGGTTTATAGGGTTTTAAATGCCAAAAAAAAAAAAGAATCGATTCGCTGATTTGTCAAGAAAAATCACAAATTCATGATTCATGTTTCATCAATTTTGATGGATCTTGCATTGAAATGAATTATGATTTTTTCTGATTTGTCCCATCTCTAGTCTCAACAGACTCATAGCTTTCAACAGACAACAGAGAGGGAGCAAACTTTCAGTACAGATAATTTCTTTTTGAAGCCAGAGCAAGCCGGAATGATCAGTAGATTGATAGTCACCACTAGACATGGGCACGACTCGGCGAAATTGTCGTTTCCATTTTCGGTTGTCGTTTCCGTTACGTAACGGAAACGATAACGATAATTAAGCCGTCAGAACTCGAACTCGAACCGACAAAAGAAAAATTTGGTCTGGTTTATCGTTGTCGTTCATGGTATCATGGCGATTGTGCAATGCCGTTGCCAAGCAGCACAGAAAAAAGTTTTAAAAAGTAAAAAAAAAAAAAAAAAAAAACACGACTCCCGGCCAAAAAAGCAGGTGAAAATATGCCTGCCTGAGGACACCTACCTGAGGGGTGGTTTCTGGGGAGGGGTCCCCGGCCTCCCCCCCTCTCCTGTCCTGGGCTGCTTGCACCAGGCTGGGGGGGGTCATCCTCATCATCTCCATTTGCCATGCGGTGGGGGGGGGATCCAAAATGGCGACCGCAATATTTATTTTTAAATCGTGGTCCAAAAACCCACCAAAGCACAACAGAAACATGTGAAAATTAGGTATTTTAAATGCCTGAATTTTTATAGTAGCAGCAGTGGGTTTTTTATAGCAGTAAAAGGTCACACTGATTTTATTTTATTTTATTTTATTTTTTATTTTTTAGACCTGCCCATGTGGGCTGGGCATGGGATGGGACCATGCAAATTTTTTGAACCATTCCACCAATGGCATGGCCAGGTTTTGCACTTCTGGATGTCGCCCGCCCGCCCGCGCCACTGCCCACTTGCCCACCCGCGCCTCCCCCTGCTGCTGTCGTGCCTGCCCATGGCCCCCCGCCACCGCTGCCTGCACCTCCCCCCTGCCGCCTGCCCCCCGGCCCGCCCGCTCACCCACCCGCGCCTCCCCCCTGCCGCTGTTGCCGCCCGCCCATGGCCCCCTACCACCACCGCCAGGCCGCACCACTGTGAAGAAAATTCAACTGCGTGTCCTATATGCCTTCATACATGGAAGTGGGAGTAGTATGCCATCTCACCCATTGCCACAGAAAGCCAAAAATCTGGAGTTAGCTCATGAGCAAGGCTATGACACTATTTTCAAGGAGGTTCCACGCATGCGTCAACCGGGATAGACACCTTGGTGTTTCCCTCCAGCAAGGAAAATAAGATAAGCTTCCCAAGAGGAGAAGAAAAGAAGCCTTTTATCTCTGCTGGCTCTCCTATGTGACAACAATACTGAGAGTTGAAGTTGGTGAGTCAATATCCCACCCAGGTGATAAAATATTGGAAATAAGGACTGAGTAAATAAAGAAGATCAGAAGGGGTAGAGAAAATGGCTACCAAAAAGGAAGTGAAAGACCTAGCACAACTTCTTTCTAATATGGAATTCAATATAAGAACTGATATTAAAATGTTGCAGGAAAAAATAGGAGATGGCAGAGGAAATTAAAACTACAAAAGCTCTTGCAGAAGACTCACATAAGAAAACAATGGCTAATGAGTCTCAAATCAAACAGCTTCAGAGAAGAGTGGCTTCGTTATCAGACAGCCAGTGAAGAAAACATCCAAGGCTGTTTGGAATTCCTGAAAGCATTCATCAAAGAGACCTTGAGAAACATTTATTGTTATGGTTTCAGGGATTACAAATTAGTATAAACGAGAACGATATTGAAAGAGTATACAGAGGCCTTAGAAGCAAACTATCAACTGGCAACTGGCCAAGAGAAGTAATTGTTGCTTTTACAAGAGTGAAAATGAGAGACTATGTTTTTAAGGCTTTAAGGAAAATGAAGTCTTCACAAGTTGAGAACTAGAGCGTAACAGTGAGACTGGACTTATCTCCAGAGACCTTCCGAGAAAGAGCCATTCTTAAGCCCTTCGCACTGAAGCTATTTGATAAGGGTATTCGCTTCTCATGGGGTGTTCCAACAGCAATCTTGATTTTTAAGGACAAGGTCTTGTATCGAGCCAGCAATGCAGTTGAGGCTCAAAGCTTGCTACAAAGATTTTCTGCAGCAGAAGAAAAGACTCATGAAGAGAAGAGGGCTGGAGAGAATGATGACAGTAATGATGATCTACAGGAGGAAGACTAGCCACCCTAGGAGGAGTAATATGGAACGAAATTAGAAGAAACTTCTGAGGGGAGGGAAAGAAGAAGCCTGTCAAGTGGGAGAGCTCATTGCAATGAGAGTTTAATGGGAGAGATAATTGTTTTTTCCTTCTTTCCTTTGTTTTTTCTGGCTTAACTAATGAGAGAAAATGTACAGTGGTGGGTTGGATTATATGGGGAGCTGAGTAAAAATTTTTGACAAAAGTGTAAGGGAGGGAAGTACATTGGAGAAGGTGGAATCCAGAGCCCAATAAAATTGGAGGGTAAATTTCGCTCCACCCTGGTGAGGGATTGGTTGGGCAAGGGGGTGGGGGAGGGGGAGGGGGGAACCAAGAGGAACAAGGGAATTAATGACTAGGAATTCTAAAAGTAATGATGGCGGGGAAAATTAAGGTAATGTCATTAAATGTAAATGGTTTGGCTTCCAATATTAAACGATTTAGACTCCAGAAAATATTGCAGGATATGAAAATACATATAGAATGTTTGCAGGAGACCCACAAGGGAAAGGACGATTCCAAGCTTTGATATGTAAAGGAATGGAGTAGACTGGTCGAGTCAAGGGGTACAAATAAGGTAAGGGGGGTAACAATATTAACCCACTCAAGGTTAAAAGTAGAAACTCTAAGGGTACTCTCAGACAAGGAAGGGAGATATGTATTATGGAAACTACATGTGACTGGCAAATTATACACATTGGCTAATATATATGCGCCCAACAAAGGACAGAAAGGGTTCCTAAAAGGAATTCTACGGAAATTAAAGAATTTTTATGAGGGTGAGATTATACTGGTGGGTGACTTTAACTGCGATATGAGAGACAAAGAAAAAGGAGTACTGAAGGAGTTGAATTTAAAAGATGTGCATGAGATTGTATCCCAAAGGAATGAACCTACTCACTTTTCTAAAAGGTACAAAAAGTTCTCTTTCCTAGATTTCATTTTAGTTAAGGGGAACTGTCAACTAATAACAGAAACAATTTGGTTGTCAGACCATGCACCACTAGTGATGGAATTTAAGACATATCAAGAACAGAAAGTTAAGAGATGGCGGTTTAATCCTAGATATTTCTGGAAAGAAAAAGATATAGAGGATTTGAATCAAAAATAGAGTTATTTTTTAGGGAGAATAGCAATTCAGCTGATATGGCAGGGAAAGCTGTAATAAGAGGATACTGTATAGCAAAGGAAATCGAATTTAGGAAAAAGATGAGATAGAGAAGAGAATTGCAGAAACAATTACAGAGAAAGTATAGTAAACAAATCAGTGTTCAGTTAGAGAGGGCTAAAAAGGATCTATATGAGTTGGATTGGACATGGGTTTGGAAACGAGATTTATTGGTGAAAAATGACTTCCAAAACCTGACATTTATAAGGCATTTGACACAGTAAGTCATGAATATTTAATTCAAGTTCTAGAGGAATTTGGATTCAAGGGCGAAATAGTGCAGGCAATAAAAGAAATTTATAGTAACAGCAAAGCTGTTGTCAGGGTTAATGAAGACTGGACAAATGAAATCTTAATAAAAAGAGGGGTTAAGCAGGGGCGTCCCTTATCTCCGTTGTTATTTATTCTAGTAATGGAGCCTTTGGCGGACAAAATTAGAAATGCGGTAAGGATACAAGGATATAAATTGGAGAAGGAAGAAGTAAAAGTGAACCTTTTTGCCGATGATGTCATAATAGTTTTATGGAACCCATTGGAGGGATTGAAGGAAATCATGATTATACTAGATTACTAGAAGACTTTAGAAAATGTACAGGATATGGGTAAGGGAAAATACCCTTCCTTTTTAACCCCTTTTCAAACATACCCAATTCCTAATTTGTTCCTTGTAATGTCCCTTACCCAGAAAATAAATTAAAAGCTGGTCAAAAAAAAAGAAAGAAAGAAAAAGAAAATGTACAGGATTAGGCATGAATATTAAAAAATCAGAAATAATGCTTTACCATGTTAAATATAGGGAACAAGAGGAAATAAGGAAATTAACGGGAATGACAATGGGGACAAAAAAACTTAAATATTTGGGAGTTATAACTAAAAACTTAAATAAACTAACAAATTTTAAGATGGTATGGGAAAAGATACAAAAGCAACTGGGGAATGGAAGAATAGAGTATTAGGAGTTATGAGTAGTAGAGATGGGCACGACTTAGCGGTATTTTCGTTTTCGTTTTCGTTTTTCGTTTCCATTACGTAATGAAACGAAAAACGAAAAACGGCTCAGAACTGAAACGGAAACGGAAACGAAACGACTAATTTCGAGCCAATTTTCATTTTTCGTTACTGGAAAAACTCATAATGGAGCTAAATGGGAAGAAACGAAAAAAATTTTGTTTTCGTTTTCATTTTTTCATTTTTGTTACGTAACAAAACGAAAATGAAAAATTTTGAAATTAGCTCACGAAAACGGAAACGAGCCGAAACGGACCCCTAGCCGAAAACGAAAACGAAAACGAACAATTTTTCTGAGTCGTGCCCATCTCTAATGAGTAGAATTAGAACAATTAAGACATTTATAGTCCCTAAAATATTGTAACTTTTTCAAGTGCTACCTATATGGATTCCAAAAAATGTTTTAAGAGGATGGGATAAGGAAGTATGAACTTGGGTATTTGGGGGGAAGAAGGCAAGGGAAGTTCAAAGATTGATTTATATGCCGCAAGAGGATTTGGGATGGGGTCTGTCGCGGTTGGAATATTACTACGAATCATTTCAATTGAAATATCTACTGGAGCTCGATGGAAGAAACAAAAATAAGTGGGTAAGAATTGAGGATGAAATAAATAATGGAATTGGCAAATTTGGTATCTATACAGATAGGGAGCAAAGTATTCCTAAGACAACAAGTGGCCCTAGACAGGTGGCCTTTAAGATATGGGGAAAATGGCAAGCTAAATGGAAAGGAGGATTTGTAGAGGGTAAACCTTTGGAAAGCCTAAGAAAGGAGGGAGACTCATTCGAGGAAGGTTTATGCGTGTAAAGGGTATCATATTAAGAATTTGTACAAGAATGGCAGACTAATTTCACTTCAGGAATTAGTTAATGATTGGGGGGGGGGGAATATTGGTTGAATCTGTTAGGGTTATATAATAGGGTTAAGTTATATTTACAAGCTGAAGGCCCCATACAAGAGGAAAAGAGGTTTGAGAAAATTCATAAAATTTTAGATTCAAAGGGAAAAGGACTGACAGGTGAAATATATAAACTTATGGTTACAGATAAAGATTTTTTTGTTTAAAGCATTGCAAAATAAATGGAGCAATGAAATGATATTAACAGAGGACGATATAAGGAAAATGATGAAAGGTATTAGAGAAATAAAATTGGTGAAATTTAGAGAATTAGAAAGGCAAGTTATATTCAAATGGTATAGAACACCAACACAACTTGCATACATGATAAAAGGATTCAAACCAAATTGTTGGCATTGTAACAATGAACCAGGTTGGTATTCCCACCTTTGGTGGGAATGCGTTAAAGTTAAATCATTTTGGAATATAATCCTCAGGAAAATAGAAAATTGGTTTAAAATAAAATTAGAAAATAATGGAAATTTATTATTTATGGGTATTCTGGGTTGTGAAAAATTAAGGGTTGCAGACCAATATTTATTGAAAGCAATGCTGATAGCGGCACATGCAGTGATCGCATGGGGATGGAAAGATTCCACTAAATGGAATGAGGATAATTGGAATCTATATCTTCTTAAAACAATACAATCGGACATATTGGCAAGATTAAAAATGGGAAGATTGGGAAATTACGAAAAAGAAAAGTGGTATAGTTACTTTAGATGGATTAGGGAAGAAAAAGTATCCAAAGAAATATGGGAGAAATGTAAAAAACTGAAGGATTGGCTTAAGCTATGAATAAAGTAAGGAGATTTAAGAGGAAGCCAAAGACATTGGTGGAATGTACTAAAGAGCTTGTATGAAAGTATGGAAAATAATTTGTTCTTCGGTTCCAGGGGTTGGGGAGGTGTTGGGGAGGGGGGATGTAAAAATAAGCGAATTAATTATGTATTATTGTGTATGTATTATTTATTAGTTTTTCTTAAAAAAATTAATAAAATTAATGTTTAAAAAAATGAAACTATTTTCAAAACATATGCTTCGGAAGGCTATACCAATTAGGGTTCTAATTTTCTCACTTTTATAGCAGCCTGGTTAAAGCATGCATCTTTGTCTTCAAAATGCAACATGAGGTAGTTTTTGTTTCAAGGAAGGTGGAATGGGATGTTGCATCCAAGACGTCATCCCTAAGCCATAATTAGCCATTCTATCATGCAGGCCAATTGGACAGTCTCCCATCTTTTCCACCAGGAGGCATGATCATGAACAGCCCTGAACAAGGAGAATGAGAATGTGCTGTTCCCCCAAATGAAAGACAATTGTTCATGCTATCAAAAAAAGCAGAAGAAGAAGAAGAAGAAGAAGAAGAAGAAGAAGAAGAAGAAGAAGAAGAAGAAGAAGAAGAAGAAGAAGAAGAAGAAGAAGAAATGGTTTGGTAGGCTTTGTTTCCATAACACATAGAAGTACTGTAGATTCACCTCTAGATGTTGGTGCCCTTTAAATACTGATGTCCTGGGATAAAGCCCCAGTTGCCTCTCCCAAGTTACACCCCAGCTTCTTCTAACACCTATGTTTCTGTCCACTGCCAGTAGTTTATTATTGACTTTTGGAAAGGAGTATAATATATTTACTGGTGGGTATCTCATGGGCCCATCTTAGTGTAACAGCTGCATGGAGAAGCAGGTTGTGGAAACTGGATTTGAGAGGTGATACGAACTGGCAAGCCACTCCCCTATTTCTGCCAAGAAAAGCTCCACAGACATTGAGTCACGAAGGGTCGGTCACAACTGTAATGACACAACAACAACAACAACAACAAACGAACTCATGCCACAACAAGTATTGTCTTCATGTGAGTCCAAGTGTTCTCTTGAGGATGTTGAGTTCATTTCACTTAGTAACCTCCATCCAGAAGAGGAAACTGGACTAGGTAGCTTTGTATGCACCTTCCTATTCCATTCTTTCAATTGTGGGCTGATATATGCAGGAATTTCTTTAACGGATTTAACTAATGAGGAAAATTAAATGAGAATATCACTATTTATAGTGCTGTTATGGTGTGCTTTTCCTTAGCACATGGGTTTGGTAATTAAATCTATTTCTGCTAGTTTTGTGGCCATATGTCTGCAATATGTAAAAATACATTTTGTTCTCTAGCCCCCGTTCCCCCCTCTGTGTTTTTAAATCCTTTTGTTCCTAGTACAGACTGGCTGTCAGATTGAGCCCTCCAGATTCCTGTGTGCTGGTATCCATAAGCTCTTTCTTGCCAAGCTGCCAGTCTGGAGCGTCACACCTTACTGCCTTTAAAGATTGCCCTGCAGAGATAGAGGGAAATGGCAATTTTTACATGATGCAGTCTGGCGGCCCAGGAGATTTGAAGTCAGAACTGGTGCCAAGATTTACCCAGGAGAGTAAGCAGAGGCAAAACAGAGAACCTGGGCCAAAGGAGAGAAGGGAGGGGTGAGGAAGGTAAGTGGGAAAGAAAACATCAGAGCTAGAGAAAGGGTACAGTACAAGTACTAGAGAGAAGGCTACTGAATGGACACTGCACCCTGCCTGCCTCTGTCTATGTATAGGGTCTGGGGTCCCAAAGAATGTCAAAGGGAAAAGGTTGCCTTTTCCCCCTCCCCCACTTTTTGCATGCCCTAAATTGTAGTAGATTGCAGAATGTAAATGAGACAATTATTACACCAATGCTCATCAAGCTGTGCTGGAAAGACTTCAATAGCCTGATGAATATGCATGCAAATTTGTTAATTAAGTTAATTATTCTGCTGAAAATTCATTTGTCTTCCAAGGACATTTTCCCAATGATTTTAACATGCTTGTGCCATTAGTCATGCTCCATGCTATTTAGCATTACTTTTTGTCCACTTTTTTTCTTCACTTCTCTTTTTAAAACCAGAGGATTGGCTTTCTTAATTGACCCCTGCGATGCTGGAAAGACACTTACAGCTGGCTCTGTAGGAAACTCTTACCATGCATTTCATTTAAATATTTCTTTGACATAGAAAATGTCACCTAGGAGAATAAAAAGCTACCAGCAGTACCATGTGAGCTGCTCCATACAGGGAAGCTCCAAGAGGTAAATCGGTCTGCACTATAGGGTATTTCTCCAGCTGTACTTTTATTTAACACCAGCAGTTATCCAACTGCGCTTCGAAAGGTATGATGATCTTTCCCTAGATTTCTCTCTGCTGTGAGCATATTCCTACATATTCAAGATGCTTGCTCAAACAGGAACAAGATCTGCAAGACTCTTCTGTCACCATGAGGCCCAAAACATGTAACCATGGCAACCAAAGGGAACAGAGAGTTTAAATTTGTATCTAAATGGCAAAGCGACATACTTTAAACAAGCAGAAGGGCTTTTTAAAACAGCTAACCAAAGGAAGATCATCACAGTGGTGTCACTTCTCCCAATTCAAAACTTGTGAGGATGTAACCTTTTCCTTTTCATTCTTCAGCCATCAGTTAATCCAGAACATGTCAGAAATATTGCACACACAGGACTGGCATCAGCACCTGGCATCCTTGGGCAGTTGCCAAGCCCCTGGCAGAACCCACCACTGGGTTCCCCCTTTAAACATCTCTCTCCTGTCCCACAGCTCTGAGCAGGACAAGGCATATGGGTTGAGCTGGCATTTTAATTCCCCACAACACCCCTTGATAAGACCACAAAGGAACTATTGCAAGAAGAACTTAAAATGGCAGTTGGACATGCACACTCACTGCATTTATTCTGCTTAAAGTGCTATTGCTATCCCCAATAAAAGGCCCATTGAGTAGAGTCTCCCCAGACTGCAACTAATCCTCATATTACTAGTAAAAGGAAATCATATTTCACCTACTGTCTCCTGTCTCATTACATATACAGTAGTTGAAAATACTTGCATGCTGAAACGTGCCCCTTTAACTAATGGACATCTTGGAAGTGAGAGTTTGGTTGCCCCTCCCCCCCATGTTTTTGTTTTGCTTTGTTTTAATGCAGGATATGAGTGAGGCAAAGTTGGTGGAATGAAGGTTTGGAGAACGGTAAGGAAAATGGGCATAATGAAGTTTAAGGAATTAATTGCCAAAAATGTCTCTTCAGCCCTTATACATGAGACACTCTGAATGGCACTGTAGTGTCACAGAGGTCATAAACCAATTAGGGTGGTATTTTAAACTCTGTAATTCCTGTAATCCCATCTGCTTTAGATGGTTTAATTAGAGAAAGTTACAAAAGCCAAATATATCTGAATATTTTGAAAGCAAGCCTAAAGGCAAGAAAGAATAGTCATGGTGTATGTGTAGTTATATTACATGAGGAGGATATGCAAATAGCACTGGCATTTTCTTACCCCTCACGAAGAAAATGGTGTTTAAGTACCCTAGAAGTTTATAGATAACAGAGGCAAACAGCTTTTCTGTGTATTCCTTTTAAAAAGACCAATTGATTCCCCAACTCTTAATCCTCTTCCTAATCTAAGTAACACTAAAAAGTAAGATTTGACTCTCCATATGTAAATCAATGTGCAAGATCAATATGTGTTTTGCACCACTGAAAAATTGACCACAGGCTCATCACACAGTGTGGGCAATTTGGTAAGTTATTTTTAAATTTTCTACAATATCTTGGAGTGAGATGTCCAGTCCGTTAGCAATTATGACAGAAGGAGTTCCTCTAAAGCAGTGGTTCCCAATCTAGGGGTTGGGACCCCTTTGGGGGTCGAACAACAATTTCACAGGGGTCGCTATGAGGCAGTGAAGAAAAAGGTGCAAACGGCTTGGGTTTGGAGGAGGGGGGGAAGGGGGAGAAAGAGTGAGTTACAGATTGATAGGTTGGAGGGGATTCAGTCAATGGCACCGGAGGCTGTGATTGGCTGAGGGTGCCTGTAGAGGGAAGTTCTCTATGGCACCTGTGGCAGTGGCATGCTAAAGGGGAATTGTGGCCTCTTCCAAGCAGGGTAAGGAGTTACCGCAATATGAGGAACTGCAGTAAAGGGAAGGTTGAGAACCACTGTTCTAAAGAAAGAGCTTCCTCTTTCTTCTTCTTCTACTCTTGCTTATTTTCCTTTCATAAGAACATAAGAACATAAGAACAGCCTTGCTGGAACAAGCCACAGCCCATCCAGTCCAGCATTCAGTCTTATACAGTGGCTCACCATTTGCTTCATAGTACAGGGGTACCACGACTTATGGTGCACTCGACAACTGAATTATTCAAGTTACGAACGGAAATCCATGGTGGCTTGACCTGCCACCTTATGAGCAAAAGATAGGGTTTCCCCGAGTTACATGTGGGCAGGTTTCAAAGAGCTGCAGCTGATGCTGGCCGCCTACCAGCTGTAGCACGGCCGGTCAGCTTTTTTTCCTTCTGGAGCCCCCTACCTGCAGCCAGGAGGACCGGACCAGGAAGAGCAGCACTCCAGGAACCAGGTGGGAGACAGTGGCAAACAAAATGAAACAGAAATTTCCATTTTGTTTCATTTTGTTTCTATTAGAGAGGGCAGTTTGTTATTCATTTCATTATGTAATGAAACAAATAACAAATAACAAAATGAACCAAAAGCTGGACAGTGGATTCCCATAGAAATGCATTGAAAATCAATTTAATCCATTCCGGAGGGAATGGATTTCAATGCATTCCTATGGGAAGGCTGACCATATACATGCTTCCCTTGCTCAAGCTGGCATGGGTGGATGCAAGGGAGGCCGATGACACCTCGGCTGCAGCTCTTTGAAACCTGCCTGAGCTGAGTGAACACGCACACATCCCAGAAGATCCATGGTGTGGATGCATGTTTGTGCATTCTGAGCAGGTTGCTCAGTCTACTGGAAGACTTTTTTAAAAGGTGCCCCTTACTCCCCAACCCACCCGTTTGGGGTGGGGGAAACACAGCTTTTTTAAAAAAAGTCTTCCAGTAGTCCAGGCAAGCAGTAGTCGTAGATCTAATCTGTGACTGCCACTTGCCCGGGCTGCTCAAATACTTTTTTAAAAAAGGCACACTTTCCCCCCAAGCTTTCTAAAAAGTCTTCCACTATCCCTGGCAACCCACCCGGAATGCACAAACATGCATCCACCCCACAGATCTTCTGGGATGTGTGCATGTTTACTCGGCTCAGGCAGGTTTCAAAGAGCTGCAGCCGAGGTGTCATCGGCCTCCCTTGCACCCACCCATGCCAGTGCCAACCCAGCAGCAGGGGGCGCACGGTCAGAACTTGGTGAAAAAGCCCCCCAAACCCAATCTGGCACATGGGCCCAGTACTGTCCCACAAGCACCGTACCTGGCCTGCGGCCCGTGAAACCGTCCCACAGCTGGCAAAAGTTTTAAAAGAAAGCTGACCAGCCTGCGCCACAGCTGTCACACGGGCCACATGGTTGATAGTAAAAATAGTAATAATAATAAAATAAAAATTAAATATAAATGTATAAAATTAAATTTTAAAAGTGGGCCGCCCCAGGGGTGGCTGGGTCGGTGCTCAAAAATAAATAAAAAAATAAAAAATAAATAAAACCAGTGCTGACCTGGTCCAAGGGGCCATGCGGTCGGTGCTTGGGAAAAAATCCTGAGGCACTGGCTTGGGGCCAGCACCTCAAAAAGCCCCGCTGGGGACTTTTAAACCCCCTCAAAAAAAATAAAAAGGAGCACCGATCCGGCCCCAGGGAGTGCTTCACTTAGCTTCCTCCCAACAGCCTTTCTCAGTGCCCTTCTGTCAACCTTCTGTCCCACCATCAATGTTTCTCCATATGTACCTATTGCCACAATTTTTCCTCTATCCCAACAATGAATATTTTTTACTGACCACCATTTCCTTGCACCACAGACGAAAGATGGAAAGGCAAGTTGTTTGGATTTGACAGTCCCAATGACAACGATCTCAGCACACTTTGATTCAGAAATTTAGGGGGGGGGAGTTGTGGAGTATTGTAGACAAAGTACACAGAAAACAGTCAACAGTTTAAAATGTTGATGGCTAAAAAGGCTAAAAACTGAAATAATACATACAAAGCAAGGTGTGGACATACAGATGAGCTTTAGACAATGGAAGAAATGCACACAATTCTCTAAATGTGTATTGTACAAATGTCAGTATTCAGTTGTCAGTGTTTCACAATCTGGAAGGGGAAAGGAGGTGTGAATAAGAAAAACATATAGAACCCAAGAGAGACCTTGACATCATTGCCAAGGCCATAGGTAGTAGGTCAGCAACAGGCCCTTCCCTGAGATAAGGGCTGAAACCTGAGACTGGGGATGGACCCTTGTGAGGTCACGGCCAGAACAAAACTGAGCAAGGGTTGGGAGTGAGTAGAACTACTTTAGAGACAGCTAATTGTGGAAACAAGCATGAGGGGAATCCAAGAAAATGGGTCACACATCCAGGTAAAACCACGTAACAAGATAGTATGTGAACCCAGAACTAGGAGAGGGAATACAGTGGTACCCTAACTTAAGAGTAGCTCGACTTTAGAGCAATTCAACTTAAGAGTGGAAAGCTATTGGCGTTTTAACTGCCGCCTCACAAATTTTAGATATGGTCTGCTCAACTTACAAATCTTTTTTATTTTTAACTTATTTTTGCAATTTTTAGATTCCCCAACTTAAGAGTAGTTCAACTTAAGAGCATGCAATTGGAACAGATTAAATTCGTAAGTTGAGGTACCACTGTATATTTTCCTGTGGTCATGTAGGTGGAAAAATGTACCCATCATCTTCTGACACTCCCATATGGGTCCTTACCTAGAGGATAAATGACATATAACATGATTTACTGGCCCCTAAATTGTGAAAGCTCATTATGAATGGGGGGTGGGGGAATATGTGCCTTCTCTACATGGCAAAATCCCAAACTGGGAATAAGTAGAGACTGATGCTCTGTCGCACAAATATTGGACTGTTTTCCTCTCCAGCATCACTCATCCTAGGATCTGTTTCACTGTTGAGTCCTGAGGAATCATAACAAATTCTTGAGAGTTCAGCTAGCACTGTAAGACCTGGCAACCCTAGCCAAGTTTATCATTTATCTTGAGATGTAAACACTAAGCCAGTTGCTCTACAATACTGTGAAAAACATCTAATGGTGGGGGGACCTTTAACTTTCTCTTAAGGCTTTGTCAGAACAAGATATGCACTTCGCTGTCTATGGTGCTGCTTTCCTGTGAGGTACCTCAAGAAATCAGTGTTGGAGTTCAGGAAGAATATACTATACAGTGTACATGGATCCTATCAATATAGACCTAACAGCATAGGTCTAGTTTCAGTTAGATTTTCAAATATATTTATCTTAAAATAGCACCTCTACAACCTCGTTTTCCTTTCATGTATTCTTTCTCTGTTACACACATGATTGGATATGGATAATTGAGGTCAAAGCAAGCATTGCTCTGATGTAAAAAGGCAGAGTAGGCAAAGGGTAAGATGGGGACAGAACCACTTCCAGAACAACTGATAGTGGAAATAGATATGGTGGAATATGGATACTTACTACACATTGACTGTGAGACCTAGCTAGCAGCTTTTTATATATATAAAAAAATGAAAAAGAATGGGTGAGCCAATTCAGACCAGAACTTTAGTGTAGGTAATAGTAGCCTTTAATGTTTTACCCTCCAAAATGCCAATCTAGATTAGAAAGGAGAACACACAAGCAATTAAAATTGCAAAATAGAGTGATAAAATGAAAGGTAAGCCATTTTTCCTCCTTCTTGGATGCATAGCTTCCCATGGTGAACAAGTCTGAGTGTGTCAGTGCAGCTGAGAGCAATGCCACCAGAAGGCCAGGCTCCATTAGGACTCTTCTGCCCTAGTAGGGTCACACAAAACAGAATGGTCAAAGCAGTGACAAGAGATTAATTGGAGTGACCATCTGGTGCTGTTTCACTTGTGTATGAATATGATCTCATCAGGGGGAAGATCCAGACATTGTGAAAGTCCAGTTTTTCTTCTTTCTTGTTCATGTGACTGAAGATGTGGGATATCAGTTCCCACATACAAGGATTTTTTTTAAAAAAAAAGCACAGACTAGCCCCAGGGCCCGCAGGTGGTGTTAGGAAAAAAAAAAAAAACAGCCTGTGAGCCCGAAGGCAGGCTGATCAGGAATGGGGGGGAAGGGAAATGTTTTTTTTTTAAATTAAAAAGTGCAGACAGACCTAGGAAAAGCTGCTCAGCACTAGAAATAAAATAAAATAAAATAAACAGCGCTGACAGCCTGAAAGCCAGCAGATTAGCGCTGGGGGGAGGGAAAATTTTAAAAAAAATTAAAAGCACCGACGAGCCCCAGGATGAGCTGGTCAGGGCTGGGGGGGGAGCAGAAAACTGGATCATATGCGAGCTCCCATGGAATTCTGGCTCATATTTTTTACCAGAGCAAAAAATCCCCAATGTCTCCGGTAGGTCTTGGAAAACTCACTAAAGGGGACATAACCATTTTTTAAAAAAGCATGGTGGCCGCGGGGACAGGATTTTTGGAAATACTTTAAAGGACGTGTGATAGAGCCTTAAGATGGAGTGTCTGATGACCGACCCAAATGAATGGAGTCAATCAATGACATAGCCTTACTGAGAACTGAGGAGTTCAAATACCTCAGTTTCATGTTCATACCCCAAAGGAGTCTGAATTGCAAAGTCATGTCAAGGATCAACAGTGCATGGCAAAAATGGCACATGACATTGTGAGTGGGTTTATTATGTCTTTCATTCAGATTGATGTTTTCTAATGAATTGATGATGGAATTGGATCTAACATTTAACAAACTTTTATTTTCAAAAGAATCAACAATAAAACGTCTTTGCTCTTCCTCCTATACATTTTCTTGAGTGTTACAAAATAATAACGTCTGTAACACTGTGAACCACTTTTTCTTCAGACCTTAATAATGGTACCTCTTATTTCTGGGGTATTTGCCCTTCCCCCAAGTGGTAATCCTCTCTGCTCCTGGGCAGACGGTTGTGACAAAACCCTGGAAACAGGAGTAATGAATATACAAATCATCAGCCAGTCCCAGCAGGAGGGTGGGGAACTGTATGATATAAAAAGGGTGGAGCCTAGTCAGTTGAGGCAGTTCAGTTGAGATGAGTTAAGTTGAGGTTTTGAGAATGAGTGCTGGGGATAGAGCACTGCTCTGTTGGAGTTCTGTCAGGCAGTGAGGGCTATACTGCTTACTAGTTATTAAAGACAGGGAGGCTTGTAGAGTTGATTAAATCTATTGTATGTTAAAGGCAACACACACCATCCTCAGACATTGTTATATTTATTATTTTCTCAATAAACTTCATCATTATTTTTATATTATACATCTGAGTCGGTCCCAATTCATAAGGCGACGATCTAAAAGGTAGCAGCATTACCAAGTGAATAAAAGGTGGCAGCATTGCCATTTCCATCACAAGTACACGTGTGAAAGGGGTGATGTCACAATTACACGTGTGAAAGGGGTGATGTCACAATTGTTCTGCAACAAGGGTGTTGTGCCCTTGATTGGGGAGTTTTTCTCTCAGTGGGACTTTCCACATGCCATTGTCCCCATATGAGATCTTCTCTCTCTCCCTCCATCCTTGCCCCTCAACTGTTTTCCAACTGTCTATCTGTATTCCCACCATGCGCATCTCTCTTGCTAATCCCTACTCCTGCCAAATCACCTCATCCCATTCATCCATTTCCCTGTCACAAACCCACATCCCTTCCACCATTACATCTGTATTTAGCCCTTTACATTCTTCTTATATTCTTCCTTTTTCTCATCTGTCATTTGAGGTTTTACTGTCCCAGTCCAGCACAATTCCACTGGGCTGCCGAGAACATCCTTGTTAGCAGAGTGAAAAAACATGCACAGCGAAAGAGTTGCAAACGCATGTGGAGAGTTCTTCAAAAAACAAGCTGGGATTTATTTGAAGTCAGTTCCAGAAAACAAACGTAGAGCTCTCTTACAAATGCAGACAGACACCCAGCAGAATATCAGGAATACAAACGTAAACAGGAATGAGGATGAAGGAATGAGGAGGACACAGCAGGAGGAGGTCAAGACACCCCAGGTCAAGACGCCCAAGAATGGAGGCTCAAACATTCCTCCTTAAATACACAAATACATGCACATGTGGAACTTTCTACAAGGAGATAATTCTTTTCAGGGTTCTTTCTGTTGCAGCTTATCAGCGTTTCAGATTTCAGAAAACCTAACATGTCATACATTCCTTCTCATTTCCTTTCCCTTTCTCCACCCCAACATCAGTGGACAGCACACCCTCTTTATTTCTGTCTTCCCTACAATCATCTATGTCACAGACATCAAGTGTCATATGCAACAAAAAGATCAGCAGCCATTTAAGGTCAAAGCTTTATTGCACCATCATACGATCTGTTACGTTCTCTTTCATGGAATGCACAGAACGTCAAACACTGCCTTGGTGTCATCAAGACAAAGATATTACAATGGATCTCTGGCTCCATGCAAAACAATCACGTGTCCACTGACATCTAATCTAAATACTTCATAGTATCAATCTCCAACAAGATGTGTGAAATCCGATTGCGATGTTATGGACATCTTGCAAGCTGATGAGGAAACTCTGGCCAAAAAGGGTCTCATTCTGAAGGTCAGTGGATTCCAATCCAGGGGTTGACCAAAAAGTATAACTACAAACACTGCAGTGGTTGGAAGCAGTGAGCTAAATTGTTTTTTGTTTTGTTTTGTTTTGTTTTGTTTTGTTTTTTGCTCATGAATTTTGTGAAAGTTAATGGCATCAAGAACTATTTTTTTCTTACTATTTTTCCAGAGTTTTCAGCCTGTAAAGCAGTTTACTGTTGCTCTCTTTTGGCCTGATAACAATGCTGCAGTATAAATTAGGGGCTATGTTAAACCGCATTAAGAAGGCTTCCCAAGCCAAAATGCGTTGGGCTTTTGTTTCAATAAAGCACCTTTTAGCTTAGCATCCTGAGACTTTCTCTCTTTTGACTTATTGGTTCCTTTGGATGCTCCAGTTCTTTTGGCTCTTTATTTCTGTAGCATAACCGATGTGTGTTATTATGGCTTTGCCTCGTCCAGCAATGGCTGATAGCAAACAACCTACAATGAGATGCATGGCAGACACCCTACAGAAAACATATCTTGTCCTTTCCCTTTTCTGTGACACAAAATAGAAGACTGTACTGTCAAAAATCTGTAGGATTGCTTTTAAAAAGCCACTTGTCTTTTAGCTAAGAGGAACATGGCTAGAGCAATTATCTATTACTTCCATCTATTCCCTATGGTTTGAGGGGGAAATCAGATCTGTAGTAGTCAGGATGACATGTCAAGTAGACAAAAATATCTGAAATTAGGCAACAGTTTGCACATATGTATATAAATAATGTCTGTATACACAGAGTGAGACACATGCGCATAAACACAGATCAAGAATTCTAAATAAATATTGTATGAAAGGCTTGCTACTTCAAAGTAGCAAGCCTTTATACAGTAATTGTTCTTTCTAGTTTTTCTTCTCTTTAAAATTCCTGGCATGACTTACTAGTAAAGAACAGACATTTACTCCCCTTTTGGGTACTCAGTACATAATCCATTCTCTGGGTAGCATTTTGGCAGTTACTGGAATAATGTAGAACAAATGCTTTCCAAAAATTCAAAAAAGCTCCCTTAGGTTTAATGAAAATGAATTGAGCTTGTAAAATGCTCGATATTCACAACAGGCATTTAAACAAAAACATTCACATCATAGGGAAGTAGATAATATTTGTGGACACATTGTCCTTGTGTATGCACATGTGCATGCACACACGCACGCATGTGCGCACGCGTGCACACACACACACACACACACACACAATTTTATAAAATATCCATTATCACCACGCATGTGAGGAACCTGGTGTTGTCTAAAAGGGGGGGTATTCAGTACTGTTGAGTGTTAATGGCGTGTGAAACGACTCTTCTGATCAACAAAAATTTAAGGGTGGCTGAGCTAGACCCAATATGGCTTGCAACAAGCTATCTAGGCAGAAAGGGGTAGGAGGAAAATGTTCCTTCCCCCTTAGCCTAGAGTATGGAATGAACCCAGAACTCACTGGAAAGTCAATGTCAACAGATGTTCCTGGAAGTTCATTATAAGGCATTCGCGTGCCTGGAAGTTGGAAATTTGATTTTTATTTTTAAGTAACTAATTACACTAGTAATTCCAAGGCATACCAAAGTACTTACTTCCCTACACATTTACTTTTTGTACAATTTAAAAATAATTCCTGCATTTCTTTAAAATACATAACTCTCTTAACTTAATATCCTTTAATGAGTTCATCTCATTTTGTGCCCATCCAATCATACAATATTTAACTACTTCATATTTCATTCTTATCTCCAATAAATACTCATACTTTATTAGTTTATCTTCTGTATCAAGCAAAAGTTTATCAAAGTTTCTCCCCTCATAAAAACCTTCCTTCAGATTTCTTGTATATCTTGATATTAGCTATGTTCTAGAAGACCAGTTTATACCTACAGTAACTTTAATTTTTCAAGTACTTGCTTTATTTTTAGTTCCCCATTATCTTTTAATAAATCTTGATACCTTAAACGTTTCGTTAAAGATATTAGGTTCAGATGTATAAATGCTTCCATAGACGATATCCATCTCAGAATCTTTTGGCAAATCTGATACTGTATTGTCTCTTGTCCCAGACCTGCAACAATGACTTTCTTATATGGTTTCTGAAATATTTGTGTTCCTTTACTGTCTTATGCCATAAAAAAGCATGCCACCCCAAATTCAAATCATGTCCTTCTATTGTAAGCAGTCTGTCATTAGCAGCCTGATAATATAGAGTCCAGTCAGGTAAGCTCTCTGCTTTGTGTCCTGGAGAGACTTCAACTTTTCTCTTGACATACAAATTCTTGTTGGAGCCTTGAAATAAAATTTATTTGTTTTAATAACACTGGCATTGTCTGGAAGAGACTGCTTTGAATGTAATCATACAATCAGACCTAAATAGGTCTGGTGGAGATTTTTCTTTCTTAGATACTGTTGCCTACTTTGGAGTAGATTAACTCTCTGTTACCTTGCCTCTTTTTTTTGGGGGGGGGGAGTTGTGTTTCTTGGTTCTTTAGTGGAGGATTAGTGCTAGAAAATATAAATAGGAAAAACAAAACAAAATGACTCAGCAAAGGCTTTTTTGTGTGTGAAAAAAGAGAGTAAAAAACTGCCTAAAAGTTAAAAAGCACCTGCCAAAAGAATGGAAGTAATACAAAAATGTTCCCTGTGTACATTCATAATTTTTCCATCCTTTCCATTATTTGATCTGATAGAAGAAGAAAAACTGAAAATCCAGGCTCCAAGAATTCATATGCAGGTAAATTGAGATTTAAAAAATCCACTGGAGAAATCGGAATCCCTATCTGTCTCAGTTTGCCCAGGATAAATATCTATGTGAAGAGTCAGTCATGACTGTAATGACACAACACACACACACACACACACACACACACACACACCCTGAGGGATGGAGAAAGGAGCCTGTGAGACAGTCACAGAGAGGTCATACCCTCAGGCTGTGTATATAGACAATAAGGAGGCACCTCATACATAAACAGAAGTGCCATGGAAGCTCCACAAAGAAATACAATGGCCAAATTACGGATAGCCATGTTGGGGTTTCTTGGAACGGAGATATTTCATTGCCCTTGGTGTTAAATCTCTTGACTAGAAAACATAGAGAATGTCATGGCAGATTTCACCGGAGGCAATTGGGGAACATGTCATATTGGATATGTCCTGGCTATATAATGCCAATTAATAATAAAAATTCATGGCAAGGAGTTTATTCCTGAGCATAAAAAGAGAAAGGACTAGCTCAAAGTGCAGGCTCCCTTGTGCTACATAGCTTATTTAAATCATTGCTTTGGGGATAAGAGAGATGAATGAAATGACAAGAGATTAAAGTATATCAGATTGCATATTATGAGCAGTTTCAACCTTATTGTAAAAAGATTGTGAAAGGGTTTTAATTTTGTAATTGGTTTGTTTAAAAGAAGCAAACATGGCATTATGCTCATGGTGCCATAAGTAGAATAAAATCTGGGAACACATGATACTTATAGTGAATGAGACTACTGGTCCATCTGCCTTAGTGTTTTCTGCTCTGATTGGAAGATGCCCACAGGATGAAGTGGAGAGTGAGACAAGACTGTACCTGAACTTCACTAGAAGATTTCATGTGAAGGGTTGCAGACTTAATCCTCTCTAGGGGCGGGTGAGGGGAATAAATTAGTCCATTAATATAGATGTGATGTAACCATAGATCAGTAACTCATTATTCCGTAGTAGTCTTTCTTTCTTCCCCTTCTGCTGCAGCCCTCCACGGCATCAAAAACCTCTTCTGGAAGCTTTTGCAGAGCAGTTTTTTAGGGTACAGGGGGCTACAAGAGAAGTGGGACCACCAATTCTGGTTAAAACTGCAGCACCCAGTGTGGGTACTATATATACCAGTGGATCCTGATGTATACTAAAAAGAAAGATAAGGCTAACCTAGAATGCTTCTTCTTGACATTTTTTTTAATATGCTCAGAAGGGTGTCCTTTAAAAGGGGGGGATGATTCAATCACATAGTGTCTCAACAATGTGGGATGCAGAATACAGTTTTAGCACATTTGCTCATGTAGACTATCTATGAATCAGTCCCACATGGTCTATCTATATAAATAATACTTGTGTATAAATATTTATTGTTTGAAGGATTTCTAGGTAGCCAGTACTCAGACATGAGTCACCATGGTCTTCTCCTGGGAGCACCTTGGGTATTGTGCCACTTGTCCAAGACCACACATGTTGGCTCTTCTGGGATGCACCGTGGGGAATTGAACTCCCAACCTTTGGTTCTGCAGCTAGATTCTTAACTCACTGAGCTACCCAGCCAACCTACCTATATAGCTAGAGTCTTCAATTTATACATTTTTACTCTACAGTGTGATAGGTGAAGAGATTCATGGTTATGGCCCCAACCTCAGCAAACTTGAAATCTGAAATCTGGAGAGGTAAGGCAAAGATGGAGAGAAGGTTAAACCATTTCTTTTCATAGAAGAGCTTTATCACTACAAGTGGGAAAATCAACATCAGACCGCCTAGCATCTAATTTGCATTCTTTGGATGGTTAATTAGGTCACAAGGGTTAATATGTTAAAGAATGGTCTGCCTATTGTTATGTTGGTTGTCAGAACCATTCTTCATCAAGCGTAGTTACAAATGATTAGGCATTTGTTACTGACCAAAACTGAAGTCTTCATTTAATCTTGGGAAGCTGAATAATGAAGAATTCAAGGGGATTTTATGTGGAGTAAGCAGCGGAAAGTTCAGTTAAATACCACTGGAACATCAGTTGAATAACAATGATTGACTCCACAATGTACATTTTTGGGGGAGGAGAAAATTGCATTGTCTTCCCTCCCTGCTCATCTTTCCCTAGGAATGCTCCCAACTAAAGTAACTCTTAGCCAGTTTGCATTCATGGCATGCTTTAGTTCTCCTGTTCCTGATTATCTTTTTTAGTTTCTTTATTGTTGCTCTTCCATGTCTCAGCCTCTTTCTGATTTCTTGATGAAATCTCAATGTGGTTGATAATTGATTGATCAATTGACATAATTTATAAGCTGCCTTTGAGAGTAATTCTTCACGGGGTGCTGAAGAACACACACACACACAAAAAGAAGCCAGAAGACAAGAGCAATAATAAAAACTGTGACAAAATTAAAATGAATACTTAATACCAGAATCAGAATCAGAATCCTTTTATTGGCCAAGTGTGGTTGGACACACCCGGAATTTTTTTTGTAAAAAATGCTCTCCATATGCAAAAAGGAAATATAAGAATCATATATTCAACAATAAAAACACAGTGCAACAACGCAATACAGTATAACCTATTATTAAAAAAGAAGAAAATAAAAATAATAATTATTGAACCATTTGATAGCACTTGGAAAGAAGTTATCTTTATGCCTACCTTTATAACTTTTTATCATTATACCAGACAATTGTACACAGTGGCTCTTTAGATTCCTGAATATGAGCCAAAGCTATTAAGTGAATTTGAGTCTTTAAGGCCTGCTTGAAGACCTGTAATATTGCAACATCCACTGGAACAAAATTTCCCATTTGGGAAGCCACTGCCAAGAAGGCCCTGATCCATATGCTTGCAAACTTAGTTGTTCATATATACAGGAGGGTCATATTGATCTGATCAATATCTGAGATTGTGAGAAATGGAAAGCTCTTATTTTCACATTGCACAATGTACTCTGAGCATCAACAGAATGCTTATGCTTGATGCAAAGTCAGAAAATCTTGCTTAACAAAGAAGTCGCCTTGCAGACCTAGCATAGGATAAACATTTGAACTTGAGGTACCTTATTTATTTATTTATTTATTTATTTATTTATTTACACAGCTTATGTGCCTCCCACTACCCAAAGGTCTCTGGACAGCTTACAATTAAAATGAACAATTATAAATATCAATACACAATTAAAACAATAAAAAATTAAATACAATGCACTAAAATTGCCATCAGGACCCACGATCTACCGTATGTTATGTCAGTTAAAAAACCTATGGAACTGGAAGCGTTTTACCTGGTGCCGAAATGTCATCAATGTCAGCATCAGGCAGATCTCACTTGAGAGGGTGTTCCATAGCCCGTGGGCAGCTGCTGAGAAGTCCCTATGTCTACAAGCCATCCTTCTCACCTCCTTGAGGGTTGGCTGTTTCAAACAGGCTCCCTGGCTCAATCTTAATTGCCAGGTAGGTTTGTATGGAAGGAGGTGGTCCTTCAGGTATCTAGGGCCTAAACCGTTTAGAGCTTTATATATCAAAACAAGCACTAGACAATTTGAGAGATGAGCAGATCCTGGTACCAACCAACTGTACCTGCACAAAGAGAGAATTCCAAGAACAAGTATGGGCACTTTTACACGACCCCTAAAATCTGAGGCAAAGGGCTCCCAGATCCGGAGCTGAAAATTGTTTTCCCACCAGCTCCGGTTTTTTTAAAAAATTAAGTACAACCACGCCCACCTAAGCGCATCCCAGCACATTTTCCAAGTAACTGGTCTCCGAAGGTGAAAAATTTCTGATGCTGATGTAAAGCAGTGAGTGCCGGGCTCTCCTCGCCTTGTGTTTTTTTTTGGGGGGGGGGGGTTGCCCCCCGCCCCTTTTAGAGACTGGAAGAGATTGGAATGCTTCTCAGGGCAGCTCCTGATGGCAGAGCGGAGGTGAGCCTGCATTTTTCTCCCTTTTTTTTTCTCCCTCCCCTCACGCAGACAGGAGCCAGGGGGTGTGGAGGGGTGGGAACACTGGAAGAGTGATAAACCCCCAAGATCTCTGGTAGGAATGTAAGTTGCCAGCGGGAACTTAGGGGTCGTGTAAAAACGCCCTATGTTTAAACAAAGGACCAGTAGGTGGGGAATAAAGACAGGGGGCATGTAGTATAATTGCTAAAGAATATTTAGAATAGGCAAATCAGAAAATCTGTGAACCTCTCCTCCTATCCAATAGGATTTTGAAGGGATGGACTTTTGCAGCCAATGGGAGGGGGAGCTAGGACATAAAAACCGTTGGAATGCTATGCTTGGGTGCCCTTGCTCTGCTAGACAGCCAGTATTGCAATGATGTAATAAATACTGCTGCTTCACTGAGCAATGTCTCCAATCCATTTTATTTAATTGGTGACTACAAAGCCCATCTACCACAAGATTATACCCAATTCGTGTTCAGAATGGTTTGTGGAAGGAATTATTTGGATTTTTCTTTCTGATGACAAACAGCCCTAGTTTTTTCATCTTTATAGAAGGCATTCTACTACACTGTCTCTTTTCTCACCAACTGCAGTGCTACAAACTAGGCCTCTGTATCTGTGCTGTCTTAAAATATAGCAAGGGCATGATTCACAAGTACACCATAACAACAGCAAAAAAGGAATAGACACACAGGTACTGTTGTCATTCCATATCACTCTTCCCACACGTAAAGAAACAGATCTCTTGAAGAACTTCTGCTGTTAAATTAAGTTGTAGCTATTTCTCATTTTATGGAGGGTTATAATCCACTAAATAAAGCACAACTAGATTCCCAAGATGGAAGCCAATTAACCATTTTTTAAAAAAAGCAGTGGGCCAAACTCTTCTAGCAGGAGTTCTCTTGGGGCCTTTTTACACGACCCCTAAGATCCGCTGGTCCCTTAAATTCGGACCAGAGATCTTGAGGGTTTGTCGCTCTCCCTGCGTTCCCACCCCCTCCGCACTTCCTTGTTCTGTCTGCGTGAGGGGAGGGAGGAAAAAAAGGGAGAAAAGAATGCACTCTTACCTCCGGAGTGCCGGTGGAAGTTGCTCCGACCCCCGTAAACTTCCTGGTTCCTCTTAAAGGGGCGGGAGGCAAAAAATAACAACAAAAAGAAGCAAGGACAGCCAGAACTCTGCATCAAAATTTTTCACTCTCCCAGAGCAGGTACTTGAAAAGTGTGCTAGGTTGCGCTTAGGTGGGCGGGGTTGCAGTTAATTTTCTGTTAGCTCCCGAGCTGGGAGCCATTTACAGCGGAGCTTAGGGGTCGTGTATAAACGTCCATAGTCAGGTTTTCAGCACTAATGAGCGGGTCTGATATCAGAACCCAACTAGATCCCACACCTTATAGACCCATCACTAAGGCTGATGATCTATGTTGTTGTCTGGAAGTTGAATCATGGCAACTGGACTATTTATTTGGTTTTACCTAGCTTTTAGGTATGCAACCTGGAGTCCATTTAAACCAGGAATTCTCAAAAGTAACTGATATGCCCACTTTTGAAGAAGACCACAGACGTCAAACACTTCTTCACATGCCACCTTATAAGGTTTGTTATGCAACGTATACAATCCTGATTCAGCCTATATTTCTTTCATATTGTGTTTATGGCTGTGACCCAAAAAAGGGCCAAGAATGGCTGGTTTAGACTATAGCTGGCCTTCAAAGCATCATCTTTTCTAAATGTAAGTCTCCAGACTGTATAGAACCAGAAACAAAAGGCAACTCATGCAATCACTGCTTTAGTTTCTTCCATTTTTTCATTTTTTTTTCATTTTCTTCATTTTTCTTTTTGTATAAAATTAGCCAATCTTTCCTTCTAATTAGCCAATAGCCAGTCAGGAGCTCATAAATTTATAAATTAAAGAGGCATCTTTTCATGGGTAAATATAACAATAATGGGAATGGTTGTCCTAGCTGGCTTGGAAACAGCTGAAATAACTTTTCAGAACTGCCTGCAAACAGAGCATCAAAAGCAGTTAACTGCAGGAATGAATGCTAGATGGGGATAATGGGTGCAGTAAGCAAAACAAAATGAACTTTCCCAAGCTCTGACATTATGCGTCTTATTAGGCTTTTAGGAAAAAACATTGTATCTTTTATGTACCATCTTTCATCTCAGGCAGCAAAGTCTTTGGGGCCAGTGATGGCTGTGATGCAAAGGAAGCAAAGTCCATGAGTTTTCTCCCTGCTGCTGAGTTTTTAAATAGTCACATGTCAGCCTCTCTAGCTACTGGTCAGCACTGTGAGAGTTAATACAATAAAAAGTATTATTCTCCCCTTTGAGTACAGTATATAATGATTTGTGACTGTTTTATTTGGAAATCAGATGTATATAAGGTTAATTAGGAGTGCAAGTGTTAACAAGTGCTGAGTTAATTGGTATAGCTGTCTAGTGTTTTGAAAGTTCGTTTTATTTATTTGCATTTTTCCTGTTCAACCTTCTGCTTTAAATTTAGAAATGATATCCTTCTTTTGGTTGGAGAAGCTGTCTTGGTTCACAGTTCAGATAAACTTGAACTTATTGATTCAAGCCTATAAGTCCATTAAAGAGTGCCTGGAACAGAAGAAAATATGCTTCTGAAGTCCAAATTACTTTTTTATCTTTGACATTTCAGACCTTCTTTCCACAAAGGGATTATCCCACAAATTCCCCACCAAGCCACTGGCAAGTTGTTTCCGATAGGAATTAAAATATATTGGTGATCTTGGGCTGAGTTTGCATTTCTCCACAAAGCAAAACAGATTTATGTAGGTAGATCAAAATGTGACTAGATTACCCAATTATCCTGGCCTAAACCATGCTGAACAGGTTCTCTTTAAGGTTCAGTATGTCATTCGGGCAATATGACCTCTATGCAAGAATCAAACACATTGCACCTTAAGCAAATCCTGTTTAGCACAATCTAGACTGATTTTGCTTTCTTTAAAGCAGGGGTGCCCAAACTTTTTGTAAGGAGGGCCAGATTTGGTGGCTGAGAATGTGTCAGGGGCCTGTTGCTCCCTGAACCTGCCACCCCACTGCAAGCCCCACCCACTGACCGTGCATGCGCCCAACCTCACAATGTTCCCGGCTATGCTGGTGGAGGTGGCCCACCCGTGCACCACCCCCGTGCATGCGCCCAGCCCCACAAGCTTCCCGGCGGTGGTGGTGGTGGTGGCCTGCCCCTTTGCCCACCCACCCCTCAAGCTTCTGCTCACTGCCCAGCCGGCCCACCCAGCCCCTCAAGCTTCCTGGCGGTGTCAGTGTTGGCGGAAGTTTTTTTTTTTAAATAAAAAACATGGGGCGAAGGAAGGGGAGGGAGGGGCAGGTCAGCCAGTCAGCCGCGGGCCACTCAGAATGGCCAGCCAGGGCGGATTTGGCCCCCGGGCCAGACTTTGCGCAGGCCTCTTTTAAAGGGAAAGTAAACAATTTTTAAAATGCCCCTTCTGCTTCCCCCTGCCCCTGTGTTTTGCCCAAGCCACTCAGTGATTTGAGAAATGGGAACCTTACTGGTTGCGCAACTGCAGAGGAGAATGAAAAGGAAGTTTAACATGCCCTGTTAATTGTTGCTACTTGACATTGTATCACCAAAAGTGAGCTTTGAATTAAATCCACAGTGAAGCTAGAAGTTGAGTCATGGCTACTGGACTTCTTTTTCTTGAGAGAGAGAAACGTTTCACTACTCATCCAAACAGCAAAACGTTTCTCTCTCTCAAGGAAAAAAAGTCCAGTAGCCATGACTCAACTTCCAGAAAAACTCACCTGGATGACTGAGAATCTTCACAGACATATCCACAGTGAAGCTTAAACTCATTACGTGAGGCTGCCCAAGATAAACGAAAAAGCAATAATTGCTCAAAATTAGGGGCAGGTAGAGACTTCAAGAAGAGGTGGAACCCTAACACAGCCTGGCAAGTTTTCTAAGATGGCAACACTGATGGTGATAGTGGCCTGGATACTGTTGGCCATTGCAACAACGGTAGGGGTGAAGGGGGGGCTGCATTCGAGGGGCAGGGGGGATTCTTCTTTTTTAGACAGCTAAAAGCTATCTAAAACAAATAAAAAAGGAAAATATTTGTCCCTTCATATTCATTTGGGGTCTCCAAACTTGACAAATATGAAGGGAAGAGTATGAAATGAATGAGTGATACTCATTGAATATTGCAATTTTTTTATCTCTCCCCCACCCCCATCTGTATTCTGCAGCCATGCAGGACAATTCTTTAAAAATCCACAGTAGGTTCCTAAGATTGTATCTTCTACCACCTCATCTGCAGGGATGTTAAGTCTTGGAGCTGAAGCATCTGCATGACATCCATGAAAATACAACGCACAAATAGCATGGCTATGTAGAGGCTCATGTCAGAGCTCCTTTGCATTTGCAGCACCTGCGTGTTGCCAGGTCTGCTTTAGATGGAAGTATTTAGTCAGCGTGCATGTGAAGGTTTAGGATGAGAATAAGTAAAGGGAATTTTTCTAAGAATTCAGCATACCCAAGAAGAACCACACTGCTGAAACAATAATTTAATAAACAAATACACAAATCTGGCTGCTACATTTCTATGCTAGAAAAGAAATTAAAATGTTCTTTCCCGGCATGTGAACTGAACAGAAGCAAAATAAGAGTTTTCCAGGAGAGAAGATAATATAAAATAACAATCTGTGAGCCCCAGGTTAATTCAGAGAGGACTGTGTCACACCTGTTGAAATTAGCAAACTCCATTTCCCTTTATCTTCCTGTTCTCAGAAGAGATGCTGGGAAAGAGTGTGTAGCATTCTGGTTGTGCAATGCAGCTCCCAGACTTCTGCAGGTGCTTAGGGAATTCTGGGAGTTGCAGTCTGAAAGCACCAAGAGGCACACCTCTAGTGTCAAGCAACTTGTATTAGGGTGACGATGTGAACTAATGGATGGAGGATGATCATATATTGAGAGATTGGGAATTACATTTTTGGATTTCAGTTCCCAAAATTTCCCAGTTCCCAGAATTCCTATTGGCAGGGATATCCTGGGAGGTGCAATCCAAACTTGACTTTTTCAAATACTGCCTGTGTTTGAATGGCTCATTCTGAAGGCAGCCTCTATTCCAAGGACACTGCATCCAAGTTTGGTTAAAAGATAAAGAAGCATAATCAGAGAGAACAGCAGGGGCCTTGAAGTTTCATTCCCACAATTAGGACTTGGATCAGAGACTGAAGCCAGAAATAAACATTAAAAATAACTCATAATTAAATCTGGAAGCACCTTAATGTGGCAGAGACCGTACTGAAGCAGTCTTTTGTGTTTGCAAAACCAGACTTCAAAGGAAGCACATGCTTCAGTACCCAAGAAGACCAAACAAAGTTCACTAAATTTCATATTTCCAGAGGTGAGAGAAAGTCCTGCACAGGACACTTTTAACAGCTATTTCTGTAATGAGAAGACACATAAGTAACCTGCTAAAGTCTTTCCCCTTGTGGTGATACACTTTGCTTCTATTTCACTCTTGTCTACTACTGTACTTCTATATTTATGTGTGTATCTGTGTAGTTTATACACAGTCCTGTTTTTTTCGGGGGGGGGGGGGGGGACAGAATTCCTTTTGGAGGCAATGCATAAGTACCGGTCTTAGTCATGCTGGTGCTTAACATTTTCTACAAAGAAAAGTAATTGACTATTAATAAAACCCTATGAAAATATCATTTGGTCTCAACTATTAGAATTTTCCAGCAAATCAACAAACCCTCACTGCCTGCGCCCTCCACAACGCTTCAGGGCACAGGATAAGGTACCTGCTGGGGACCTAATTGCAAGTTTCAATAGTCAAGGAAGCAAAGCAAGGAATTTGTTCAGTCATAAAATGCCTGCAGATCTTACATCCTGACTTTAGTCTGCAGGAAGTTACCTTGCTTTGAGAAATATTTCTCATCCATGGGTCCTGTTCCAGGACAGATTTATTTAAATTAAAAAAAAACTAGATCATAGTGACCTCTACAGGTAGCTTTTATATTAGCAGCAAACTGGTCTTCCCAGAGAAAATAAGCTGTCTTCTACTGCTAAAACCCTATCAAGAACAGCATGCCAAACAAGACAAAACACTATAAGAAGAGCTTTATCTGCAGCTGCCAAAATGTGGAGTAGTTGGCAATGCAGGCACAATTTCTCTTGTGAGGCTGACTCATGCAGACAGTAGGATGAATCCAAACAATTCTCTTTCCAACATCGAACTGGGATGTTTATGACTGAGTGGCTCCTTGTGAATCCCATGGCATTCTGTGGCTTTCCCTAACTGGTTGTTGTTGTTGTTACATGCTGTCAAGTCACCTCCGACTTGGTGACCCTATGAATGAGCGGTCTCCAAAGTGTCCTGTCCTCAACAGCCCTATTTAGCTCTTGTAAACTCAAGCCTGTGGCTTCATTTAGGGAGTCAGTCCATCTTGTATTAATTCTGCCACTTTCTCTTCTGCCCTCAGTATTTCCCAGCACAATTGTCTTTTCCCCCAGCCCCCCCCCCCCCGATAATTCTGCCTGCTTATGATGTGCCCAGGGCATGACAGCCTCAGTTTTTTCATTTTCACCTCCAGAAATAGTGTGCTCTACCTGCCACGTGTTTGTTTTTTCTGGCAATCCAAGGCACAGTACCACCCCAGTATCCACTGATTCACCAGCCACAGATTCAATTATCCGCAGTTGACAATCAGTGGGGGACTGCTAGGGGCAAAACTCTGCCATGCTGCCTGGGCGGCAGACTGGGTGGCACTTTTGTCCCCAGCACCCTGCCACTTCCGCTGGGCAGGTCAGTGGTCCAGGTGGCAGGAAAGAGCACCTTCATGCTGCCCAGTCTGCCCAAAGGTGCAGCAGGATGGTGGACCGGATAGAGTGAAGGCACGCTCACCCGCTGCCCAGTCCACCAACCTGCCCAGCAGAAGTGGGTTAGTGCTGGGGGCGGGGAATCACAAATGAGATGAAGGCAGGGCTTGGCTCGTGCGGAGTGGCTGTAGCTGCATCCCTGCCCAAAAGCCTTTTGACTGGCAGAAGGGGAAGGTGGGCATGGAAGGACCATCACTAGGCAGCCGCACAGCTTATGACCATAGGTCCATGCGATGGTGGTATCAGCTGGTGGGCTGGGCTGCACCAGGTGAATCCAAGGAGCAATAAGCAACAGGAAAAGTATAAGCCATCCCACTTTCGAATCTGGCTGCACGGAGCTCAGCGGGAAGGAGGGAAGGAAGACTGACATGCAGCTTCCCAGCCCTGGCGTGCTCCACTCTATTTTACACCCCTCCCTCCCTCCCCACATTGCTTTCACCTTGACCTCCTTCTGCCTCTCTACCCGCCAGCGCTTCCTTCCCTCTCTGCTGCCGTCATCACCACTCCTATTCCCTCTGGGTAGGTTGGTGGCCCTTCATGCTGCCCAGTGCTTGGGGGGTTATTAGGGCTGAAAGCTTTTGTCCCCACCACCCCACCACTCCTGTTGCCACTGTCACCCTGGATAAGAGTATTTGCTCTTATCTGCAGATTCCAGTATCCTTGGGGTGGCCCAGAACCAATTCCGCTCCCCCCAATACCGGGGTCCTATTGTTTTTACAAAGTTTTCTCCAGCACTAAATAAATTGAACTAATCAAATTTTCCCTCTCAGCTTTCTTAATTGATCAGTTTTCACACTTATGAGTGGTAGTCAGAGTTTGGCTGATCTTGGCATTGGTTTCCACTGACACGTCTTTCTTAATTATGTTTTCTACATGATCGCTGCCCTTCCAAGTCTCAGTCTTCTTCTGATTCCTTAACTACTGTATTATCCCTGTTTTGATTGATGACTGAACCAAAGTGTACAAAATCTTCATGGGAACTAATATGAAAAATCAGTTCAAGTCAAGGGGGCACAAAAAGCCTTGCTTTCGGAAAAGACAGTATTACACTACTGGTGGATGCTCATGTATTTTTGTTGGAAAGACAACAAATTGTTGTTTGTCATGTTCACATTAGAAGCTTTGTTCCAATTGGCTCATATGGGTCCTAGTTCTGTATTCATTCATGTCATTAAATTATGTTTCCTCATGTTCAGTTTTCTGCCAATCAGTCTGCTAGACAGGTAAAACTAGGGGGAAGGGAGGGAAGAGTAAACTGGACAGGAAAACAGCTGGAAAATAGGTAAAATTGGAGGCAACCTATACCATGGGTCAGATTTCAGCCAGCAATTCCAAATGTGCATTGATAGACAGGTACTGATAAGTCTCTGTGTATTTCAGTCGATTCAGCAACAAACATCATTCCCATGTGTGGACTTCCAGATCATCCTAGTATTTCCATTCACAAAACACCCATTAAGTATGGGTTGTTAGCTGTGGCCTTGCTGGTGGAGATGTGAAGAGCTTCTGATTTTTTTGGGGACTGATGAAAGGGCAGCTTGATAAGTAGCAAACAGATTGTGTCTGAGTCCCCCATCTCTGTTGAGAGAGGGGGTTTCATTCAATACCCATATGAAGAGTTTCCCTGACCCCTCTCTTGACCCATCTCTGTCTAATACTGGTACATCCTCATATTTAAATGATACCCTTGGGAAGGGTTGCATAGGTGGGACTTTCATGCACCCCAGGCCATTGTCGAACTAACAAGCCTATTCAGGCCATTGTCCAACTCATGAGTGTATTCAGACCAGGGCGATGTGAAATCAAGGTGAACTATAAATTGGAGGACTCACCATTATCTTTCCTTAGTTTGAAGAAGCTACTTGAATTAGTGGCAAAATGTTTCAATCTCTCAAGAAAAGAACTCCAGCTGCCATAACTCAACTTCCAGATAACCTCACCTGGATGACTGAGAATCTTCACAGACTAGGATGATCTATTCAAATGTGTAACAAAAATGTTACAAATTGACCCAAGGCAACCCACAGCAACTATGATCAATTCCACTCTGTGAACAAACTCTTAAAGTGAGTACAGGCCTCTGGCAGAAGGTAATCATCAGGAGGCGACCACAACCCCCACTCCTACCAGTCATCTGGTACTTGAGGCAACCACCTTGCTGCATCTGGAGGTATGGTTGGATCTCTTGTGTCTACTGAACGGTCTGTATTATTATAGCCTATTCATATATACTGATGAGGGGAAAAAACTCACTTCCCTGAGTGTCAATTGTTAGGTAGTCAAAATGGCACCTACTCAGTACCTAGTTTAGGGTTAAGCAACCATAAGGCCACTGCAAGCATCTGTGTATGTTTAGTAACTCACCATATATTGTCTTTATATGGAAAGATGTATAGTATTGTATTTTTATTTAAATTAGAGTAATTAATTCTAAATTTACATATAGACCTGTAAATCAGCATAAACACATGTTGCACAAAGCAGTGCCAACTTTTTGGTAACATACGTCTTCCATATGATAGTGGACACCCTAGTTCAGTTCTTTCTCAAAGTATTGGGAGGTATTTTTAAAGCAGTTAGTTACTATTACACATAGACGATCCTGTTAAGAAGCACCTTGGGCTAAAATCAGTTGGTAATTCTAATTAGAATAGACCGATTGAGTCAGTCACTGAATTGTGAGTTAGCATGTACATATGTGAGGGTTCGAATCCCTCCCTCGGCGGTTCCGACCCATAAACCGGAGACGAGTCATTTTTTAACAAAACTTCAAAAGGATTCTTATTATAACTCAACTCCAAGTCTCTGTGAGAAAATTCAGTTGCTTCAGGTGAAAGCACCGGCATAGATAAGTTAACATTTCTTTCAAACTTAGACAACACTGGGATCTCGCCAACGGGCGTCACATTAACATTTGGGTCCCTCAGGGGAATGGGAGAACGGGCAAACTCTGTCCCAGGCACTGCGCCCCACAGCATGGATGCTTGGCCTATTGAGCCACAGGCACCGCACCTTTCGTTTCTCTCCATGCTCGAAACTTACTAGAGTTCTCAGGCCATTTTAGTGGCCTCACGTGGACAGCCCATATCCAATCTTCTCCCTTATGTACCTTGGTCCACCCAGCACAGTCGCATCTTGTGCTCCCCTCAGTTTGGGTACCGGCTTCCCTCAGCCTCCGGTCCCAACTGTCCTCCCCCCCCTCTCTTCCAACGTCTATTCTCCTCGCACGTGCGTTTCTCTGATTGGCCAGGGCTCTCTTCCACTACCCAATACGTGTCTCTCGTTCCCCCGCTTGCTTCGGCCTCCCAGTCTTCCCTTCCGTCATCATTCAATTCAATGACGTGCAGTCTTTTAATATGCCTCTCCAGTTCCTTGTCTTCTTCCTGCTTATCCCTACTGGATTCAGACGACACACTCCTCAGTTTGGTTCCCGGCTGTTTCATCTCCTCACAACATAAATCACACTAATTCAATGTACGTACCCTATCTGGGCTTAACAGATTCAGGCTTTTACATTTTGTTAAGGGTATGTGGCCAATGTACATCCCTGAGAGGAAATCTATTTATCACCAACATTTATTAAATTTTTGTTGTACTTAATAAAAGCTACAATAACTACAATACCAAACATAAAGCAAAATAAAATAACATATACAAAAGGACGAAATTAATCATAACACAACATAACAAAACAAGCCCTGTGCAACCCACCTCCCACTTGGGACACAGGCCAAGTTTAAAAATCTTAAGATATTAGCCACCCCATTTCTCTCCAGAAATACATTGAATCTTCTCCTGGTGTGTATCCTTTAACTTTTTGAAATACATATGCCAACAATTTATCCCATAGTCCATTAAAATCATTAGATTTTTTTCAGTCTCTTCTTAATTTTAATATCACAATAGCCATATTTTGTTTTTTAGCCGCATTTTTACATTATATACTATTCATGTTTGTTTGTTGAATTATTTGTACACCACTTAGAGTAGCCTTTTTGCTAGATGGCTCAGTATATAAGTCCAATAAATAAATAAATAAATAAATAATATTCCATAACTCCCTATACTATTCCTACAATATTTGATTATTTGATTTTCAGTTTTTAGCAAAAATTAACCTTGCCATCATTATCATTATAATTACCAAGTCCACCTCATCCTTCTTCAGCTGGGTATTCATAACCATATTTAACAACACAATCTGTGGGGACATTTGAATCCTTTTCCCTATTATTTCTTGAATTCCCTTAAAAATCAGCATCCATTCCTTCTTTCTTATCTCACATAACCACCACATCTGCAAGTATGTCTCTTTTTTATTTTTACACCTCCAGCATATTGGAGATATTTTTTTTATTATGCAGTACTTAACTTCACCGGTACTATGTACCATCTCCAATATACTTTGTAACTAGAGATGGGCACGACTCAGAAAAAAAGTTTCGTTTTGTTTTCGTTTTCGGCTAGGGTCTGAGTCGTTTCGTTTCCGTTTTCGTGGGCTAATTTCAAAATTTTTCATTTTCGTTTCGTTACGTAACGAAAACGAAAAAACGAAAACGAAAACGAAAATTTTTTCGTTTCTCCCCATTTAGCTCAATTGAGTGCTTTTCCAGTAACGAAAAACGAAAATTGGCTCGAAATTAGTCGTTTCGTTTCCGTTTTCGGTCCAGGTTGGTGCCGATTTTCGTTTTCGTTTTGTTTCCGTAACGAAAACGAAAAACGAAAACGAAAACGAAAATACCGCTAAGTCGTGCCCATCTCTATTTGTAACAGTTTTCTTTTAGACTCACTGATATATTTTTCATTATTCTTTTATTCCACATTTTTCCCATTCTTCCTTTTTTATTTCTTTATTGACGTATTCTTGCCATATCTCTTTTAACTTATTCTCTTTATATTCCTCTTGTATCAATAATTTATATATCTCACTAACCATACCTTTTCTAAGTTCTTTATTCGCTGTTTTGCTTCTTTCTATAATTTCTTCAAACCTAGTCAGTTTTCTACACTCTCCTACTTTAGTTATGCATTCTTTTTTCCAATTGTATACTGTTTAACCAAGAAATGTCTTCCAATATATCTTTTATATTGCATTTGTTTCATCCAATCCCATACGTTTATAACTTCTTTATCTTGCAATACCTTATTTAGCTTACTTTTTAAATTTTCTGGGAAATTTTTTATTTCTTTTACTCAAACCAAAGCTGACCCTGGTGGACTTAATTGCCCCTTATGATTTTCCAACATTCCATCAAGTTTTCCGCAGAATGAGTTATCTATATTTCTCAGCGCTTCTTTAATATTTTAATATTTTATTGCCAACATTTTGACCATAGTCTTAATCACATGATAATGGAATATCAGGCAAAAAATAAAATAAAAATAAAAAAAGATAAAAACTTTGTAGCACATGAAAAACTAACTGCTATATTATAATGTGAGCTTTTTGTGGACAAGTCCACTTCCTCAGATATGATTATAGAAGGTACTGCAAACTGTATAATCACTGTGAAGTGTCTGTGTTTTGAGATAATCACTCCACTTGTATCTCAGTTTACAGATTCCAAGCTGATAATTTGAAAATGCTTCTTATTCTATAGGCAATATAATATTTATCTCTAGCAGCATTAATTGATTACAACATTATGGAGTATGACCTTCCATTTTGGATCACCAGAACAGGTTTGGGATATAAAAAAGAGATTCTCTTGCTTAGTGAAGCAGCAGAGAAATAGAGCCAAACAGCTTTGCAAATCAGCCACCCATCATAAACCAGAACATATTAGAAACCTGGCCTGGGTTTATTCTGGGTCAGGGAAGCAGCAGCACCCAATTGCTGCAGGCATTCAGAGACATCTGGTCACTATTCTGCTCAAAAACACACGAGAATATGCATTAAAATTAATTTGCTCTAGAAATATCTGGTTAGTGCTGTTGGTGTTATTTAAAAACAGTAACAAAATAAAAGCCAGGAGACACAGACTAATAGCTAAACTTCTTATACTGGGAGGAAAATTTTAGTTGGTTGTAGAATGTAGGATAGGATCCTGCCTTAGTCATACTTTGAGCACACATTTTGAAAGCTACAAAATATCAAAACCTTGCCCCATTGATGTCAACAGGGTACCCGATGAATGATTGTTTGGATCCAATCATTAATGGTAGCTGTATAGATTCTGCGCTACATTTCTGTGTACAACTGCTGGTGGTGTGTGAGAGAAGGGAAAGGCACCAAGGGTATGATCACAGGGGAGTGGGTTGCAATTTGGACTGCTTGTGGAGCAGTCTGGTACAGTCTATTTCTCGGTAATCACAAGACACATTGGGGATTAGGCTGTAGTCCAACCCTGATATGTGCCCAGTCTGGACCTTTTGGGAGCCAGGTTAGAGTGATTCTCTAGCAGACACAAGAGACACTTCAAGGGAGAGTAAAAAGTACTCATGTTATAGTGATCCCTTCTGATAAGAGCAGCATCTGATCATACCCTAAGCTGACTTACTCAGCTACAGTTGATGACTGATAAAGGGCAGGGCCAAATGATCTTCAAATGTATGTATAGTGGCTTTTACACCCCAATATAATTTGTATCTCTTGTAACTGCTGGCGGGCTCTCCTGCTGGTTTTACCTCTGGAATCCTCAGATAAGAGTGACTTGCTCTTATCCACAGATTTCATTATCTGCAGGGGGGATGGGAATTAAAGCGTCCCAGGTGGGATTCTTGATTATGCACAAAGCCAACATCTGCATGTGCCCCCAAGAATTGTAGCAGGTACTCTTTAATTGCATGCTGGAAGCAGTTAACATTATACCATTTGTTTTCCATTCTGCATAGCAAAGCAACCGAATTTCAGCCACAGGTTGTCCAAAGTTATTATCAACATGCCACAAAGTTACAGATGAATAGTCCACAGGGTGAGTAGAAGACTGTATGTTATACCTGCAGTAGGACATGAGGCTTGAAGGAAAGTGTATTCTTACTAGTCAACATGCTATTGACATTCACATAGGATCTGTGTGACTAGGCATGGCTAATTGTAACTAATTAATGAAGTCCTGGGCTGCCTTTTGGTTGTACAACTGAATGTGTGCCCAGGCATTTCAGTGGGAAATGAACTCCTCATCAGTTAATTGCAAATAGCACCAATCAGTGGCAGTAAGCTGTGTAAATCTTACCCAAATACCAATAGGATTCTGGCAAATGATCGTTACGAAGGCCCCAAATACCCATCTAGACTATTCCCATAGCTGGAGGATTCTAAAAGTTGCACTCAAACTAACAAACAAAGAGTACAACTTTTCTAACCCCCTTATTCAGGTCAGTTCAAACCAGAACTATTTAGCTAAGGTAATGTGAAGCTGGACATTTGACCATCTTGTTATCCTAGCCTACATTCTTATGCATCGTAGTAGGTGCAGAAGAGAGCCAGGATGACATTGAAGGACAGAAGACCAGTCCTCCAATAAAAGGCAGAATGTCTACAGTGTTGCTTGCTGCATGTCCTTGACATCTTAAAAAAGGGAAGAAAAGGAGACAGTTGATCCTCCTGGCTATTTCAGTAATAGAATTAGTTTCCTTATGAGGACGTGGCACTTCTTTCCCAGATGGTTTTCAGGTGGAAGCAACAACAGGTCCTGTTTGGCTTTGCTTTAATGTCCGCCCTTGCAGAGCAAATAGGCAAGCTTTAGCTCAAACCCACAGCCCTGAGCCCACACCTGCTCAAAATCCCATTATCAGCTAGATGGAAGAAACAAATGCAGGTAGCCATTTCTAATGACAACACTAGAGGTCACTTTAGAACAACACTGATAATGTTAGTATTCTATTAATTGCTAACCAATTCACCATCACCATGTGGTTGTATCTTGATGCAAAAATTGTATACTGCCTACTGCTCACTAACTCTGAATATTTCCTAGGCCCTGCTACCCAAGATTCTTTAGGGTTCCAAAGATTAAACTTGTGTCCTGACATATTTCCCAAGAACAAGCATATGCTTTAACTCTAAGGTATGTGTTTACTCTAATAATTCTTAGAGTGTATGGATGCTGCAACACATTTCCTGAGATTTCATGGTCCTCATGCAACAATTGCAAAATGGGATATGGTCATGAATCTGAAGGCCAATATGAACTGCAGCAGCAGATTCAGAGGATGCAAGATCATGAAAAAGAAGACAGCATTCCTAAGAATGTTTTAGTGGCAAACCATGAGAACAAACTTGCAAAACTTGGGATAGAAAGTTTGCGGTAGCCCATTTCAATGCCAAAGAACTGACTGACCACTCACCTGAGTCTTAGAGCTCAAGTCTGAGTTCAGACTTGTATTGTCCACTCACATGATCTGTTGTTGCTGAAAATCATGTTAAGTTATAACAGTGTGAAGACAATATACTACAGCTTTAAGTACTTTTGGGAAGAAAGGTGGGATATAAATTATGAAACCTGTAAAAATGTGCCACCTGTTGTTCCAGGAGTGGATTGTTACGGTTTGTGCACGGTTAAGATAGGCAGTGGGTTTTTTAAATCCCGGCCGTTGTCCTTGAATGTGGAGTCATGGTACTCTATTGCACAAGGGATCATTGCAGCATGTGGCCTCTAACCATCTGAAACAGGGCTGGAGAGATTTCAGGCTTGTGCAACCTAGGACTGGTGCACAAGATACACTCTTTGAATTAAGTAATTCTGAGACTAGGAATTTGTTCTAAAGATCAAAGGGGACATTGGCTCTGTACCATGTAAAATATGTGTCCTGGGCCATAAGGAGCTAATCACTGTGGTAACAAATTTTTACATTTATTGTAAGAATCCTGGAATGTTCAGCCAGCATTTTAACGAATTAGCAATCTTTTTAACTGGGCTGCATTTTTTTATTATTTGTATATTGATTGTTTCAAACTGCTTGTTATTTTGATGGTTTTAAACCTGTTGTTTTATAGTTTTAATATATTATTGTATGCTGCCCAGAGACCATTTGGTAGTGGGGTGGCTAAAAAAAATGTAAATAAATAAATTAAAAAACAAACTTTGAAAAATACTTCTGTAAACTCTGAGTGCCTTCATGGAATGCCCAGCACTCTTCAACATATACATGAAACCTCTGTTGGAGATCCTCCATGGTTTTGGAGTTGGTTGCCATCAGTATGCTGATGATACCCAGCTATATCTGAAAATTAGTAAACAGTGAGAGGCAACTGTGACAGTGTACCTGGAAACTATGGTTAAGTAGCTGAAGGCCTACTAACTGAAGCTGAATCTAGGCAAGACAGAATTGATGCCTAGCAACCAACAAATCCAGGAGTCACTTCTCTGAATTGCACTTACTTTATTATAGACAAAGATGAGCACCCACTTCTTTACAAATTAATGGTGTGTGTGTGGAGGGGTCCCCTTGTGACTCCAGTAAGGTGTTTGAGACTGTGTTCCTCCTGGAGAAAGAAATGGAAACTGTGTGCAGGTCAATATTTGATTATCTGTTTCTCGCCTGGAAGCTTCATCTTTAGTTACAGAAGGCTGATGTGGCTGTGCTGATCCATGCAGCTGTAATTTTGAGATTAGACTACTATAATTCACTGTATGTGGCAATACCCTTGAAGACAACTTAGAAGCTGCAACTGGTACAACAAGCATCAACAAATCTTTGAACAGGTACTTCCTGTTTTGATCATATAACACCTAATTTGGGTCCACAGTGTTGGTTGCCAGGGATTTTTTGAGTTCAATTCAAGATGTGGTGGCCACCTGGAAAAGTCTTCCATGACTTGGGAGCCAAATACTGGAATGCCTCTACCCATATGAGCCCCTGTGCCGGTATAGGTCAGGAAGGCAGAGTTGTTTCAACAGCGTTTCACAGCATAGGGACTACTATTCATAGTATAGGGACTACTATTGTATGTGGCATGCATTTATATGTTAATAGTTATGTTACTGAAAAGTTTTATTTTATTTTATCATTTAGATGGAATATTTTATTTTTATGCACATTTGTGTGTGTGTCATCCACCATTCTTTGGAGAGAAGAATGGTATATAAACGAATGAGTAAATGAACAGGGAAGAAGTCAAATTATAGTTCACAGTAGACACATGAAGATATCAGATAGGAAATGAGATCTCCAGAAAATGTTCATATTAAACATTGGGGGGAAAGAGACCAAAAATATTTCTGCCGAGGTACTGAAAGCACTAGCAATAATTGCATGAAATGTTCTTCGCCAAAAGTCACCAGCTGGATTTCTCCAAAACTTGTTTGCAGTTCCAAGTGTTAATGCAAATTAATACAACCAATAGTGATGACTTAAAGGGTGTTTAAAATTACATTAAAATTATATGTGTTCAGATTGCTATTACAATAAATGGGCAGATTGGATCTTGCATGGGCACCATCCAGCCATCCAGCAGGACCATTGTTGAAATGGGCAAAGATTGCTTTGACCACTTGTTCAGCTCTAGTTTCTGTTTGGTCTGCCAGCTTGCTTGTTGATTGATTTTCTTCTATATAAAATCATCATAAGATTTTATAGACATTTATAGTACTAAGAATACTAGGAAAACATTAGAAAGAAAGAGGTGGGTCAACAACACAGTTGTGACCCAGGAATTAAAAGCAACAGAAGACCCAAAAAATGACTTGAAAAGTTTCAAAAGGCATTTTGAAAGCTTCAGGTTTGCATTAGGCAGGATGGGACCAATAGCAAAAACTTCCTCTTTTTTTTCCTTGCCACTGTTAATAATTTTTAACTTATTTTCTACATACAAGATAGACTACATATATTGCTTATCACATGTCATGCTGCATGAGTCAGTTATTTTTCCAACATTTCAGCCCAATATAGCTCATGACTCCTTTCCAACCTTAAAAGAGCATACTTCCATTTTTACTTTTCTTTTTTACTTTTTACTTTTCAATATTCTATCCATGTTTAGTTATGTCCATTTCAATCCTGTACAAAAAATAGAGTTAACAAAATACAATATTGAAATAGCCTACTCTAAGAGCTACATCATTTCAGAAGTTCTTATAGCTGAATTAATATTTTGTGGGCAGTTATAAAGTGGGCTTGGGGCGTGGTGACTCAGTGGGCTAGAGCACTGAAAACTGTCAGCTACAAAGTCAGCAGCTCAGCGTTTCGAATCCCGGGTGCCTCGCAGCGGAATGAGCTCCCGCTGTTAACCCCAGCTCCTGCCAACCTAACAGTTCGACAGCATGTAAATGCAAGTAGATAAATAGGTACTGCCCCAAAAAGCGTGTTCTGTGTTCTATCACCGGATATCTATCATTAATCATTGTAAGTTTTGTCATTCATTTATATGGTATGAATCAATATGATTAACTGGTTCATATTCATAGCCAATTAATTGGTGAGTATACATAATCTACTGTGGTTGTAGTGCACTGATACAGAAATTTTCTCACTGATAATCTTTGAGAGCTCAGCCTGCAGCAGTCTTTGCCAGCCTGAGGACCACCGGGTATGTTTGACTACAACTTTCATTAGCCCCAGCCTGCTTCGCCAGTGGTTTGCAATCTTCAAATTATGAGGAACATACATGTGCTAACAAATTGTTTTGTGCCCTCAGGCCATAAGCTGGTGAAAATTAGTTAAATAGATGTTTTTTAAAAAATAATTGTAAATAGAGATGGGCACGACTCAGGAAAAAAACTTCGTTTTCGTTTTCTTTTTCGGCTAGGGTCCGAGTCGTTTCGTTTCCGTTTTCGCGAAAAATCGGAAAAAATTAGTCGTTTCGTTTTTCGTTTTTTTCGTTATCGTTATACTGTTTTTTGGGGGGGG
>JAHTLZ010003542.1:35983497-36039975 GCA_023846285.1 Phrynocephalus versicolor
AGGGGGTAGCGGGCTCCTGGAGGCACCTCTGTGGGGTGGGTGCCTCCGCCAGCCCGCTATAAAGGGGACAGCAGCAGCAGGCTCCAAGAGACCCCTCAACATGGGGGTCTCCCATCCTCACCTGCTGCTGCTGCAAAATGGCATGCACAACCATATGGTTATGCATACCATTTGCAGGCAGTGAGACCAGTGAGAGTCATAGGGTCATACCTGCCCTACACAAGGCTCTTGTCTCGCACCTGCCATGTCCCACAAAGAAGGGAATCGTACTTGCGTGTGTAGTGCAATGCAAGTCGATCTGGCTATGGGCTAAGGTGGATTAGGGTTAGGGCTAGGGTTAGGCTAATGACGGGTAAGGTTATGGTGGGCTATTGGGTTGCACCTCTGGGTGCCTCTCTGACCCACTAAGAAGACAGTCTGTGACGTATGGGTAAGGAGTCAAGGATTAGGGTTAGCGGGTTAGGGGGCTAGGGCAAGTTTTAGGGGGCTTTTTGGCACATCCCAAAAGTCTCAGTGGCCAAGTGGCCATGCGATTGGTGAGATGGCTCCAAAAATTTGCATGGTCGTCCCCTCCCACATGGCTGGCCAGGCCACTGGGCCAGCCCATCATTGCACACTGCGCAGGTGTAAAAAAAAAAAAAATAAAATAAAATAAAATCAATGGAGGACACAGGAGGAGAGGAGAGACATTTTGTTGCAAGAAAAAACCCACTGCTACTGTGAAAAATCTGGCAGTTCATACATTTCCGCGTGTTTCTGTTGTGCTTGTGTGTTTTTGGACCACGATTTCAAAAACAATATTGCATTCGCCGCCCCATTTTCGATCCCCCGCCCGCACCGCATGGCATGGCGACGAGGCGACTCGAGTCCGGCTGCCCAGGACGGGGGAAGCCGGGACACCCCCCTCCAGACCAGAAACCCCCCCTCCGGTAGGTGCCCTACTGAGTGAGTGCCCTTAGTCAAGCGGGCATTTTCCGCCTGCTTTTTGGCCCGGGAATGGGTGGGGGGGAGACCCGGGGGAGAGTTTAAAAAAGTTTTTTCCTGCGCCGTCCGTGCCGCTTGTGTTTGCGGCGGCCGTCGGCGTCTCGGCGAGAGTGGGCTTTTTGCGAGCCTGCGGCGAGTCCCACCAGACCAGAGCAGCCCAGGACGGAGGGGGGGGGAAGCCGGGACACCCCCCCTCCAGACCAGAAACCCCCCTCCGGTAGGTGCCCTACTGAGTGAGTGCCCTTAGTCAAGCGGGCATTTTCCGCCTGCTTTTTGGCCCGGGAATGGGTGGGGGGGAGACCCGGGGGAGAGTTTAAAAAAGTTTTTTCCTGTGCCGCCCGTGCCGCTTGGTTGCGCTTTGGCGGCTGGCGGCGAGACTGGGCTTTTTGCGGCGGGCGAGTCCCACCCACCACCACACCAGAGCATCCCAGGACGGAGGAGGGGGGGAGGCCGGGCGGGGACCTCCAGAAACCACCCCTCTGGTAGGTGCCCTGAGGCACGGCAGGCATTTTTCCGCCTTTTTGGCCGGGAACCGGGCTTTTTAACTTTTAAAAACTTTTTTTTCTGTGCCGCTTGGCATCGCGCGCGATCGCGCGATGCAAGTAACGAGCACGACAAATCAGACCAAATTGTTCGTTCGTCGGTTCGAGCTCGAAGTCTGGCGGAGTAATTCCCGTTTCCGTTTCCGTAGAGTAACGGAAACGAGTAACGGAAACGGAAACGGAAATACCGCTAAGTCATGCCCATCTCTAATTGTAAATCAACTTTACCGGCACCCTAAAATCATATTTCCTCTGAGTTTTAAACAAAAATAATGCAAATTATTTGTATATTCTGCTTAGAGTATATTTTGGCTTTCAGGGATATATTGGCAATGAATCATTAAATTAAAACAGAAAATGCAGCATTATCACCCTCATCGAGGTCTTTAAGATCTGTTCACTCAGGGAACATTGCTTTATATACCCATAAAGCTGACTTTTCTAAGTTTATATGCTTTTGATTGTGCTTCCATTGTTTCATTTGGCATGATGCACTTGACAGCACTGGCTCTGGACTGTTAGACAGGCAAATAAAGTTTGTGGTAAGAAAATGTTCACTCAAAGATTCCATGGCTGAATATTGTGAAAAATGGGGAAAGGAATCTGGCAAACCAGCCAATAGGGAATCTCACCCCCCTCCATTTCCAACATCCATTTCTGTTTGTGTTTTTCTCCTCAATCTTTTCAACTTCTAGTGGGAAAAAAATAAAGAGCAATATCTTTTTTTTCCAAATTCATTCTGTTGACAGATTTTACCAGGATTTCTGAAGTATCAGTAGGCTAAGCTAGCACAATGCACTCAGTTGATTTTATAGTAATATCTTGGATAACAAATGCCTCTGTTAACGAAAAATTGGTTAATAAAATGGAATTTCCTGGAATAGGGAATGTTTCCGTTAACAAAAATTCCAATGGGGGGGCCCAGTTTATGTCCTTTGGGTGCACCCCACTGGAAACTGGCTGGCAGGAATGAAGCCACTGGCCGGCAAGCCAGTGGCTTCATTTCTATTGTGCAGAGCAGTGGATTGGGTGCTGCACCACTTGGTCTGCTGCCCAGAAAGGTTTGAACTTCCGGCCCTGTCTGCTGCCGGAGAAGTCCAAACCTTCCTGAGTTCAAACCTTCCCTGTCTACTGCCGGGAAAGGTTTGAACTTCCCTGGCAGAAGACAGAGCGGGAAGTTCAAACCTTCCTCAGTGGCGAACCAGGCAATGCAGCACCCAATCCATCGTTCTGCCAGCCACACCATCCTGTGGCTTGGCAGTGTGGTGGATTGGGTCCGCCGCCTGGCAAGGTTTGAACTTTCCGCTCAAACCTTGGGAAGGTTTGAACTTTCCTGGCAGCAGACAGAGGGAGAAGTTCAAACCTTCCCAAGCGGCAGGCCCGATCCTCCACTCTGCCCAGCCACTGGGTGGTGTAGCTGGATAGAGCAAAATTTGAATGGCTGTACAGAGCTGATTGAATTTCCTGGCTGCAGCCGCTCGTTTTCATCCCCTTGAGCTTGTAATGAGGTAAGGATGGTTCCTTACTCGCTCCTGAAAAGAAGGCACCCAAAAAGTGGGCGCCTTCTTTTGGGGAGTGGGTAATTACCTGCCCACCGCCCCTGACTACCATCACAGAGAGCAAAATTGGGTGGCGGTAGTGAAGGAGCTAGCTGCCTTGTTTCTCCCACTGGGATCAGAAGCCCCAAAGCTTCGCTGCATTTCTGGGTTCAGCTTTGGGGCACCAAACCTGGTGTTAATAGTGGTTCCTCAAGTGCCAGACAATAATCTAGTGTATTGATTTGTGCTGTCTAAAGTTATCAGATGGTTTTCAACAGTAGTACCACACTGAAAGCATCAGCCCATTCTAATACCCTAGCATAGAGAACTCAAGCGAGGTTTGTCTTCTCTGGGAAACACCACAGTTAGTGAAATATCAAAAGTTACCACCCGTACTTTCATCCAAGAAAAGGCAAAACTGAAGGAGTATCCCCTTCAAAAAAACAACGCCATATTTTTTCATCTGCAGCTGTGAAAGATGGCAATCCCATCTAAAATGAGTTAGATACATTTGCCTTGGCTGACTAGGCGTACTTGTGTTTCATCTGAATTAAGTTGTAGTTTGTTGTTTTCATCCTTGACTTGGGCTTCACCCAGAGCTGCCTATGCCATCTAGGCCTAACAGTTTTCTCACAAACCACCAAGCCTTTGGCACAGAGTGCTACAGTCCAAAGCTGTTAAGCTCCCTGTCAGTATCTGCATTGAGCCAGGCAGTGTTGTGGTTGCCAGATATTCTTATCTTGGGTGATCTTACTTGGTATGGCAATGATGCCAGTTGGTGCAGAGCTATAATCCTCAGTGAGATTCAACAAAGTGGAAACTGACACACCATGCCCTGCCACCATCACCACCACCACCTAGCACCTAGACTATGCCACACCAGATAAGCTTAGTTTGTGAGAGAGATGACTAGCGACTAGAGTGAATGTAAGACCAGCAAGTACGTCAATTGTTTTTGGTCATCCAAGGGTCAGAAGCCCAGGCATGGTGGTATCAGGCTGAAGGAGACTTCCGGTGGTACACAGGTCCTAGTACAGTGATGCTGAACCTTTTAGAGACTGAGTGCCCAAACTGCAATTTAAAACTCACTAATTTTTCACAGAGTGCCAATACAGCAATTTAACTTGAATACAGGTGGCTGTGAAGCAGCGATATCGGGTGCCCACTGAAAGGGCTCCGAGTGCCAACTTTTGCACCTGTGCCATAGGTTCTCTGCATGTTGAGTGACAAGTCTATAGAAAAAGGAAAGGTGGTTACTTTTACAAGTGTACCACTAAGTACTGGAATGTTATTTTATTTATTTATTTATTTATACAATTTATATGCCACCCACAAGTTATTTGTTATGGTGTTTGGTGCTTACCCCTCTAATTTCTTACTATGAATATTGTAAAGAGATTTTACTAGCTTGCTACATTGTTACTACATTTTCAGTTATATTTTGGTTCTTTTAAAGAAAAATTGATGGCCTAATTTAAAAAATCTGCTGTAAATCTTCAGGGAAACATTTTAGTACCTCTTGTATAGATAAAAAGTAATGTAATCATTTAATGCTGCATAGAGAAAAGTAAGGACAAGATGAGCACTAGTAGTTTTTGTAAAACACATTACAGTACTTAAAACATATTACATACTTCTTTGCTCTCTCCTGGACTGTTCGATCTAGTGGCCAAAATCCTGCTGTACAGTTAAGCAAAATGTGTATCTTTTAGGACTGAATTGCCATAAGTTAAGATATTTCCGTAGACTTTATTTGTTGCACACCACACCATGTGATTCAGTATGCAGCAGATAATGTCCATGAATATTTCTTATCTTATGACAATTCATCTTTAAATTTATGTATTTTCCACAGCTGCTCAATAGCATCTTTCCCAGTGTTTGTTTACTTAAAAGTGGGCCTCTGTGAGTTCCGCTAGAGTTGCTTAGGGCAGCCTGAATTCTACGACTGAACTCTCTTGAATGGCATATCTCTGTTTTTAATTCATCCAGACATATTGCAAAGCATGTTCTGTCCCCCCAAAATGCTATTTATTTCAGTCCTGTTTTTAAGATGGATGATGTGAAGCAACTATCCATCTCTCGTGCATCCTTTTTTAAAGTCACTGTTGTAATTCATGATTGTCAACTGAAGGACAGGTATCCTCAAGGGGTGCTTCAGAGGCTTTGCCACAGTAACATATGTTCAGTGAAGAACAAAAATGTGTTATGTGTTATAAAATGGGAGAGTAGCTGACAGTAAAAGAAAGAACTCTGAGTTATGCCAGAAGGAATAGGAAAGGACGAAAACAAAACATTCAAGCATCAACTGCTTAGGAATACCAAGAGGAAGGCAGAAATATACAAGGAGAATGTTAAGAGGTAATTTTCAAATGATAGCACATATCACTAGTTTATACAAATGGGGCCTGAAACACAATGTTAAATTGTATAATTCTCATCTTCAGATCTTTTATTTATTTATTTATTTATTTATTTATTTATTTATTTATTTATTTATTTATTTAGATTTTACCTCGCCCAATTTCTGATGGAGCCACTACTCAGAGCAGCAAATGGGCCAGAATAATGTGTAAAATACCTCATAATACACGATAAATGATGAAGATTATAAAATTTTTAGAATGTTAAATACGATAAGGTGGTAAAACAAGGCAAGTATGCTGTCAGAGTGGAGTGGGGTGGCTCTGTTGATCTTGGCAGCCCTACCCTTTCCTCTGTGGCTTAGGAGTCTGGCGGTGGAGCTCAAGGCTGAAAGTTCAGTTCCTTCCTTACTGTGTCACCTTGAGAGGGACTGGACTCATTGATCCCAGCTCTGCAGTTCAAAGAGGAGGAGGAGGAAGAGGATTCCCAGGACGCTCCATCCCTTTCAGCCTCTTGTCTGTTTTGTCCAAAACCAGTAGTCAATATTCCATGGCCACTGAACAATCTCAAACCTCATTGGGCTTGTTTTTGGAAAGCGCCTTCACTTTTAAAACATTTCTCTTCCGGTAACCCTAAAGTTATTTTATCAAAGAGTTCTTCAGTATTGTTTTATAATCATCATCATGTGCCCTCGAGTCAATTCTGCCTTATAGCAACCTTCTCAGGGGTTTTCTAGATGGAGAATGCATGGAAGTGGTACACCATTCCCTTCCCTTGGGGGTGACTTGGGACTGCACAGCTTGCCCAAGGCCATACAGGTTGTCATCTAAGCATGCACAGTCTGGAATTGAACTCCCAGCCTCTAGTTCCACAGTGACATACTTTACTCACTGGTCTATCCAGCCTGCATGCTTTCACAGGATGCTACTGTACAATGATTTCTGAACCCAGTTAAAGTGCAGTTTATGGCCTTCAAATGTGGCATACATTGGTAGCCTCCTTGTACAAAGCTGCCTACTTATGTGGGTAACATCTTTCCATTCCTGCCACTGTCTTCAGTGATAATATAGGGTTCAATATCAAAATTCACCAAAATCAGGGGAACACTCTGAGGGGTAAGAAAGTAATGGGAAAGTGAATTGGGTTCAGCTGTACTGTAAAATAGGTCTGTTAAACTAATACACTAATATAAGGGTATAAATGTGTGTGTGTGTGTGTGTGTGTGTGTGTGTGTGTGTATGTGTGTGTGTGTGTGTGTGTGTGTGTGTGTGTGTGTGTGTGTGTGTGAAACAAGGTTGCAGCATTAATAGGTTAGTGTAATGCCTGAAAACCTTCTAACCTATGTGATTACGAGCCACCAGGCACACAACATCTGGGCAGATATTTATCTTGTTAAATTAAACATGCACCTGGCCTCTTAATTATCAACTATAATTGACAACTTCATCATCTCAGAGCACTATTCTGTCCATGCCGCACTGGTAGATGTAATTAGGTAATAATTAATGGCTCTTTAAGTGCATTATTTGCTGGGTGCTGGGCTTTCTGTTGTCATATTAGGAAACAGAGCTGGGTTATCAGGCCCCAAGGCTTGTCCTGGAAAATAAGATGGGGACCTGGTCAGGTATCAAAGCTATAGTCACAAGTATAACATAATCCCCCTGCTATACTGGCTCTTGATCTACTTCTGGGCACAATTCAGAGCTGTATAAAACTTGAATCCAAGCTGTCTCAAGGACTATCTTTCCCTTTAAGAGCCTACTTATGGCTTGCAGCCATGCCAGCCACATGGCCACAGACTTGCACAACATTGGCTCTTCGACTTGAATACAGAGATGAGCACCGCCCCTAGAGCCAGACACGACTAGCACCCATGTACGGGGAGAACTTTTACCTTAACCTTTTACAGGCATAATTATAAGTAGGAGAGAGTTTTCTTTCAGTCCCACCACCCTCACAGGTACATTTGGTGGAGACACAGGACAGGTCCTTCTCTGTTGATGCTCGCAGACTCTGGAATGCCTTCCTACTGGAGACATCTTCACTGTCCTGCCATCAGGCCAAGACCCATTTCTGGAAATATGTCCCCTAGTGACTGGCTGCTTGTATGGGTTTTTAAAAATGGAATGTTCTACCTTGCTGCTTTAAATGTGTTTGGTATTGCTTTTGCTTACATCTTTTAGTGTGGTATTTGATTCTTTTTGCATTTATACAGTTACTCCTCTAGCTTGTTAGCATCTCTAACTCATGCAAGGGCTGTTCTACCACTCTTGGTGGTCCTGAATCACACAAACCACGAAGCATATAAATCGCTAATGCTGAGAATAGTTTGGCACTTCATTTTGTTCTGGGCAGGCACATATCCCCAAGCACCCTGAAAGAGACTCATGGTTTTTTTGTTTTGTTGTTTACTTAGTGGTTCATTTTGTGCCCATCTCTATCAGTGATCCTAGTGATCCCTTTCATTTCTACAGGTCCATTATGTATTTATTTTATTTTATTTTTAAGTATTTTACCCCACCTTTCTCCTTGGAAAAGGACCCAAGGCGGCTCACAGTAAGGAGAGACAATATACAGTCCATTACAATTAAGACATATTCAGTTTGAGAAACAGGGAATTAAGGGGTATCTTACAGCATTAGAAGGCAACTTTAAAACTAACAATTGATAACATAATGTCAATGCAATCACACAAGGAGAGATAAAAACACAAACTTTTAAGTGGTTATAAATACAAAGTATGTGTAGCCATGTATGGTAGATTCATATAGACACAGTAGGTAGTCCATCATTCAGGGAAAGCTTGCCTGAAGAGAAAGGTCTTTGCCTGTTTCTGGAAAGACAACAGAGATGGGGTAGTTCTGACCTCCAGTTGGAGGGAGTTCCAGAGTCTGGGTACAGCAGCCAAGAAGGCCCTGTCATGTGTTCCCACAAGATGTACCAGTGAGGGTGATGGGATGGAGAGAAAGGCCTCTCCTGATTACCTTAATACCCAAGTCAGTTCATAGAGTGAGATTCAATCTTTGAGGTAACTAGGACCTAGGTCAGTGATGGCGAACCTATGGCACGGGTGCTAAAAGTGGCGCTCAGAGCCCTTTCTGTGGGCACTCGACATCGCCCCTTCATAGCCACCTGTATACAGGTTCAATTACTGTATTGGCACGTTGCAAACATTTAGTGGGTTTTGAATTGCAGTTTGGGCACTCGATCTCTAAAAGGTTCGCCATCATTGACCTAGGTCATATAGCGCTTTGTAGTTTAATGTCAGCACTTTGAATTGTGCCTGACAGCTGATTGACAGCCAGTGGAGCTGTTTTAGTAGGGATGTAATGTAGGAACTGGCAAACTACTTCAGTATTCCTGCCAAGAAAACTCCATGGACATGGTGTCATGAAGAGTCGGTCATAACTGTAACAATGCAGCACACACAACACAATGTGATTTCTATAACCTGCCCCAGTCAGCAATCTGGCTGTTGCATTTTGGACCCACTGAAGTTTCCTGAAACTTTTCATCAGAAGTCCCACATAGAGCATATTACAGTAGTCCAGTCGGAATGTCACTAGGGCATGAGTCACCATGGCCAGAGCAGGTTTCTCAAAGGAACAGACGTAACTGGTATATTAGCTTTAATTGTGTAAATGCACTCCTGGCCACAGCTTTGACCTGGGCATCTAGGCTCAAGGATGAGTTCACAAGCACCCCAAGCTGCACACCTCTTATTTTCAGTTGGAGAGTGATCCCATCCAGTACAGGTTGCATCCCTATCCCTTGTTCTCCCTTTCAACTGACCAGCAGCACCTCTGTCTTGTCTGGGTTTAATTTCATTTTGTTCATCCTCATCCAGTTCATTATTGAAGTTAAACACTCATGTAAAGTCAAAATAGCAGCTCCCTTAGAATCTGGAGGTGATGAGAAGTATAGTTGTATGTCATTGGCATACTGGTGACATTTAATCCCAAAAGTCCTGATAATCTCCCCCAGTGGTTTCATATAGATATTAAATAACATAGGAGACAGAACAGAAATGTGGGAGACTCCACAGGTCAGTGGCCGTGGGGTTGAACATGAATCACCTAACACTACTTTCTGCGTTCTTTCCTGCAGGAAGGACTGGAGCCATTTTAATCCAGTGTCCCCAATTTCCATTTCAGAGAGACCAGTTAGAAGGATGCTGTGGTCTATAGTGTAAAAGGCAGCTGAGAGATCTAGTAAAACCAAAAGGGACACAGATCCCCTATCCATTTCCCTGCGTAGGTCATCTACCAAGGCAACCAGTGCCATCTCCATCCCATAGCCAGGCCTGAAGCCAGATTGAAAGGGATCCAGGTAGTTTATCACATCCAGAAACCTGGAGCTGTGAGGCCACAATCCATTATAGTACTTTCCCCAAGAATGGGATATTCGATACTGGTTGGTAATTGTTCAATATAGTTGGATCTAAGGAGGACTTTTTGAACAGCGGTTTTACTATTGCCCCCTTTAAGCATGCCGGAATCCTGCCCTGTTGTAAGGAGGCATTCACTACTCTTCCTAACCAGTCTGCCATACCCTCTCTGGCAGCTTTTATGATCCATGAGGGGCAAGGATCCAGCAGACATGTGGTGGCTCTCATCTCCCCAAGGGTCCTGACCACATCATTTGCCTGTAGGAGATGAAAGTCATCAATTAATACAGGACAGTCGGTGTGTGTTTGTCATTTTTTTACAGGCTCTGGATCAATAGCAGCATCTAAGTGGCTTTTCCATGGCAATCATATCCAAAATAGCTCACAGGAAAAGTGTATGTTCCAAATGTAATTTTCTCCCAGTGAGACACTTAAGATGAGAATACTTGAAATAGAAGCCCCCAGCTCTACGTTACGTGAAGCCTCAATAATCAAGTGAAGGCCAGCTCATGTGTGGGCTTGAATAAGCCACCAACCATCCACCATACCTTGTTACAGAATACATTGCAAGCTATAGGATGTCTTTGGGAAGAAGAATGTGGTGGAACTCTCCTTTCAGTCTTCTACACCTCCTTGTGCATAAATCTTTGCATACATACAAATCAACTTGCTAAGTGCTAACTAGGACGTCTTTCGAAACACACCAGCTTGCCATGCACAAGGATGTTATCATGAGATCTTTCCAAGTGATGCAATCCTCCCATTGAGCTGTGGGAGACAACAGAATGGTGGAGGAGCATCCTCGTCCTCCAAACCTTGCTTCTTGTGCCACTTACCTTTTGTATAGCCTTGGTGGAAGCTGCTATCTTCTTGCTAGTGATGAAGCCAGAGTCAACTGCCAGACCAATTAACTTAGGTACCCAGCACAGGGAGAAGAGGGGCGTCATCTTACTTTTTGCCTCAGGCGGCAAAACGTCTCAGAACACCCCCATGTTCTTTCCATCTGCATTCTGACATAGTGTACTTCATAGAGAACTAGGCACATGAAATAGACCATCCTTCATCAACAAATGATTTGTTTTACATACTGTTAAATTTGACATACACACACACCTGTGACTTGAGATGGCATTGCTGAGTAAAATTACTGAGAGGAGTTACAAGGTGAAGTAAATCATTGAGAGGAACTATAAGGTGATGCTCATTCCTGTGGATCATTCACTATAAGCTGCTCAACAGCTGTTTATTATCTGTTCTTCTTTTTTCAACTATCCAACAGCTATCATTCAACCCTCTCTGAGATTGTTTCCCTCTTTAGATCTACCTCGTATCCCAGGGTGGGACAGGTACTCGGAAAACAGAAGCTGACGGTAGGACTTCATAGTATCTTAGTCTGCGAAAATGCTATACACAGTTATCCACCTGAGACAAAAGCTTGAACTGTGTAAACTGAATTTTCTCTTGTAGGGTGGAGGACGGATTTCAGTTGACACCAGGCTTTCATTGGTTAAAGAACTGAAGGCAAAACTGAGAACAGATGTCAGCTTTTAAGTTATTTTCTGTGCCTCTGAATAAGGCACTGCTTTTGAATAACAAGTACAGCATAGCAGACTCTGGAGAGGGTAACAAGCCTGCAGGGCAGAAAGTAGAAGAGAGGCATATACTGATGGGTTCAAAAGTTCGAACTGTAACAATAATCAACATTATGATTAGTAATTTTCTTGCAATCAACTGTTTATAATCTTGATCTCAGAACATGCTCTTCAACACAGTGGATAACTTGCGACCTCCTTTATCTTAGTGGCCCAGAGAACAGCCAAAACAAGGGATAAAACTGGCAATTGGATGGATGGATGTGAAGAGTCCTAAGAGAGAAATAAGGCAGTCCTCTTCAGACATTATGCTTGATCAAGAAACCAAACAGCTAATGATGTGGGAAGTAAATTACTCATTCCTGGTGACTATTCAGTCAATATTACTGTGAGCTTTGTGTGGGACATATCATGGCCTCATGAATTCCTTCATGAACGTGGGGATATTTCATCAGGTTCCTGCTTATATGGAATGCTCATCATGAGAATATTGAATGTATGGCTTCTGTAAGGCATGGACAATGGGAGTACCAGATGAGGGGTGTACTATGTCTAGCAGTGAATGCTGTTTCCATTCTCCTAGGTTCACTGAAAATAGGAGCCTGATAATACAAAAAGCCATCTGTGGCCATTTCCATATGTACTCACACAGTCTGCTTCTAAGAGCATATTGATTTTTTTTTTGGGGGGGGGGTGTTGGTTGCATTTTTAGGCAAGGATACCAAGTTCATACCAATTGATACCAATATGCCAATCAAAATTAGGTTGCATTTCGACATTTCTACTTTTCTTGTACATTAAAATGCTTTCAAATATTTGTGGTGACTTAAAATTGGAAAACAGATGTGGAGATTGGACAATACTAAACTTTATCCTAGGAGAAAAAACAGAAACAAGCAGACCAAGCTTCACAGATTCATTAACCCCATCTTCTAGTTTAAACTCTGTGGCTTTCTGAAAGGGTTAAGTTATAGAAAACTTCATTCAAAGAATTAAGTGTATTATTTTTTATAATCTACACACACACACACACACTGCAAACTCCCATCCATATAGTCAGTGAAATAAAGACAATACAATGTGTAAAACACATTGATCAAAGAGTAAAGTTCTTATAGAAGCAGTGCTAGGATCTCCCCAGAAATCATGGGGTATAACAGATGGTGGATAAATCCACAACTCAAGGAGGGTGGCATTTGCAGCATTACAAACTCCCACAGTCTGTACTCTTGTCTAATTATTTCATTCTTTCTCTCACATAATATCCCAGTAAGACCACTCCTTCCATTCAATTTATGCAATAGCTTATATATGTGTGTTTTAAAGGAAAGACTATGTGTAAAATGCATTGACCCAAGGCTCCCCTGTAAAGACAACTAAACTGAATATTTTAGTCGACTGAAATTAAACATTCAGTTTACAGTGGAATTTCATAGGCTTTTTATTATTATTTTTCAACTTTTTTATTATTATCCAAAATTCTTTCTCTGTCTTCTAAAAGAAGAACAAACCTGAAACTTTCTGAACAGTGCAAGTGTGCTAGAATACAGGTGAACACACAGCCGGTAAATACAAGTGACAATGATAAGAACAGATGACACATCCTTCTGCCCAAATAAATTTGCACGCCAAAATTAACAGTTTTACAATGGAAGTGAAATGCTAAGTGAGTGGGTGAAAGCAGTGCAGATGGCTTGCTTTATATTCAAATGTGTGCACCCCAAGGCGTTGACACTTTCCATGTCATCTTAGCAATGAAACCTATGTCAAGTCCTTCCAGCCAATGCAGCAGCACAGCTTTCTCACTGTAAACAAAGGCACAAAGCTAATCTGTGAGTTCTTCCTGTCCTTTACCACTTCATTGTACAGCAACCTCTGTCCTACAACAATGGCTGCCTTACTGAAATTTTGTTTAAGGAGAGTGAAGAGCTTCCTGAGTGTGCTGATTCGTCACAGTTGTCCTATAAAAATTGCCTTCTACTAAATTTAAGAGAACGTTTTCTGGCTCTCATACAATGGGGAACTGCAACGCAAGGATGTAAATGTCATACAGGTGTTATATGTAGCATACTTGGGAAAAAACCCCAACAATTTTAAAATGCACTGTAGAATATAAAAAACAAAAACAACACTTTTAATGCAGTGCAATGCATGTCTCTTTCTAGGGGAGGGGGAGTAGTTGTAGTTTTTATTTTATTTTCCAAGTTCTGCTCACAGCAGTGCTCTTCGGCTCTTTCAAGCAGAGATTAAATACTGTACTGTGAAAAACTTGGTATGATTTCACACATCCGGATATAGTAATCACCCTCATTCCTCATTGGAAATAGTGGGCTAAATATCAATTACACTGGAATTTATTGGGAGACCTCAGATCTGTTTGGCATATACAGTATGTCTTGTGTGACATCATAAGTAACCTCATGCATGCCTGTGTCCTTTAGTTCTAAAGATAGATTTAGGAAATCTGCAGTAAGACTGCTACTAGATTGCAGAAACTACAGAATGGGGCACTGAGAAGCAAAATACATGCTTGATCTAAGCTCCACTGCCTTAAAATGCCTGATACAATATTTGGATTCTTGGTGGCAAAAATGCTGTCTTGACAGCAGAGCTTACTGTATAAAAGTTACTCTATGAGCAACCCTAAATGGCCATGCTAGCTGGGTAATTCTGGGAATTGTAGTCCAAGTATGTAGCTTTTCCAAGCCTTGTTTGATACCTGCCTCTCGCAACAGCACTACCCTTTGCTCATGTACTTTACAGTTTGCATATGTTTGGACTTACTTGAAAAACTATGCGAACATGGGCTCTGTTTATGTTAGTAGTGTTGATTAAAATGGACTGATACTTGTAAAGGGGAAACAACTGGTAAAGTTTAATTGGACCTGAATTTCTTTAACCTTCATTGTATCCAAGTGAATGCTACTATATTACTATTGTAATCATAGTAGAAGGGGGAGATCAAAACAAAGCGATATTAGAAAATAACATAGAAACCTTAAATAGTTTGTGCTGAACTATGAATGACTCAACAAAAATGCAGTGTTTGTAGTTTTACATGAATAATTTCCCCTCAGTTACATGGAAATTCCCTCTTATTATTTATTTATTTATTTATTTATTTATTTATTTATTTATTTATTTATTTATTTATATTGCTTGTATGCCACTCACTACCCAAAGGGAAAAAAGAGAGAGAAAAACTCACCCAACACACCACCATGCTGCTTCAACAGCTGCAGATTAAAGCAGAAGCATGGGATGGGAGGGAGGAGATTCTAAACCTTTCTGGATGAATAAAAAATCAATACACATTGTTTGAGACAAGAAATTATTTTTTAGAAGTTGCTGTATTGGCTGGGGAATTCTGGGAGCTGTAATCCCCAATAATATTTTTTTTCCTGGCTCTGGGAAGATACTACAGTCTCTGATAAGATTGTAGTACATTCCCAAACACCCACACAGTAGTGGGAAATAGGAAACCTGAAAGGTTAATGTATATGGTTGATGAGATGGACATTATTATTATCCTGTGCAGGAGTTGAGACCAGTGGTCCTTAAAACTGAAGTCAGAATATCCATCTCTTCCTATCTCCCATCATGTGCTTGGCAAGGGTGGAGCACAAGATAAACTCATTAAGTTTCTGTAGATCCGTGTGACAGAGATAGGTTCAGGACAATTGAGTGGATTCTAAGTTGCTGTGATCTATGAGATTTAAAGGAGGCATGACTTTTTTTCTCCTTAATTTGAATGGCTGTTCAAAATAAAACTGTCTGGATCCAACCCACTCTATTTCAGGCACTTTGTAGCCTTTTATGTTGTTGATTTGCTGATGCTCCTTCTGTGACAAATCGGAACCTTCCAGGGAAAGTGAGTGGATGTTCTTGTGTTAGAATACTTTAAATCTACAGTAAACCACTTATAGGTCTCTAGGTGTTGTTGGTTGGCCGGATGTCTCTTGGCATTCCGAATTTCTGGCCAAGCTGGCTGAATCCAAGGAACATCTGAAGAGCCAGGATCACCCACTCCTGGTATCAAGTGCCCCACTTTAAGAAAGAAAGACTGCAGCCTTTTTTTCTTCACAGCTAGTACTTTGAGGTACTTTAGTACTTCAGCCAGCATGCCAAGTGTCACCATTGGGATTCCTGAGCACACCCTTGGGAAATGGACACCCCCACATGCTGCACCAACTAGGAAGGAGTTATGCAAAACAATAGGATGTCCCCCACTGTGTTTACTAGATACATCTTACTAGCAATATTTGAGCTGTGATTCTAAAAGTATATAAACGTTGTTAGCTGCCCTATGCTCCAGTGAGGAAAGATGTGATATAAATAAAATAATATGTAGTTTTAAAGAATTAGAAATGATTTTTAGAATGATAGGCCTAGGCCAAAGCTCTGCGGTATTAACAGATGTATGTGAGGAAGTTTCCTATACACCGTCTCAGCCTACTTCACATCCTGGCTGCTAGTTGCACACATGAAGATGGCTTTAATCAACACCTAAAATTACTAAGAATTATTCAGTATTTCAGTATAGTCTAGTCTCATAGTTTATGAGAATCAGCTGACACATGAAGCTAATCAGTGGCACAAATTTTTAAAAAATCAGGAGGAGGACAATGGAGTAAATTTTTATGTTTTATATTTTTTACATTCAATAGAGATCACTGTCAGGTTTAGCCATTTATTTTTGTGCTCATTAAAATATGGCAGCTGCTCACAAGTCTGTATTACTGCAGAACTTTATTTTTAATGTGCTGCATTATAACCTCATAACACTAGTATTGTATTCTTAAAGAATGGTTTAATGAACAGACTGTTTCTATCACTTCCAGATAAGGCAGATTTTTAATCAGTATTAAATTGGGTATGTAATCAGAAATTAAAGTTACAATTGTTGGATAAATTTTCAAACTGCATAATATGGATGACACCATGGAAATAGTTGGTGCTATTTCAGTGCACTCACAATGCTCTGTTCCGCAAAAGCTTTTGTCATGGATTTCTTAGGAAAGGCACGTGTCCTCATGTAGGAAATATTTATATTGTTCTTGTTTCTGAATAATAAAGCCAGAATGTCATCCTCTAGCACCATTTTTCATACTCAAGTACCACTGATTGTCAAATGAACATAAGAAGATGAGTTGACAAGATAAAATTATGTCATTCATAGGCCAGGTCTGCATGTCACAAGAATTCTAGTGAATTCTGGCAATTTGGTAGGATCTGGTATCCTGGCCCTACTTCCTGATTACTTCTGGAAACCATGGACCTGTGGTATATGTTTAACAAGTTTTCAAGACACAAGAGGAGCAAGTGTTTTGACTTATTTCACTGCTAATAAGTGAGGTAACCAAACAACAGGTTCTTTCCCTGGCTTGCTGGGAAAGTAAGAAGTCAGAATACTAGTTCCTGCTGAGTTGGGATGCTGTACTATACAAATCATAAACTGAAGATTTCTGTCCAGAATGAAGTAGGAAGAGCCAGCAGGAAGCATCAGGTAGCCAATTCACAGACAAAAAAGTCTGACTATATCTTCAGAATCATTTATAAGGTCCATTACACCCCCCTGCTGCTTTCCATTGTATGTATAAAGCAGAACCTGTGCATTCTTTATGACGTCCCATGAGATCACCAAGATACGGACAAGTTGCAACCTGCTTTCCTGTCAGACATTACAAAGTACCACATGTACACATGGCTAGCTTTGCAGAGCCTGATATCTGTTCTCAGTTGAAGAGCAAATTTATATATGCACTTAGAAAGTAGCACTGTAGTTGTGATGGGTCTGAAAGGAGCCACAGCAAACAGGCAGAGCATATGCATGGCATGCAGCAGATCCCATGTTCAGAAGTTCCCAGATGGTATATCCAGCTCAAAGGCTCTTGACTTCTATTTACATATAAGCAAATCACTAGTAACCAAAGCCTCTACTACAACAGACATGTCAGTGGTCTTATTCAGTATATATGCTTCCCATTGCTACTGCAAAACACCCCCCTTTAAAATGCTTTGATTGAGAGTGTACTTGCTTGTTGAGTTAGAATTTTACATTGGCAGCTACTTGTCCTGTTAGCTTGGGTCATTTTCAGTTTGTGTATCTCCAAACTGTGGAAAAGGTGGTTGGAATAGTGACTTACCCCTTTCCCCTTATGGCTAATCAAACCTGCTGCAAAGAAGTAACTTTCACCATGGTTAATGGCAGTGGTATGTATTTGTTTATGAGAAGAGGCAGTCTCTGCCTGTTTAAAAGAAAACCAATGCTAAAGAAACTTGCAGTTGACTCAGAAGTTCAAACTACAGTCTCATATTTATCATTTCTTGTGAAGTTAATTGAGAGACTAGTAGCACCTTAACTCCAAACACTTCTTGATGTACCCATTTCAATCAGGTTTTTGGTCAGGTCATGGGGACTGTGACTGTTTTTGGGGCTGACTTATGCATGGAACTGAACAAGGAGGGAGGGAGCTTGTTAGTATTCCTGGTCCTCTGACTGCTTGACTATGTTGGGTGCATGGGCATTCCATTACAGGATTCTGATCTTCAGGATATATTAAAAGGTGGTGCTGGAGAAGCATTTGTCAACAATGTCTTTGGCACGTGGCATGCTGCATCCCTCTCACTTCTTCCCTACCTTAAATTATTCAGCATCCATATGAAGCCAGTGGAAGAAGTTATTCAAAGATTGGTGGTGCGAGGTACCATCAATGATTCTTATGACATCAAACTCTACTGCTCCTTGTCATCTAATGCCAAGGGAGCAGTGAAGATCCTTGGACATTGTCTTAGCTTGGACTGGATGAACATGAACTTGCTTAAGTTGAATTTCAACAAGACCAAGATAACGGCTGGTGAGTAGAAAATGAAGCTTGGGAATTAGGATATTACTACTCCTAGAATGAGATGTTCATACCTGACATGTCAGGGTTCATTGTCTGAAAATATTTCTTGTTCCTGGCCTTCCAAGTGGCAGCAGTGATGAGGAGTGCCATTACACCATGGTACTTACTGCACCAGCTACCAATTTTCCTGAAATTAACATAACTTGACAACAAATCTCCATGCCTTAGTTACATTGTGCCTTAATTGCTGCAGTACACTATAACCATGATGAGGGTCTGGAATCTTCCCGCCCTGTGCAGGAAGTAGGCTGCAATATGGCGTACAGTATTAAGACCATAGGGCCTTGATGCTGAAAAGCCTGCACTGGTTCCCAGTTGTTTACTGAACTCAAATCAAGATACTGTTTTTAACCTTCAAAGCCCTAAATGGCTTACAGTCTGGATATGCAGGGGATTTCTTGCATTGCTACAAAACTCAATGGAGATGAACATCATACCAGCAACTGCAGAGGTCTGCTTGACAGTCATCACTCTCCTTAGAGCTGGGAACAGTTTCTACTCTCACTTCTTTTAAAAACGGTCTGAAGACACACCTTTTTAAACTGGATTTTGAGAGTATTAGACATAGATTTTAATTGTCTTTCTTGCTTTATTTGTTTTTAATACTTTTATGATTTAATCTGTTTTACAATTGTGTTTATTATGTTTTATGAGTGTAAGCTGCCTTGAGCACTACCTAGTAGTAGAAAGATGTGATATAAAAGCAATAATAGCAATAATGAGAATGCCACTTTGAACATTCACATGCAAATGAACCACGATAGAATCCAGTACGATGGGCCTTTAGCTAAAGCAGTTGAACTTTTTTTGTATTTTAAAACTTGTGATTTAGGAAGACCGAGCCCTGAAGTTAATACATATCCCACGCTGATTCGCTGTTTGATTGTCTCAAAGATAATTAAAAGTTATGACGAGAGGTGGTTTCCATCACCAAACTCAGCAGCTGAAATGCTTTCTCCAACTGAATATTGAGAGATGTTACCATGATTTGTGTATCAACAGCCATTACTCTTTTCCTCCATGAATGCCATTGCCAAAACAGACCACCTCTTCAAAGGGGTATTAATCATCCTCTTATGCAAGCATAAACCCCATTGTTTCTGAAGAGATAATCTCTAACTTATCTGCAATATGCAAATTGCTCAAGAATGCCAGAACAGTGCATTTGTGGAACAGTTATACTCCACTGTCATAGACAGGATTCTAACCAGTGCTGCACATCATTTTCTATTGCTAGCATATGACCAAAATGTAATATCACCCTGTTTACACATAATGGGCATATAGCCAATTTTCCTAAGTGTAAACTGCTAGACATGAAGATAGATCTCAGCTGAACCAAGAACCTCCTGGTTGGTACTTGGAACATCGTTTCCATTCTGCAAAACACATTGACCTACCTTGGACGACAGTTGCAAGAATTAGCCAGGGCCACACTTATAACAGGGAAGGCTACGAATTAACCATCAAATTGCAACACGGTCATTTTTTTCAGTTTGTATTTATGACATCTTCACTCCCCAGTTCCTTCTCATTGGTAAAGGGCTACATGTCATTAAAGATGGGGTTGGCCAAAGGAAAACATTCATTGCTGCTTTCTTCAGTGCAATACACCCTATGAACAAGGGCACCTAGAAGCCAAAGCCAGCTACAGTTAATGTCAGTTTGCTGCAGGACATGGTATGCCATTTGCAAAGTATGTCACGTTTGGATTGGGGGGGGAGAGCAAAAGTTTGATAAGGGGCAATGAGCTGAGATGCTAATTTGAGGCTCAATATGACCATTTAATACCCAATAATGAGATGCCAACAAGCACATTCCTTATGTTCTCTTGTAATTTCACATCTTTGTTTTAGAACAAGAACAATACAGTTTTTTTTTAAGGATAATGCTGGGAACTTAAAAAAAAACTCTTACAGAGTTTTCTTAGCTTGCCAGTATGGAGCCATCCCACACACATCAGGTCTGCTCGACTTGTAACCCACCAAATCAAACACAGCTCAGAAACTATGAATAGTTACACTCTTCAGTATACCTACTATCTTTCCTGCCTCCCTGAGAAAATTTTATTTATTTTTGAGTATTTTTACCCCGCCTTTCTCCTTGGAAAAAGACCCAAGGTGGCTTACAGTATGGGAGGAGATAAGCACCTGGCAGGACAAGAAAGGGCATGGCTGGTAAGTTGTATATACTTATATTTGCCCTAGCGAATTGCAACACTCAGACCTGCTGAGGTGTCAACAAGAAGATACATTGCAAGAATTAAAACACTGCCAAGGTGGAGTTATCGGAGGGACAGGGGGAGTCTGCTGCTCCTTTAAAAAAAAATCCTGCATAGTAATATGTTGGCCCTAATCCTAGTGTGTGGACCCCTTACAGACAAAGAGAGAAAGAGGAGGAAGGGTGAAAAGGGTGGATTTTTTAAATCTGTGACATACTTTGGAGCAGGCAAGGGCTCCCTGTATTCTTCCAGGTGGTGTTGGCTGCCCCTCCTCACCAGCATAGCCAAACAGCGGGAAATGTTGGAAGCTGCAGTCCACCAACACTGGAAGGGTCACCCATTGCTGACAACTGCTTTATAGACAGTCCCTGAACAGCCAAATCATCCCACTGTATTCATTTGAACTGAGTGCGAGCCACATTTAGAGGTTTTTAGCTCATAATGCAAACAACTGAATGTCAGAATGCCATTTAACGTGAAAAGACTTTGGCTTAGTACCCCTGGCGGATTTTTATACATCATCATCAAGACTGGCAAATTGACTATATGAGGTTTTTCTTATCTCATTTCATTTGTTCATCTCTTCTGCACTGAAATTCAAAAGTACAGTATGCTTGATATATACATATAGGCGTATCCAAAATATTAGCTGTATATCAGTGCTTTACAGCACAATCCCATGAATGTTTACAAAGAAGGAAGTCTCGCTGTATTCAGTGTGGCTTCTTCCTAAGTAAGTCTGCACAGGATTGCCACTTTAGTGAACGATATATATATATAAAGAGAGCTATTCAATAGAAAACATAAAACATTAATACAAATATATAAAAGAACATAATCAGTATAAAAAGCTTATATTTATAAAAAATACTTTTTTAAGGCAACTGTCATCCCCTGAGGGTATACCACATATGCTAGATTCATAAATATTGCTCTGCACTGCAGTTCAGTTATCAAAGTTCATCTCTTCCAGGAAGTATAAATTTCTCCAGTCACCTGGCATGTCTGCAGTGGTTGCCTCAGGATACATTTCCTAGTTTAAGATGAAGAACTACAGCATCAGTGGGGTCTCCGAAAAATCTGGAGAAGATTCCTTCTTCCACATATGGAAGATACAAGAGCAGGACCAACAGACGAATCATGGTGAAATCACATGGTTGGGCGTTCAGTGTTTCTCATTCCACAGCAGTTCACTGGCTTTTTTGGACCCAGTCCCAGCTATCTTCATTCTCTTGCCTATTCTTCTCAGCCTCAATGATTTCTTTGTATTTTCTCCGGAAGAAGCCCATCTGAAATGTTTGTTTAAAAAGAAGTCATTTTCATGAATATCTGGAACAAATGAGTTTCATCTTTACATACAATTCACATCAATTTACGTACAAATCATATCCCTGGACTGAAAGCCCCATTAACCTAACTGGAACTTACTGGAGTTTGGTGGGTGGGACATTGGAGTCAGACAGAGAACTTTGCTTTTATGGCCATGCTTAGAGATGTTCAGAAGAAAAGTGGAAGATTTTGCTATTTTCTTTGCTATATTTTCAACATCCCTTAAATGTTGTTGCAGATGTTGCATCTAAGCAATGTAAACGTCTCCAAAAGAAACCCTCCATATTTCAATTTAGGAAAAATTGAAGGGAGTTTTTTATTTTAGGATTATTACATTGGACCTACTAAAGGGAATATGTCCAGGAGAGATGTATGATTCCACAGCCATAGACCCAGCGTGCAAATACAAGAAATATTTCCTAAATGTCCAATTTGTTTTCAGCAAGAGCTACACAAGCAATGCACCCATTCTAGATAGACAGCACTTTCTGTTTTCAATGGGAGACCATATTTATTAACTCTTAAAAATTTTCAGCTCTTCAGTTTAGAAGTTGTGGAGCTGCCATTTTTGCTGGCAATTTAATATTAATCAGTGATTTTACAAGCTCCTGGTATTAACTAAAATAATCTGGTTGCATAAACAATTGGGTTTTCCCTCCTTTAGAGGGATTTTATGCCCTTTCCATAAACAAAAATGATAGTAATAAAGAGCTTTGGATAACCATTCAAGAATAATTGCTTAAGTGTAGCAGCATGCCATTGAGATCATTAAGTCAATATTTTGTTCATTGTAATTAAACATTTATGTAACTCCTACTGTTTTGAACCTGTTTTCACCCTCCTGCAGGGTGTGATGTTTTAGCCTACCTCCATCAGTCAGATGTTATTACCCTCTTTCCCAACATGAAGCATATTTAAAATGGCTTTGTACATTAGCTTTGATCCTGCTACGCTTTTGTTAAACATGACTTTTTAATTGAAAATCTTCTATCTAATTAAATGCCCTACTTCAGTCCAGAACTTTGGGGTTTATTTGGGCTCTGTTTAAACATACTCTTGGACGTACAAGATAAAGTTATTACCTGCACCACGTTCTGTGCTTCAGTCTCTTGTTTAAAGGAGTACCCTCACATATCAATTAGCTTATGAAGAATGTGGGTCCAGCATCATTTTTCTATCTGGCCATGTTCCTTCTTCTGCAGTTCCTTTAAGAACTGCACTTACTTGCCTTTGTTACTAGCAAAAATGATGACTGTCTATTCTGGTGAATAATGGGAAAGGAAAAGACTGCTAACTTAAAAACCAGCACAGCCCAAAATGTTGCTTCACAATTCTAGAGCTCAAGAGCTTGGTGACCATGGGGAGACTTCAATTGGTGTAGAATGTTGTATCATGACTACCTTGCACCAATTTCTACTAGCTGCACTAGTTGTCTGTTACTGTTCGGGATCAATTCAAGGCAGTAGAGGTGAACTATTATACCGCAAATATCCAATAAATCTAAGAGACTAGCTTAATCTCTTATTTCTATCACAGCTTTTAATATTCTCCTAATAAAACCATTAACACGCCAAAGCAGGTCCAAATGTTAGAGAGGGGGGCACCTGCAATCATTCTGCCTCTATGTTAGCATTCTCCTCCCCTGGAGACTTAGCAAAAACTGACCCTGCCTATCTTCCAAAACAAGTGTCACTTTAATGCAAGCTGGCTTTTGCTGGGATAGAAAGAGGGTGCGGGTGAAATAACTAAGACATACATGTTGCGAAGTATTTCACTACAACATAAACTCCACCATCTAAAATCTATCCGAAGGGAAAAGAACAGGGGTTAATCTAAGGATGAATATACAGTACAATGGTACCTTGTATAAAGGAATTAATTCATTCAGCTGTATGTGCTTAGGCAGTGCTGGACAGGAAGAGAGAAATAGCATAATCTTTCAAGGAAGCATAAGGCTTTTTGGATGATGGGTGGACAGCAGCCACCATGAACAATGATGGATCACAAGACCAGAGTTCATGATGGATCTGAGGATAGGAACTCTGACTAGGTAGAGAACTACAGAAGGGTACCATTCAAACACACAAATGAACAATTTGGACCAGACACTGCCCAATGGTAATGGTATTACTGTTGCAGTTAGGTGGTGTGAATGGCTCAGATTCCAAAATATTACTGGTCAAGTACCTAGTGGCCATGCTGGCTTAGGGATTTTGGCAGCTGTCATTCAAAATAGCAGCTTGTCCACTCTTGTTTGTCATCATCTGCGTATGATCAATTCACACTGCTCAGTGTCTTCCTTACTCCCTGTTCCCTGTCATACCAAACCTGAGGACAAATTTCTTAAGCTGGGGGCTTTTGTCAGTGATTGTATGCTAACCAAAAATAACGCAAGCAAATTGTTCACACCCTGCTTTGTTGTTAGGGTGTGAATCTTCTGCAGTGAAATCTGCGAGCTTCATTTGCAAACACAGTAAACTTGCAAATGCATTCTGAGTCGAGAAGCATTACATTAATTTCCCCTTGTGTCCATCAACAGGTACCAACAACATTTTCAAGAAAAGATTATAACTCTAATGGTAACACTTGTTGGGAAGGGGGTGAGGGAAAAACAAACAAGAAACCTTGAGCTACAGATTGTGAAAATGTAGGCCATAAAGTTCTTGGGCCTAGTTCACCAAACAATGAGATGAGCTTAACAACAGTTTCTGACTGAGGCCTCTTCCATTACAACAATGCACCACAACATTAACCAGTTCTGCACATGAAAAACAATGCTACTAGGGAGAAGGGGTGGAGTGTATTGTTTGTTTTGGTGCTTCTGGGTATGTATGAAATCTTTGCTGCTTAGGGAATTGTGTTTGGTTCTATTTAGGAGAAGAGTGAGTTGTGAGAAGAATCAATTGTTTGCTAGAGGGAATGGAAGTGAGCTGTCACTCACCCTCCACTGTGGGATATCAGACCATTGGAGGAAGGGAATGAGAAGTCAGGGGAGGAAGAAGGATCTCATGGGATGAGAGTAGCTCGACATGACAGATTCTTGGACCAGGGGAAAGGTTAGAATGAAATTACTATTAAAGGAAATAGAGAGGAGACACTTGCTCCGGGTCGCCACCCCTCGGATACTCGGACCCGGGCTTTCTCGGTGGCGGCCCCCAGCCTCTGGAATTCCATCCCCAGTGAAGTGCGCTCTGCAGAGTCCCTGCTGGCCTTCCGGAAGGCGTTAAGAACCCATCTTTTCCGGGAGGCCTTTGGCAATTCTTAACTGGCTTTTCTTGTTCCTTTTTCCCCGCCATCGTAACCTGTTTTTATCCTATATTGCTTAGTTTGAGGCGCCATAAGGTTTTAACTTTTGTTTAGTATGATTTACCTGTTTTGTTTGACCAGTCATTGTAATTGCTGTGGCTATTGCAGCCTTGTAAGCCGCTTAGAGTACATAGTAGATAAGCGGGGTATAAATACAATAAATAAATAAATAAATAAATAAATAACAATATTATACTCGTATGCAAAAGTACATGGGAGGAGAGGGAGTCAGAAGTGAAGTCCAAAAGAGAGAAAAGGGGGTACTAAAAGTGCAATGAGAAGAGACTGATCCGGTAGAATGGATGCTATCCAAATAAGAGGGCTGTCTGGAGGAAGGAGGGGCCTCTGGTGGCAGATGGCCTTCAAGAGAAACCCACTAAAGCTGAATGGGCGTGCCACACGTGCAGTGCAATGATCTGTCCCAAGGTTAGCCATTACACATTCTTGGTCAAGAAAGATGGTGTTGAGAGGTCCCATTCCACCTACTGATATTGTAGTACATCATACTTCATTGATAGTTAATAAACCATTTTTTCATTAGACTTTCTTTCTCACCTATTTATGTGGATAAATCTGGGGAACTGCAGGCACTGAAGATGGAACTCACTCATATGGGATATATAAATAAATAATAAACAATTTAACCTCCATGTCTTCTGCTTGCTGTTCAAAGTGATACTGTCCTTAGGAGTTCTGTGAGTGTACAGTCGACAGTCTTGCTATGTAGGAACTTTTAAAAGTAATTCAACAAGTACAGAACACCAACATCATAGGACGTTCTTGAAATATGCAAAGATCTGGGATTCATATCCCTTTAAAGATGCTTGCTGAGCCCTAAAGGTGCCTATTCTTCATACAAACCACATCCTCTGAACATTAAAATCTACACTTGAAGTTATGATCAAAATTACAGAAATGCTTTTTAATTTCCTCCAGGGCCAAACAAGCAAGAGCAAACTATTTCCTACTGTTCTTTTAATAAAAATTGTCTGCTTGCAGAACATCTGCTTCAGGAATTATCTCTAAAAGTTTGTGGCAACCATTTCAGGCTTTTGTAGTATTTCACAACTTGATAAAGAATATGTTCAGACAGCATCTCAAAAGCAATAAAAATAGTTGGAAAAGTTAATAAACATTAATAAAGCATGAAACGCAGAAACTACAGGTGATCCAGCTGTGAAACTAGATAGGGCATTTGCTTCAACATCTATAAAGTGATCTGAACCTACGGCAGAAAACGGCAAGATTGATAGGGATATGGTGACACAAACACACATCATCTGGGTTGAATTTACAACTGGGCTTAATAAGATGATTGCTTCAGGCAGCTGATGTTGCGGACAACAGTGGCAGCCTTGTGACAGTTACTCCTGGCATCCACAACTGTTCCTCCTTGCCATGCAGTTTATCCTGGGCTCCCTAAATTAGCCTGACACCTCAGGTATACTGGCAGACACTATCTCATCATAATTGTCCAAGTACAATGCAACAGCCAATCCAGCCAGTTTGTGCATGTGGAATGGAAAGGAAGCAGCACTTTGGCCCTTGCCTCAGGCAGCAAAAATGGCTAGGCCACTGGTGAGCATTACAAAAGTTCCAGTGTAATGGTTCTTTCCTACATCAAGTTGTGTAGAGTCAGTCTGTGTGAAGTCATCCCTTTCCCACTATAATCAAAATTAAAGAATATCTCTGACCGGTGATTTAGTCTGGCTTCTTTCTTCACAGCTTGCTTTAGAGAAAGTATTTCCTTGCTTAATCCAGTAAAAAGAGAAGGAGAAGTGCACTCCTCCCATTTTGTGCTACTGACTAAACATACTGTAACAAGCTAGTGCTCCACATGGCCTACCCAATACAACCTGTGTTATTTCTTCAGCAACCAACATTACCCATATGATAAATGAACCTGTAAAATTATTACTTATTCAAGAGTCTTTTGCACCTTTTTGGTTTTCTCAAAAAATGAACAAATAAACATGGTAGTTTTCAATATACGTCAAGGTCCTAAGGTCTTTGGCTGAGAAAGGCAACCTTTGGAACTCCCTCCTACTGGAGGCCAGGACTGACACGTCTCTGCTGTCTTTCCGGAAACTGCTGATGCATTCTTCGCAGCCCTCAGATGCTGCTTCTCTTCGACTCCCTCCAAGGGGGATTACCCTTACCATGGTCCAGTTTATCTGGAGAAATTCAGGTTGATAAGCCGGAGGGCTTATCAAGGCATCTTGCTGCGGCAAACCAGAAACTGCATCCAGGCAACTTCTGTCATCAAATTCCCTATGGGCTACAATGAATATTATTGTAGTTGACTGCTTGACTGTTGCCTGGATGTGGTCATGGAATGGACCAGGACAAACAGGGTCAGGCTGACTCTGGAGAAGACCGAGGTTCTGTTCTTCGGGACATCCTCTACTAGGTATAGTGGCCCTCTCCCCATCTTGGAGGGTTCTTCCCTCCAGCTGGTGGATAGAGTGAGAAGGCTGGGTGTGATCTTGGACTCGGCACTGTCCCTGGAAGTGCAGGTGGCAGCCATTTCCAAGTCAGCCTTTTTCCATATCACCCAGATTCACCCATACCTGGATGAGGCTTCCCTGAAAACAGTTGTGTAGGCGCTCATGATCCTTGATGATAGATTACTGCAACACTCTACATGGGGCTTCCCATGCCCCTTATTCAGAGATTGCAGAGGGTACAAAATGTGGCGGCGAGACTGGTGGTGGGTGTGGGAAGGTATGACCGCATCACCCCAGTCTTGGCTCGTCTGCATTGGTTATCCGTCACCTTCCAAGTAAGGTTCAAGGTACTGCTTTTGACTTTCAAAACCCTCCATGGCTTGGGATCTGAATACCTGGCAGAGAGAATCTCCCTAAGATCAGCTGTGGCTTGACCCACCAGAGCTTCATAGGCGTTCTCACTTTGGGTGACCACTTATAGAGAGGTCTGGAAAATGGCTACTTGAAACCGGGCCTTCTCGGTGGTCGCCCCGTCAGTTTGGAATTAACTTCCAAGTGAGATCTACCTGCAGAGTCCTTGCCTGCCTTTAAGAGAGCTCTTAAAACCTTGCTCTTTAAAGAGGTGTTCGGTGACCATTAATTTAATCTAAATTTTTAAAGTCTCCTGGGACTATTACAATAAGATTGTCTTGCCAGTGTTTATTGTTTTACTTTTGTTTTATTTAGTGATCATTCTTTTTTCTTTTATACATTGTCGCATTACCCTTTTTTGTATTTTTGGAAACTGCCTGGAGTTCTTTTTGCCTGGAGTTCAAATGTATAAATGAATGAATGAATGAATAATCTCAATGTAGAAAACAAGACATTCACAGAATTTCTGCCTTAGCAACCATTATGAGCAAGGGATCTAGAAGTCACCTTAGTCAAATCCTCTGCTGAACTCACTTTGCTACCATAGCATCACTGAGAAATGTTCATCCAACATCACTAGCAAAGAAGGTAGATCGTTGCTTTGTTCAATAGTTCTCACTATTAGGATATTCCTTCTAATATTATTGAAAATCCCTCCCCACCCCATTTTTCAAAATGGTTCACTCATTTATTCTAAACTTGCTCTCTGGAGCAACAGGGAACAAGTCTGTTTCATTTGCTGTGCAGAATAACAGTTACCAAACCTTGCCTTAATATTTTCTTCCCTGGCTTTCTCAATTGTTTATCATACAGCCTAATACCCTGATTCTTTCTTTAACATTCTGGTCTCTCACCAGTCTGTCTAGATGCATCTTAAATGTGGATTCCCTAGCAGTAGGGGCTATTGTTCATTATGATTGCTAGGGCAGCAGGCAATAAATCCAGTGCTAAGTGGAGTCAGGAATGATGGGAAGAAGAAGGGCCAAGATAGACACATACATATGGACAGACAGACTAGAAAGCATTCATTCAGACAGGGGCTCATCCTTATCTCACTCATTCATGCAACAAATCAGCTGTGGAGCAAAAGAAAAGAAAAGAAAAGAAAAGAAAAAAAGAAAAGAAAAGAAAAGAAAAGAAATACCTCTACCCCTCCAAATTAGGAATATTTCTAGCAAGCACTGCTTCCTCTGTGACTAGTTCAAAGCTGGGCTGTTGACTTGCACACTTATTTACTCACTCTCGCCCTTCAATATTCTTTTTCTTGCTACCCCCCACGCAATTACCAACATGAGTTCACCTCTGGTAAGGAGGCAGGCAGAGGGGACTGGTGGAAGGAAAACATAAGGCTAAGTTCTTGACCAGTGCCTCATTTGTTCTAATGGACCAGCCTCTGCTGCCTGGCACAGAGTTTGGAACTGTAACTTCTCCTGTTCAGGTTAACTAATGTTTAAAAAAAAAACAACCTGGGATTTCATTAAATTTATTAATAAAATAAGGCAGCTGTGTCCCAGTAGACCTAGCTTCAGTTCAAAGACCAAGTGCTGGATACTTCAGCCAAACAAAATCAATGCTCTTAAGCAGCAATGTACAAGTTACAGTGTGTACAGCATAGCTACACTGCCATCTGCTGCATTTTTGGAACAGAACTTTCGCACAAGGAATGCCATTTGTTTTGAGCAAAGCAAAAGGCAATTTAGGAATTAATTCAAAGGAATGACAAAGGTCAAAGTGTGGCTTAAATCCAGCCAAATAACAAAACAAAACAAAATGAATGAATGAATGAATGAATGAGTTCATATTGTGCAATGAAGATGCCATCAGCTGGTGATGTTGCACTGTATTTTAGTTTCATTTAAAATTCCTACCCCACCCCCATTTCAGATTTGAAGCTTCTTTGACTCTGGAACCACTACCATGGGAGGCAAGGAGCCTTTTCACATCAGAAAATACAGTGGCAGGACCCTAGGGAGCCTCAGAACCCGGAGGGGGGAATATGTTTTCAATTGATTTAAGATAAAGACTAGCATCTCTGGGTGATGACATCATCTTTATTGTGTGGCAGAAAGTTAATGGCAATTAAACTTGAGCTTGTAACACCTAAAATGCAATTTCTTTTAATTTACTTTTCAACCTGTCTCTCTACCCTGCACAAAAAATAGATTGCTCACATCAAAAACAAAGTGCTGCTGGGACTATAGAGTGATTAATCACCACAATGAGAAGAGACAACCAAAGGCTCAAATGTCCACTGAACTGCCAACAGAAATAGCTTAGGAAATGTTAGATGGAAGGCAATGAAGGGAAGAAAAATATTCTGCCCATTTTACCTCTGCAATGGAAGATCCTTGGCTGGAAGTTAACTTCCAGCTTCCAGGTACATGGCATCTTCCATGATTGGATAGCATGGCACATAGGAGGCCTGCCTTGTCATCTGGTGCTCCTTCTTAGGGAGTATGAAATGAACACAGAGGATCGGTTTATTCTCACAAGGTATTATTTTAAAAATATATTTTATGTATAGACTCACTTCAAACAAAAGCCTATGGGATTGGTAAACTATACCACAGATAGCCAGTATGGTGACACACTCCTTCTCTCCCCCCCCCCCCACTCCCACAATGTGCTGGCTTTGGTGTAGAGACCTTGGTTGCCTTTGGCCAAGGCAGCCCATTACGTGCAAATGGATTGCTCTAGCTTAATATAGTGATATTTCCAGAGAGAACTATATTAGTCATCAAAAGCAACAAGACTAACAATTAAGAACATTTGATTGATCTAAGCTTTAGTGGACCTTATCCTTACCTGTGTCCAATCCATTAAAGTGTATGGGATTATAAAACTGGGAGGAATAAGTGGAGATCAATGGAGGAGTTATATGGCCATCTTACTTGTCGAACTCTGGTTTATGAACTTCTTCTGAGCACAGCTGCAGTCTTTTGAGTTTTCTGACCACAAGCCTTGAAGCCATTGACTTTCTACAGCAGACGAAGGCAACACTGGCAGATCCAATGGCCAATTCTCTGCTCCCAGGATCTCTGGGACTCCATGGACTTCTCAAAATGCAGAGTGGGAGGGGAAGTGAATTGGAAATTGTTATAAGTTTACCTTTGGTTTGGAAAAGCAGCTGTTTTATATTGAAGGTTGCTGAGATTGGGGATGATAGTCTGTAACCAAAGAAGGCCAAAGGAGTTGGATCTCACCAGGGCAACAGTCGCAGCTGGATAATGCTGGATAATAAGGCTGCATTTTACCCAGCTTAGTCCCATTGATTTAAGGAAGTGATAACACTGGTGTTCTCATTTTTATTCATTTGTCTGGCAAGACCTACTCAAAGACAAGCCCTTTTAAAATCATTCTAAGATTGCTGGGAAAATCGAAACAAATGTTTAATGCCTCCTTCCACTCCCACTGAGATCCATCGGGATTTCAATGCACTTGAGTGAATCATATGCATTTCACAAAATATGGTTGTGATAATGTTGGTTACAAGATCCTGCATCATAATGGACATAGTAAAGAATACAAAGTGTCCCACCAAATTTTCACTCTTCAGAAATAGAGCCATATGTTTAGGCCCAAGATATTTTTCAAACAAAAAAAGTACATGACATTTTACAAATCCCAGGTGCAACACGGCAGTAGCTCAGTGCCATTACGTTGTCAGCAAATGATTTATTGAATATGCTGCTGCTCTTTTCCTACGGAGGGATGCAAAACAGTAAAAAGGTACCATGTTTCCCTGAAAATAAGCCCTACCCCAAAAATAAGCCCTAGCAGGATTTTTATGCATTTGTTAAATATAAGCTCTACCCTGATAATAACACCTAGTGATGGGCATGGGGTTAGGAGTGGAGCGGGACACCAGAAAAGGAAAGTACAAACGTATGGTGTGCCCGTGTTCGTGTGTGTGTGTCAAAGGAAAGGGCAGGAACAGACGGCTTTATGTGTCCTAGCAGCAGTGTGTGAACGGAGCTGAGCTGCTGCCGCCGCCGCCTTCTTCCATGGGGTGCTGAGCGGCAGCTGCGAAGCTGCTGGTCCCCAGGCCCTCTGCCACACTGGAGCCATGGAAGGGAAGCCCCTCCAGCAGCCCCCTCACATGCCGCCTCCGCTGCCTTGCACCGGTTCCCCTGAGACTGAAAGCGGCAGCGGCAGCTGGAGGAGGGGGAGGAGCCACCACCTCTGCCACCAGAATAGCTGTGGCAGTAGCAGCATCGGTGGCATTGAGGAAGCGCTGCATTTGCTGGCCAGGGATACGGATGCTCGCAATGGCTCCTCCACCTCCGGCCGCCGCCGCCTCCGCTTTCAATCTCAGGGAGCCGGCATGGGGTGGCGGAGTAAAGAGAGTTTTAAAAAAGAGAGTTTTAAAAAAGACACCCCCTGCAAATAAGCCCTGCTGTGTCTTCTTGTGAAAAAAATAAATATAAGACTGTCTTATTTTGGGGGAAACACGGTAGCTGGAACTGCTCTGAAAAAAATATACTTTAAAGTGAAACTTTAAATACTATGGCAGAGGTGAATAAAAAAGTGATGTCACTACTTTATGGTTCATTTGGCCTGCCAAAAACACAGAATTTTTGACAGACAGAAAAACTGTTACCTTTCCCATAATTATTCCCATACACAACTGCTGTATGCTTAGTTTAATCAGTGGTGAATACATGACAAGTAAATGAGACATCCTAGTTCTCAAAGGATTGTTTTTTTTTTTGCTTTGTTTTGTTGTTTTAAAGAGCCTCTAATGTTTTAGTTCAGAGGTCTCAGGCTTCTGTAATTATACGTACTTATTTGCAATTTTAAAGTTGATATATATAGTGTGTTTTGGCCCCAGTTCTTAAGAATACTACTTTTGCAGAAAGGTTTGCTGAACCAAAAGAAGACTTCTAACGTTGCCAGTGGATTTAATGTGTTTATATGGTGCCAAGATAAAAGCCAGAATGTCTCACTGGTTTCTGATGCACACAGATTCCTCACTGGCAAGACTTTAAACTCATATATACTGTTTACCCTCAAAACGGCAGAGAGTACGCATGCCTGCACAGGCCATATAGGCAGACCACCAACAAAGCCCAACTGTGGGCAACAAATGGAAGTACTAAAGTAGGGAAACTTGGACCAAGTGCCTATTTATACAAAGTGGCAATTGTGTGTAATCAATCTAATTTCTCTAAAGAATCTGTCAACAGGGTTCAACATTAAATTCTGCGGCAGCCACATTAATCCAGTAGTGGGCAGCTTGGTATACACATATGATGCTGAAGAAAGTCACCAGGTATTTTCTTCTAAGACATTAGCTATGAACTGCCAGAATTTATTTGCAGCAGCTACGGCATTGGCCTGACAGGCTTCTGCTTTCCTTTATTTGGAATTCCTACTCTGTGGAGAGGGAATCAGCACCTAGTTTATTCTCTTTGGATTGGTTCATGGAGGAAGTCTGGAAGTTGAGTCATGGCAACTAGACTTCTTTTCTTGAGAGATTGAAACTTTTTGCTGCTCATCTAAGCTGAGAATCTTCACAGATCCATGGGGGAAGATTTATAACTTGATGACTGATGATTCATACATGCATATTCATTTCTACATGAATATGCAGCTATATGTATGAGCAGATATGTGTGAGCCCAATCCTGGCCCCCATGTGGGTGAGAGTGGGATTTCCGCCTCTCCGGGAGTAAAGGCCTGTTGTCAATGTGCAGCTCACCTGTAGACTGGAATAGAGGTGCAGAGGATGCCCTATAGGGGCAATACAGTTGAGCCTAGAGGGCTGATGATTAAAGGAAGACAGCAGAGAAGGAGATACCTGGGAGGACATGCAGGTCTTGGAGGCATTTACAGTACAGGAGAAGCCCATATCCCTAGGTCCTTCTATGGAGGGGGTGAGAAAGGATCTGCCACCAAGATCCAGACAGCAGACTGGGAGGTGTTCCTGGTTCTGACAGAGGTGGCAGCTCAAGGCCAGCCATTGACAGAAGTACAGGGGAAAGGGGTGCCAAGACCACTGCCATGCAAAGCAAAAGCAAAGTGTTCTGCTTATATACTGCCCCATACCACTACAAGTAGTCTCTGGGTGGTTTACAATTTTTAATTACAGAGTCCAGGCTACACATTGCCCCCCCCCCCGCAAGCTGGGTACTCATTTTACTGACCTCAGAAGGATGGAAGGCTGAGTGCACCTTGAGCCTGCTACCTGGGATTGAACCCAGGTTGTGAGCACAGTTTTACCTGCAGTACAGGCATTTAACCACTGCGCCATGAGGCTCAGTGACCCAGGGCATATGCACTGCTTGCCTCCCCTAGTTGTGATCCTGATTGGTGGGTGAGGGAGTGTTCAGGGATTTTTTATGTGTGTGTGTTGAAGGTTTTTTTTTAATGTGTATGAGAGTGTTTGGAGATTTGTGTGTGTGTGTGTGTGTGTGTTGAATCTGGTCTCTGGGTGTCTGCATTTCATTGTATGTGTATACTGTGTATATACACACAACGACAATAAATAAATGGAAAATTGAAAATTGAAATTGAAATTATAGCAAAGCAAATTTCCCCATAACAAATAATGGAAACTCATATGATTCATTTTGGGACCACACAGACCACATACAGTACACACAAAATACCAAAACTCACAAAAGAAGTTGCCTAGAAGTCCACGTCTACACCATGTTTATGGTACCTGGCGGTGGAATCTGCTCTGCTTGGGACTAACAACTGGATTTTACTCTGTGTTTTTAATGTGACAATAATAAAGTGAAATTTGTAGCCATATATACACTTGACTGGCTGGTCCATGACTAGAAATGGTTTGAAAAATAACAAAATATATTGAAAATAAATTAAATATAAATATAAATATAAATATAAACATAAACAAAACCATAACCTGCACTCCCCTTTGAAAACCTTCCTGACTGGTGCAAGGGAGAACTCTGTTCCTCTCTCTTCGCTCTGCTTTGGAGGCTGCCTGAGAGGGAACATTCCAGACAATCACCCATAATCCAGTGGGGGGAGGGGGAGAGCTACCACTGGCTCACTTGTGATCATGTGATCTTCTTCAGTGCTTGTATTGCAAGACTTTGCATGTTGATCAAGGCAAAATTTAGAATAAATATTTGCTTGTCTTGCAAAACACTCTTAAACCAAGGTACTCTTAAACCAAGGTATTACTGTATACATTATGTATAATGTAGATGTAGGTGAGATAGGGTTGCTATTGCAAAAACCTCCACCTGGACCCTTCCACAGATCAACCAGGAAGCAGCCTCCAAGGTGTCATCTTTCTCTCTAGCTGGTGCTGGCCAATCAGACAGGGAGGTGGAATGATGCATGTTCTTGCACAGCTCCTGATTGGCTAGCATCAAGGAGATGGAAAGATGATGCATCGGAGGCTGCTTCCTGGTTGGAATTTTGCTCAGCGCAAGCTACAGCAAGGTAAGACAGGGGTTAATTTTGTTTCAGAGAGTGGGACTGGGTTGCAAGTGCCAACTCTGCTCTGAAATGAAACACCCATCTCTAATTAGCACATGTCCAATTCTTTTTGAACGAATCAAAACAGTGACATTTATACTCCCTTCCCCAATGCAGACTATTAAAAGCTATGAAAAATAAGTTTGCCCCTTCCTTCCGAGGCCACTTTCCAGCCCTAAATGGCCAACCTGGCTCTGTGTCTCAAAGGTGCAAACAGCACCAATGGAGGCAAATGCCCATGGAAAGATTCAAAGTCAAAATGGTGTAAGAAAGAAAGAGCTAACTCCCTACTGTCCACATTCCTGACTTTAATCAGCAACCAAATAATGCATGCTTTTTAAAAAGCATGTAATTCAGTCCAAAGCTAGCTCATGAAGTTTGTCAAAACCAAATCTGTAAGTTTGAACATCAGACTACACAACTGATTAGCATGTACAGAATAATTTCAGCTGTTCATAAAACTGTACAGTAGTCGCAAAGCCACCCAGAAGGGTCCTCTGGCTATAGTAACAGTGTGTTCTGCTATAATGGAAAGATGTTAATAAACCTGGCCAGGCACAATTAAGGGACCATTTGCTAACTCTTTCAGGACTGCAGACTAATATTTATTGTCACTAGGAAAAACTGGATGGAAAATAGATGAATTCTGAACGTGATCTAAGCCCATATTATACAAAGCTTTTCACTTTTACCCTCAGGTTTACAAGGAAAATAAAGGCTAATTTTGAAACATGCTATGCTTATGTTTGCAAAATATTATTTTCAAGGTGGCCTCTTTAAGTTGAATACAGATTTTTTTCACAGGTAGTAAAATCCGTAGGCCGTTATCCTGCTTGGTATTTATGTGAGAACCTGTTATTGAGATCTGACAAGACACCAGTCATAGACCCGGAAACAGGAACTGGTCAGATTGCTGCAGCAGCTTTCACAGTTGGAGCACTGTATGAATAGTAGACTGGCCATAAATTTTATACCCAGGTCCATTTTCCCTGCTTCCTTGAGGCTTTCTACAGACCTACAGATGACATCCAGTAATGGTTTACACAGCAAGGAAAATCTCCCTCCAGTAGCCAATTCAGGATAAATCTATTTTGATCTGCCTCTGCCAGGTTGAAGAACTGGCAGTGATGCCTTTAATGCTTCTGAAATGTTGTATAGTACACCACAATTCAGTTTGTTGGCTGCTAGCCATTTTTCAAATGTTTGCTTATTTCTGAATCACTCCAAAAGGTCTTCAATGTAACTGAATTGCAATGCTGGAAATGTTAATAGCAACAACAAATCAACAAGACTTCTATCCCATTGGATTTAAAAAAAAAGATAATAATAATGAAAGAGCCAAAGGTAATCATCATGATGGAATATGAAAAAAACTGAAGCTCATAAAATTATGAGGAAAACTTAAAGCTGTAAAGTACAACTGCTTTTAAAACAGATACATGCAGTACTTGTTTGATCCTGACAAAAATTTAAGGTTTACTTCAGATTGCTGACCACATATCTACTGGAAAAGTTGATTAAGCTGATAAGCACAAGTGACCCCATAACTGGAGACCTCACAACTATAACATTCCCTTTCAATGAACATATACCTTATTCCTTTGGCACAGGCATTGAAGCCAGGAGCAAAGTAGGTATTATGTAACTATTTTGACAATTCTTCTTTAAGACATTTTTATGTGATAGGAAAAATAAAAAAAGTAGCAGTGGTTGAATGTCAGAATTTTGAGACTACACCATTATAATCAGCAAGTATCCTAATAGTTATGATGATGTTCAATCCCCCATTTTGTATTGGACTTTCAACCCTACACTTAATAATTTTATGGCATGTTGGACAAACAAAAGAAAGCAAAAGCATTACTAACATCATATTGGAGAACTGAGAAGAATGTAATCAGGGAGAGGGGATCTTATAAAGATCTATATAAAACTTTTTTAAAAAAAGCCAAGGGCTCTGCTTATATACCGTCCCATAGTTTGATCCCCCCTCTCCAGCAAATTGGGTACTCATTTTACTGATCTTGGAAGGATAAAAGTCTGAGTCAACCATAAATCTGATACCTGGGATTAAACCCCAGGTTGTGAGCACAGTTTTAGCTGCAGTACAGCCATTTAACCACTGTGTCACAAGGCTGTTTAAAATACCTTTATAAAATACAGTGGTACCTTGTATAAAGGAATTAATTCGTTCCAAACGAAATTATGTTAAGCAAATTTTCCTTTATACAAATTGCCCATAGGAATGCATTGAAAATGGAGCAATCCCATTTTTATCTTGTACGGATTCTCCAATTATATTAAGCAAATTTCCCCTAGCTCCAGATTTTTTTATGTTGTACAGATTTTATGTTATACACACTGTTTGTTATACAAGGGTCCACTGTACAAGCAATATGAGCAAACACATTTGGTTGACAGATAATGGGTTTCTTCATCAGAACTTTCTCCCTACTAGATATGCCCATAACTGCAACCTAGGATAAATTATCCAGATTACAAGGTGCACTTGGTCTTTCAAGTTACAATCACTAAATGCGACATTATTAAATTGACATGTGCAGGCAATTACACTCTTATGAAAAGTGTAACTTTTATGAAATATAGTTATTTGAAACAGGACTCCCGGAAGGAGAGAACTGAAGTTGAAAAGACAGAAAAGAAAACACACCAATGCTTTTCTCTTTGAAAGAGTCTGAGTGTGTGTGCAACAACAAGTAATGCAGTGTGAGATCATGAGGAGGGGAAGATGGATAAGCAGAATTATAATGGATTTTTGCCCCCCAAGTTCAATTTCCAGTTGGGTCCTTTCACTGTGTTTGAAGTGCTTTCCAACTGTACAAATAAGATGCAGGGTATTTATGGGAAGAACCATTTTGAACGTTCTCCTAACCGTAGTCTGTATATGTGTGGTCAATGCTTCTGTAAGCAATCCCATGATAAACACAGTAAAGTATACTGTTTGTTTACTTTTACTAAAAAGAGTTCCATACATTCAGGCTACATTATTAGGAGGAGGACTGAAATGCTACTGTAATCTAAAGCATATGATATTTAAACAAGAGTCCTCCATGATTTTATATCTTGGATGTTGCCTTGCAAGGCATATCTCTGGGACATGGGCTTTAGAAAAACACCACCACCACCACCACCAAACTGCCTGTTAAAATGGGAAGCTAACCTTTAGGTAAAAGAGGAGGCTGTGCCATGAGACAAAATGATCCAATCATTTCAGGCACTTGATTGAAGGTTCATACAAGAACAGCAAATTGTTAGTTATTGAGGTTATTACTGTTGCATTTTTACATTTCAGGGGAGCTATATTTGGCGTGTTCCTGTCAAAAGGAGTAGGTGGGAAAAAAACCTTAGCTAGGCTTGGGCAATTTTCACCTTGTCCTGTGGTGTTCCATCTTCCATTTTGTCTCAGGCAGGAAAATGTCTCAGACCAGCCAGTTCCTCCCTGTCCCCTTTGCTTATTTGCCTGTACCAGAGGTTATCAACATACAGCCAAAGAAGTGAAATCCCATCCAGGCTGTTGTCTGTGATCCTACCACCCTAAAACTGTCCCACTGCATTTCAGTGGCAATTGGTCCTGCTAAATGTTGATAGCAAGCAACAAAAAGCCCTCTGAAGCAAAACATCTGCATCTTTTGAGAGTCATGTGCTGTTGATGGCCAAAATGCTATGGTATGATTTGCTACTCTGAATTTCAACAGTGAAGTGGTGTGCATGTGAGGTTTTTTTGGGGGGGGTTTGCTTCCCTCTACCCTATAATGATTCCCTCAAGACTGATTCTCATGTTACTCTTCTGGGGAGAAACTAGGTGTCTCCAAGCAATCTGCTGCAAAAGAAATGATACCAAGAGTGGTGCTACAGAGATTAGCTCTACTCCACCATCGGAGCAGAGCAGGAAAGACGAAGAAGCGTTACTGCAATCCAAAATACCAACCCTCCCTTATTCTGAGCAACACTGCCTGCCTGCCTGCCTGGCCTGCCTGCCTGCCTGTCAATCAGTCAGTCAGTCAGTCAGAATATATTTACAGTACATGCATGCACCTAGCACCTAGTATACTTGTTTATTGTTCCACCTCCCACACCCTTTCTTCCTCTAGCTGTCTATATGTAGAAACGGGCAGGAATTTTGCTTATGCCCCTCTTTAAATCTGGTGCTGGGTCATGTTATGCTTGTCTTTAGAGCTGGTACTCTCCTGGCACCATTTGTGCAAGAGCTGCAAAATGTTGCCTTTTTGTCCTGCTGCCCTGAGTCCATGTCAGTCAAGGAGGCGTCTGAGTTGTAGCCCCCCCCCCCCAAAAAAAAATAACATATTCAATCTCTCCTCAAAATGCTGAGGATGCTTTTTCTTCAGTTTTCTTAGTGACGAGAAGACTGGTGCAGAGCTAATGAGGAGCTGGGAACAGAAAAAGACTGGGTAATCTGAACACTTTGTTCAAAGGATTATTTGGTAATGATGTTGAAGAAAATGTCTCTTTAATGAAATGCTTCCCCCCCAGCCCCCGCCCCTGCCCCACTAAACAGATAAGTAGAACTAGGTGATAGTTAAAAGGTCCTTTAACATTTTACTGGGCTACAAATCACACACAAAATCAGTTTGTATCAGCTTCTCTTTCAGAGCCTTTTTTTTTCTCCTAAGGGAAATAAAATTGTTTTCCTGATACTTAATGCTCTCTGTTTAGATGACTGTTTATTATTCATCCATGTTAATGGATGTGAAATACTTACCACAGACTGCAAAAAAGGTGCATGTGTGATTTTATGCCAAGTAGTCTCTATGGTGCCAGACAGACAGCTTACCTTCCATAGCAGCACAGCCAACAACAGGAAGATGAGAATTCCCACTAGTAAGCTGATAGCAATGATCCACCCGACCACATAACCACGAGGCTCCAGATTATGCAAGGCCTCAAAGACCACCTATAAAATAATTGGGGGAAATACATTTTAACAACTTCATCTCATTATACCATATGACAGATAGTCTGCACTGCATTTTCTGTTAGGATTTCTCAATACTGTCAGCCATGTTGGTGAAGTCTAGCTTTCATTACTGTTTTTCTCAAGGGCTTTTAAAAAGCAAATCAAATATAAGTACTGATAACAAGACATGTCTTGTCCTTGGAAATTCTGTTCTACTGCCATTCTGCCCTTCCAGACATAAAGAACCGTGGCACTGCAATGCCAATATTCTCTGATTTTAGAATCTTGCTCATAAATAAAATGAAATAAAACATAATTTTAATTAAACAAAGCTTCATCTTAAACATAAACAAAGCTTCAAGCATTAACGGAAATCTCTTCCATATGCTACATTTCTACTATGCAAAACATAAAATGCAAGTCTACTGCATTTTGTCTAACCCCAGGGGGTCATTCAATGGTGGTGCCTTTAAAACTCTGAGGAAAGACTACATAAAAGAACTATTCAAATAGACTCATACAACCATAGAGCTGCTGGTGGTGTTTAGCCCTTACTCAAAACTGCATCTACCACAGGAGATGCAACTGAAGCACAGGAAGTCCAACAGTAAATGGGAATAGCTGGGGAGGGGGGGCATGAATGGTTGCACAGGAACTACTCTCAACACAGCTGCCACTGCTCAGTAGAGATGGGCACGAAATGAAAAAAAATCATTCTGTTATTCGTTGTTTCGTTAGATAACAAAGCGAATAACAAAAATTGTGATGAAATTGGAATGAACTGAACAGAACCACGAAAACTAGGTTCGTTGCGTTTTGTTTTCATTAATGCTGGCGCGCAATGAAATGAGCTGTTTTTAAATGTTAAAAAATGTCCTGAATATCCATAAAAACCCAGCGATAATTATTTATTCTGCCTGATAATACCTACTAGGGGGGTTGGGTTCCTTAAAACGTGCATTTATGTCTTTTCCCAGATCACTGTATTTTTTTTTCCTTTAAGGGGTGTTAGGGGACATCGACCCAAAATGGCTCACAGGTGCCTAATGTTGATTTCTTGGGTATTAAAATGCCTTGGACATCCGTAAAAATGCAGCGATAATTATTTGAAATTATTACCTACTAGGTGTTTGGGGTCCTTAAAACGTTTGTTTTTGTCTTTCTCCCATCGCGCGATGTATTTTTTCTTTTCCCTTTAAGGATGACACAAAATGGATTCCAGCCACAAGATGGATGCAAGCCATGTGATGGGATCATGTAAATTCTTGGACAATTTCAACCAATAGCATGCCCAGGTTGCAGACTGGGTAGGTGTGGCAGCTATAGAGGGCATAAAAAGCTTTGGCAGCCCCTGTCCTCCTTGCAGTCTGCAGTCGGAGTTAGGGTGGGATTGCTGTCTCTGCAACTCGTTACTTTAGGCCAGCCAGGCAGGTGTGTTTCTGTGTTCCTGGTGGCTGCAGCCTGGCTCTTAGGGGAGAGAAAGAAGAGATTTCTCTTGGAGCCTCCCTGTGTGCATGCATACCTCTCAATGAGTACCCTCCCCTGTCCCCCAGTGCAGTCACTCTGCGGCTGCCTTACGCCCTGGGCAACACCTGCTGCTGGCTTTGCAGCCTCCCTGCATACGTAGTCTATACTGTGTCTCTGCCAGTATCATTTTTTTTAGTGTTTTCCCTCTGGTCTGGGGTGTTGGGGGACATCCGTGCACGGAAATGCTTTAAGTTGCGCAAAAAACGGGTAAAAATGAAAAACAAAAAATGAAAAAATGAAACAATTTTTTTTCAAAAAATTCATGAAAAACGAAAACGAACCAAAACAGACCCACAATGAAAAACGAAAAACCGAAACATCATTTTTTCGATTCGTGCCCATCTCTACTGCTTAGGCTGCCACTGTTAGCACTGTTACTATAACAATTACAGAACATAAGAACATAAGAAGAGCCCTGGTGGATTAGGCCCATCTCGTCCAGCTTCCTGTATATCACAGTGGTCCCATCAGATGCCCCTGGGACACCCTCTCTGGCCCAGGAAGAGTGCTGCTACACCAAGCATCCCTGAAGATTAACAGGGTAGAATATCCCCATCCTGTCTAGAAGGACATAAGAATAGGGGCTTTGTATTTTGTTCATGCCATATTTTGGTGATGCTCTTCTATTAAAGGCAAAAGGAGGGTTGCATATGGCCTTCAGCTCTTACAGATGGATGCTTAAATGTCTACCAATAGTAGCTAATCCTATCTTACCACCTTCCACATTGCTACAGCCTTCTAAAGAAGAAACCATGCAATTAATCAAAGCAAAAAGGGGGTTGAGCCACGTGACCATCACAAAACACAATTGTAAAAATAGGTTACAGGCAATACCTTTATAGGCCACTATTGAAAATAAAAAACAAGGAACATTGCAAGCTTTCGAGTTTAAATAACTCTTCTTCAAAGCAGGTCCCAGAAGTTCAGATGTGATAAAAGATGTGCTTTACCAGGATGTTACTTTTAGATGTTCTTAAAATCCATGGCTACTGTAGATGGTGTTGCAGCCAGGGTAGAAGTCTTGTAAGAGGCAGGAAGGGCAGTTATAAAATCTGCTTCTTACGTACTGGGTTTCACACCCCATTCTTCAAACAAAGGAACATGGTACTGGGATAGTAGGTCTCATTTACTCCAGTAAACTGCAGTATGCCAATTGGAAGTGGAAAATACATAACTACTGCTGACAATGTCTTAGTGTCCCTTAACAGGCTACTGGAAATAATTTTACTGTTGCTAAGACATCAACAAAAGGATCACTAACAGTAGTTCTAAAAGGGGAAGAGTCATTTTAAAAATCCAACTTTTATGAAATGTTGATCCATGTTAATAATCAATGGTTTATTACAAAGACTAAAATCCTGTTGAGTGAATTATGCTTGCACAAATTATGCTCTGCATCTGGGGATAAATGCAGGTATGGTAATTAAAGAGTTCCTGCTTTTGACATAGGGTTCCCCTGACACTCCCATCTCTCACTGCAGGCAAATTGAGCAAACCCTGGAATCTAAGTAGAAACTCTTTAATTAGCAACAATTTTGCCAACCCATGGGAAGAAGGAGCACTTTATTAATTAAAGAGTTGCTGCTTTAATTCCATTCCTGCTTTAATTCAAGCACCTTCCCATTGCACCTGCAGTGAGATGAAAGAGCAACTCTTTTAATTACCTGAAATTATCTCCAATGGTGATGTTATGATCCTTATGCAAGCATTATCTATTCAACAAGATTTTGGCCACTAATTCTTCTGGCAGCATTTAGTGAGGTGGAAGAAGCTTCTGGCCAAACACAAAGAAACCTTCCTATCTTTTGAAATATTATTATTAGCCGCCTTGAGTCCCTTTGGGGAGAAAGGCAGCATAAAAATAAAATTATTATTATTATTATTATTTTGTTTCATCCCTTTGAATCACACCTCCATTTCTTTCCCATTCTTTATTTTTTTCAGTTTGCTGATATGTTGGAAGCAGTGAAAGGTTGGTGAGGCTTTGTGGGCTACAGAGAGAGCACACGGTCATTTTGGTGCCTATCATCTATTGGATCCAGTGGTGGGAAAATGGCACCCAAAGGGTCTCAATCTACCATACGGCTTGATTCTGTATGACAAGCTACATTGGCCAGTAAAAGTGGTGAAGATGTGGAAGTTATTCATCTTTCCCAGGTGTTGGCAGTGATGGTGCTGAATAGGAAATGACTCCAGACTCCATGCTTTTGAATTGCTTGCATCCTGATTGTAGTTGAATAATCAATTATAGAGCAAGCCTTGGTCTTTTCTTGAACAGCAACATCTCTTTCAAAGTAGCTAATATGAATGTATTCAATTCTGCCTTAGATCTGAGAGATTTCCAGCAGTGAACATACGTTATGCTTAATACAGGAGAATGGAAGGATGGGTTGGGAGAAGACAAAAGGCCTAAGCAAAATTTAAAGGGTTATAAAAATGTGGAGTGAATTACTGACTCATTTTCATCTTTGAACAGAGGCCCAAGAATCTGAGTGCCAAACTGGATTTATTCTAAAATGCCAAGAAAACAAGAGTGCAAAGCTGGATCCGGCTTAGAATGCAGCTTGAGTTCCAGCATCATTTAGCTTTTATATTTCTCTCCACATTTAAAAGCTCTTATCGTATATTTATTTAGTTTTTACATTTCATGTTCCACTAAACAGCCTGTTCAGAAGAACTTATAGGAATGAATTAAATAACCGTTTTAACCTCAAACAGGAATTTATTTAGATATAAATTTACAAGAAGGTTTGGCATTTGGCTGCAGTGGGAAGAAGCCAATGCTTGATGGACCCATTCACTAGACTGCCATCCCTATAACAAGTTACTAGAAAAGCATCTCACAGAAAAGACCACCTTCACTTAGAATCTGACATGATATACATGAAGTGTTCAATAGGACTTCTGCTGGTTATGAATGATTGGCATAACCCTCTTGATTTCAGTGTATTTAAATGTGCAAGTATCTCTAAGCACTTATTTTTCAGTACTAAGAAACCACAGCACTTTTTTGGTATGTAGAAAAATGCCCACAAAACAGCATTTTAAAGACAAAGTTGGGAGAACAGAGTCTGGGAAGTTACTCTAAAGTCAATTACTGTAGTTACAAGAGCAGTTCCAACAGTATGCAAAAACTTGGCCAGCATTGTACTATCTTTACCATTCATTAAAATTATAATTACCATTCTAGTTCCTGTTTCTATGCAAACTCTGTACTGTACCTCTTCCTTTCTCTAAAGCAATTAGAATTGTTACTTTTACTTTTACTTTTACTTAGTTAAAATAAAAAGCTGAATGCACCCACTGCACAATCAGCAGCTGAACCACACAATCTTTTTCTATCTCTTTGTGAGGCAAGGCCTCTCTATCTATAGATGCAGCTGCAAGAGTTAAAACTTACACTGCCAAAGGACGTGTGTTATCCTTTGCTAGGTTACATCTACATGAATGATTTCTTCACAGTTGAAAAATGGAAATACCAGTAACAAGTCAACTGCACATGGTTATTTCTAGGGTGAATGGGATAAACTGATATGGTAAAGAATTCAAAAAGCAAAGAGGAAAACTGTCAGACAGGAAGGCCTCAAAAGGAAGGAGAAGGAGAAGAGTGGACCAAAACATTTGTTATATATGAATAACTGTGGTTATACAATACGTATGGTTCTCTCTTGCATTCTGTGGGTGGGGGTGGGAAGAATGAATTGTTTGAGCCAAACCACATGTCTTAGTTTTCTTCTTGAACATGGCCCAACACAAAGCATACCAGTTTGGAGAAGCCAAGAGACATATGGAAACTGAGTGGACAAAGATTAAAAACTAACATTCATATTAGAAGAGAATGAGATTACACACTGACGTTTCAAAACTAAATCATGTCCAACATGCTCCTTTTCAGCTAGTACTTCCCAGAAGCCAGGGCAACCTTCCGACTATGGAGATTATATTTCTTTTGCTCCAGTGCAAAATGAATTGTACTAAATATAACACAGGCTTTTTAAAAAATCCACTTGAGACAGTATGAAAATATTATTTTAAAAACAGCAAATAATACATGGAAATATTCAATTCCACTTACAACTACCGGTATACTGGGCGTATCACTCTGAAACATGTCTAGGTTTTTTACTTTAATACAATAGATGCTAATAGATACAATGGATAGATTGCACATCAGTGTAATTCTGGCGTTTCCGAATAAATATATACAGTGGTACTTTGTATAAAGGAATTAATTCGTTCCAAATGAAATTATGTTAAGCAAATTTTCCTTTATACAAATTCCCATAGGAATACATTGAAATCAGAGTGATCCCATTTTTATGTTGTACGGATTCTCCCCATAGGCGATTATGTTAAGCAAATTTTTTACGTTGTACAAATTTTATGTTATACAAGGTGTCTGTTATACAAGGGTCCACTGTAACTGGACAATAAACAGAGAAGTCTATACTATATAAACTTGGAATAGGCCTATTTCAAAGTCTCTGTATTAACACCACTGATCTGGAAACTGATTTGGAAAGGCTTGGAATGCAGACAGTTAATATCAGGTATTTTCATTAACAGGAAAGTCAACTGTGCCACTGCATAGCCATTCCCACAATCTATGACCAATGTTTTCTTTATCAGCAGTGCATGAGAAAGAACCAAACCACAGTGGCTGCTCAAAGAATGCATGGATGCTACATTGCCCAGGACTTTCAGGCAATGGTCCCACAACTATGAAATAACTGTTCTGTACGAGCAACAGGACTTTTAAAATGAGCATGCTGAGGGCTGTTCAGCACCAGCAACAAGCAGAGGGGAGGCTTGTTGTTGTTAGTGAACCAGTGAAAAGCTGTACTGGCAGCTAAGCTGAATTAAAAAAAAAATGTTGTTCCAGTATGGGCAGCACACTATCTCTTTGTCATTATAACGTAACTCTCAAGCTCCAGATAGGAGTGTGTGGCCTTGTAAGGATCTTGGACACAAATCCCTCTGATTACCCTCTCTTCTACCCATGCTTCTCAGAACACTGTTCTGCAAACATTTGGGCATACTGCTTCTTCAGTTTGGCCAGTCCTGATCATTCATAATGAAATCACCTCTTACCCATCTGAACTCTCTATACCTCCAATGAGACTGCTAAAATTTTATGGAATACTTCTGATTCCTGGTTTCATCCAGTGTAAATGGAATTCTGGTTCTAAGCCCCTAGGCTGCCTTCAAAATGGCAGCCAAATTGTTTTAGGCTGTAATCCCAACCGCATTTTCTTGGAATCATATTGCACTGAAAGTACTTATAAGTACTTTATTTAGGATTGGTAAGCCAACTGCTATTATGAAGCTTGAAAATTATTTTAAATAACATGTAGTGAAGAAGGATTTGGTACCTAACCAAATGAACCCAGATAAAGCAGACACTATGAAATATTCAACACAATCCACAACATATACTGGATGCGAACTGCTTTTTACAATAGTCAGCACTAAAAAGGAGTATGGAATGTGTCTGCTTTATAGATGGATTTCCTCTGCAAGTTCCAAATACATGTTTATTCTCATAAACACTGTTAACTCTCATAAACACTGAAACATTGAAAAAAAAACAACCTGACTTGAGGGACAATTCAGAACAGAAAAGCATGAGATAAGAAGACCTTGCTATACTGTTGTACCTGGGGATGATCTGCAAAACTCACAAGTCAGGGCAAAATGTGCAGCACCGAGGACAGCTCCTGGTCAGCACCTTGCTCCAGGGAGGTTAGTCATCCTGCTGAACTGCTCTTTCGATGCTTCACAAACACGCACCTTTTCTTCTGTGTTAGGAGCCTGCAACCTGAGACTTTGTCATCTCTTCAGAAATAGCAGTGGGCCAGCAATTCCAATGTGTTTTGGGATCACTGAGCTCATGGCAGTGATTAGCCTATCTCAGTGCCAGGACCAGCCCATGAGAAGCCATGGCTGTACCCTGCATATAGGTTTCCGGTCAATGGGTGTTGACTAAGCTGCCTCAGGGTTTACAAACCTAGCTGGCTTGGGTGTGTCCTTCTCTGGCTACTCAGCTTCTGAGTCCATGTCCTTACAGCTGTCGGATACCTTTTACATGATACATCTGTTAGTCTGAGGTGTCCTCCTCTAGAGCAGATTTTCACCTTCTCTCTTCCTCTCTGTGCAGTTTTGTTACGTGAGTCCAAATCCCCTTATTGTCTATGGATGAGAGGTGGTTATCCCCATTGGCTTTGCTGCATTCTTTGCTGCATTGCTTTCCCCACACCCCCTTTCTTCACCATCTCTTTGGAAGACATAGCTCCTGCTTCTGCTATTTCCCTTTCTGCCTTGTAGAAAGGCTTTGTGGAGAACAGCACAAAGCACAATGCCGTCCATAGAGCTGGGCTCCAGGCATCTCTCAGAATCAGGCCCTGCTTGTGGTTTATCCACGGAATACCCTGTATTCATTTCCTGGCACTGCATATCAACAATGTATGGCTCTGAGAACAATCAAAACCCAGGATTAGAAAATATCTAACATCTAGAAATCTGTCCAGAGCAGTATCTGCTCTCTTGATTTGTGGTGGCTCATGCATTTGTGGTTACAAGGTTTGTGGTTGTTTGCGGGCCTCTACTGCTGAAACCACTGATCAGATTTTTTAATGGACAAGAAAGCAGATTTTGCCTTACTGACAGGAAACTATTTTGGCAGATGGTTCCCTGTAACTAAGGATACAATCTTTTTCTATGGGCTTTGCTCTGGTAGAAAACTATATGCCTTTTCTACGGGTTCTGTGGGGTTTCAAATCCTGAGTTACAATGTGCTCTGCTTGTCTGCAGAGTCAAAATTATGCTCATGACTTGCATTCAATCCCAGCAGATTCAGGTAGCTGGCTCAAGGCTGACTCAGCCTTCCCTCCTTCCAAGGCTGGTAAACTGGGATTGGGGGGGGGGGGAGAGGATTGTATAATTAAATTGTAAACCACCCAGAGGGTGCTTCAGTGGTACCTTATATAAAGGAATTAATGTGTTCCAAATGAAATTATGTTAAGCAAATTTTGGTCTATACAAATTTCCCATAGGAATGCATTGGAAATGGAGTAATCCCTAATTGCGACCATTTTTATGTTGTACGGATTCGCTCCACAGGTGATTCTGTTGTACAGATTTTATGTTATACAAACAGTTTGTTATACAAGGCTCCAGTATATTAGTATATAAGCAGCACAGTAGTCTTGTGGATCCAATAGCCCTTTACATGTATTTTGCCAATCCACAATGTGCTCTGAAGTAACTTCCAGCAGGCATTCAGTACATTCCTGTTCAAACCTCCATTTTATGATCTCTCCCATTTCAGGATTACAATTCATTTACCCTCTTAATTATTTTAACACTTTATTCATACACATTTTCAAACACCGACAGCCTCACTTTGTCTGGTTACCAAAGTTAGTCCTGATTATATGTTGTAGCCATTGGCGCAGAGTCCCACTTCAAGTTCCATATTTATGGAAAGGGAAAAGATGAATTCTGAAATCTCCTAATCCCAATCTAGAATGTAGGCTTTAAAATGTGTCATTTCCAAGTTCAATTATAGTTCTTTTGGAGTGGCTTCTATGATCTAAATAGCATCAAGAATATTTACAAATAACAATAATAACAAAGGCCAGATATGCAGTTTAATAAATGGCATATAAGCAGCAGAAGTTTCACTTCTGTTCACTCCTAAATATTTTTCAAACTGATTCATGAGTTTTATTGGAATTAACTACACGTTTTGCAATGCAAGGTGCTATGACGATTGCCATCTTGAAAAGTACCTAATTAATTAAATGACTGGAGAAATACAACAATATTTAGAACCCCTCAAACACATGATCTTTACTCTAGATACTTTATTCTCTTAGCACAGGACCTTAAATATCATGGAAATAATTAATGCTGAAAACCTAAACATCCTTACCGGTGAGCAAGTCTTACTGAACGCTTGTGGGACTTAGTTCTGATCAGATATGCATAGGGTTTCACTAAACAATTTCCATAATGTTCTATCTGAGCTAATCTTCCAGAAGGGGATCCATCAACAGGATTTCCAAAAGCCTGCATTAGATCAAAGCAGACTTCACTCTTGCCCTGGGAAGCTGAACTCACTGCTTAGGAAACGGCACAAGTTGAGCTAGCTGCAGCACAATGTGCATTAAAGTATTCCAAATAACATCATTTGCTGTAGGGACATGGCTTATCACAGCAAGTAAAACCACAGGAGGATTGTGAAGCAGCAGCTCTGCTGGTGAATTCAAAGAAAGGCACGCTCCTTCATTTTTGTAGGCTAAGCTAAGGGCTGCCCACAAATTCCTCACTCAGGGTAAGATCATCTAATGCATTCCATATGAATAACACAGGCAATATTGGCTCTTCTAATGTCTCCACTCACCGTTGCATCTTCTGAATTGCCACTGGGCACTTCTATTGCCCGCATGGTTGTGTCTACCCTCACCTTCGCCCTTGTTACGAACTGAATCACAGATGAACTGTCCTAAGGATTAAAAAACAAATCAAAGCTGAGCAATAATTCAACATCTTCAAAGAGTTTCAACTGCACAATCTTTTACAGATTCAATTTAGATGCAAAATCTGTAAGGCAATATTTCAAATGTAAGTCAACACATCCCATTAACATTGATAAGATGGAGTACCCCTTTCTTCATTTCCAAACTTAGATCTCATCCTGATGAAAAACTCCCCAGTCCAGATACATTGCCTCATTAAAAGTATGCATCATGCTACCAAACACCACCAGCAAAGAACATTGTACCTTAAATGACTTCCACATAATTAGGAATGGATATTCAGATGAATTTACCAAAATGCATTTGTGTACAGTAGCAGATAAAATATTTTTCCTATTAAAATTAATCCTGACATTACAAGCTGTAAAAAGTCTGAATGTATGTATTTTTATTTCTGCAGGAATTATGCTGTTCTGAATTTCCTACAAATTTTAAATACAATGATCAAGACACATTTTTCAAGATAGTTATATTTTTAAGCCATTGGTGTATCACATGCCCTCTGCTGGAAACAGATCAGAATACAATATCATAGTCAAATACGATTTAGGAATAGACAGTTTCTCAGTAGACATCTCATTCTCAGCCACAAAAATATGTTTCACTATGGCAAGAGGTCCTATCTAGACTTTTCATACACCCACAGGTTCCCATGATCTTTGAGAATGAATCCAGCTCTAGTTTTTCACCAATTTTCTTCCATTTCCTAGAATTTGTTCTGTGCCAGAAATTACCAGGACCCACATGTCAAGAGCTTCTTTTCTAAACTGTATCTACATTTTTTCAGAGATGGAGTGAAAAGCGATTGATTTTCAAGGAAGATCAGGAGTGGAGTGATTACCTACTGTCACAGTTTGTGATGATGAGACTTTGATAAGGCACTGATAATCTAAAGCAAAGGCCATGCAAAGCGTGCTGCTTATATACTGCCCAAGAGTGCTTAAAGCACTCTTTGAGGAGTTCACAATTTAATTATGTAGGCTACACTTTTGGACCCCAGGCTACACTTTCTTGGACTAAAGCTCCTAGAAGCCTTCACCACAAGCTGTGCTAACCAGGATTCTAGGAGTTGTACAGTAACCCCCCACCTATAGTCGGGGTTAGGGACCCGACCCAACCGGCGATAATTGAAAATCTGCAATATGTGGATGCTGGGTTGGGTCAGGACTGGGGGGGGGGTTATATGGGGCCTCACACACTTACTTGACGCCTGGCGTTGCCCTGAACAGGCCTCCGACGGGCTTCTGGAGCCCGTCGGAGGCATCAGAAGTGTTTTCCCAGTGATCTAGAAGCCCGTCAGAGGCCCATTCGGGGCAGCGCTAGGGCTGAGGCAAGTACAGGAGGCCTGAAACAGGCCTATCCACTTTACCTCAGAGGATCTTTGTTTTCTATACTGCAGTCTCACAATATACCGAGACCACAGTATATGAACCATGAAAGGGAGGGGGGTTACTGTATCTTAAAATCATAATTCAGAGAATGATACTCACCTTTTTTAGTATCTCAGTATTCAACAGCATCTGCACATCTATACTTCGGGATTCTGCTTTTGCTAGTGAGCTTAGGTTGCAGCGTATAATCAAACAAGGTCTGCCTGGTCTTTCACAGTCCTAAAGAAGATAAGCAGAAAATTATGATGCAAATAGGGAAAGGGGGAAAAGTCAATGCTCTTAAGATGACATTGACCATATTTCCTGCTATACCGTATTATGTTTGTCACATCTATAAGCACCTCCATGGATAAATCTGGGCTGGGCACCTATAGTTTTCTAGATGTTGCAGTAAAATCCTCCTTAACCCCACCAACCTAGTCCACAATGAAACATGAATGGATTCTAATTCAACAATATCTGGCAAGACACAGATTTTGCAGCAGTATTATGACATTTTGCAACCTGCACAATAACAAACATCTGTACAGGTTTAAAATAAATTCATCCGTATAAACAGAAGCTACACAATTCTAGTACAGTAATACCTTGGTTTAAGAGTAACTTGGTATAAGTGCGTTTTGGAAGACAAGCAAACATTTCTTCTAAATTTTGCCTTGATCAACAGGCAATGTTTTGCAATACAAGTAACTGGAGCAGGTCTCATGATTGCAGGTGAGCCAATGGAGGAAATCTCTCTCCCCCCCACACTGGATTGCGAGAGAATGACTGGAACATTCTGCTTCAGGCAACCTCTGTAGTAGAGGGAGGAGAGAGGAATGGAGGTTTCCTTTGCACCCGCCAGGAACATTTTCAAAGGGCAGTGCAAGTTAGGGGTTTGTTTTATTTTTCTTTATATTTTTTCTTTAGTTTGTTTTTAACATCCTTAATTTTTCAAACCATTTACATTTATGGGGCAGCTAGTCAAGTGTGTATATGGCTACAAATTGCATTTTATTATTGTCACATTAAAAACACAGAGTAAAATCCTATTGTTAGTCCCAAGCAGAGCAGATTCTGCAGCCAGGTACCTAAATCATGGTGTGGATGTGGAGTTTTAGCCAAATTCTTTTGTGAGTTTTTGGCATTTTGTGTGTACAGTATGTGGTCTACGGGACTCCAGAACAATGGAACAAATTATGCTCATAAACCAAAGTATTACTGTGCTGTCTGGAATGTTGAGTTTCACCACCATTGTACTAGAATTTAAATTTTTTTAAGTGGAATGCCTGAGAACAGGAATCTATCTATCTATCTATCTATCTATCTATCTATCTATCTATCTATCTATCTATCTATCTATCTATCTATCTATCCATCCATCCATCCATCCATCCATCCATCCATCCATCCATCCATCCATCCATCCATCCATCCAATCACATGGCTGAATTATTTCCTTCTTTTTTACAAAAAAAGTTTTCCACTGGTCCACTGCTACATTAGTAATAGGATTACTACAAAAGCTTCTATCTTCAAGGCACTCTGTCCAGAGGCAGCAGATTTATCAGATGTTGATAATGATGTTAAGCATGGTGTTTCTTACCAGTACTTTCCTCCCAGACTTGGTAAAAAAAGCAAATATTGTGTGGAAAATGTTGTCCTTTTCTTGAGGAATGACACATGGTGTAGGGTTTTTCTGAAAAGAGCAGTTTCCTTTGTCTTGTGCAACCTACAGGAAGATCATAATAACACAGAGGTACCTTACTTAGCTTGTTTCAGTTATGTTTTTAGGTTAGATATTTAACCATTTTCATTCAATTTAATGCAAAAGAAAAAAGAAAAAGAAAAAAAGTGTTTAAAAATCCCTCCATTCCTCCCACCCCCTTTTCTTGCCACCCCAAGCCTGCGCTACAGCTGATCAGTGTTTGGGACGGCAAAAAAATTGTTTAAAATTCCCCCGGTTTCCCATAGGAATGGGCTTTTTCCCTGTAGGAACGCATCACTTTTCCTATGGGAAAATGAAAAACAAAACAGAATGGAATGAAAATTTCTGTATTGTTTTGTTTTGTTTTGTTTTTCTTTGAGGGAGTGGTTCGTTATTCATTTTGTTGCATAATGAAACAAATAACAAAAATGAAATGAATAAAAAATTGTTTCGTGCCCATCTCTAATTACAATGAAAGAAAATTCATCTTTGCAAGAGCTGCTAGCTTCTTATTTATTAAAAACTTCCTTATCTGCACATGCTACTAGATGGCAAAGAATACAGGTACAAAATAGCCTAAAATTATGTTTACTGATGTTCTAAAAAGAATGCCCAGGGGAGGGGACTCACATCCAGTTCATTTGGAAGTGTGCTGTATTTATCTCCATGGAATTGTATGTTAGGGTAGAGGACTTGCCTGACAAACCTTTTAAAATTCTTTGAAAAGGTCAATAGGCATGTGGATTTGGGTGAACCGGTGGATATTGTCTATTCTATCTTGATTTTCAGAAGGCTTTTGACACAGTCCCTCACCAAAGGCTGCTGAGAAAATTGCACAGTCAGGGGATAAGAGGACAGGTCTTTTTATGGACTGAGAACTGGTTGAGATCCAGGAAACAAAGAGTAGGTGTCAATGGGCAATTTTCACAATGGAGAGAGGTGAAAAGTGGTGTGCCCCAGGGATCTGTCCAATCTGTTCATAAATGACCTGGAGACAGGGATAAACAGTGAGATGGCCAAGTTTGCGGATGATACGAACCTTTTCCGTGTGGTAAAAACCAAAGAAGTTTGTGAAGAGCTCCAGGAGGATCTCTCCAAACTGGGGGAATGAGCTGCGAAATGGCAAATGTGTTTCAATGTAGGAAAATGTAAAGTAATGCATATTGGAGCAAAAAAAATCAAAACTTAATCTATCAACTCATGGGCTCTGAGCTATCTGTGATGGATCAGGAAAGAGATCTTGGTGTGTTGGTGGACATTTCAATGAAGGTGTCTACCCAGTGTGTCGCAGCGGTGAAGAAGGCCAATTCCATGCTAGGGATTATCAAAAAGGGGATTGAAAATAAAACACCCAACATTATAATTCCATTGTACAAAACAATAGTAAGGCTGCACCTGGAGTAGAGTGTACAATTCTGGTCACCGCATCTCAAAAAAGACATAGTGGATCTGGAAAAGGTGCAAAAGAGAGGACTAAAATAATTACTGGGCTGGGTCACCTCCCTTATGAGGAAAGGCTAAAACATTTGGGGCTCTTTAGTCTGGAAAAAAGGTGCCTGAGGGGGAATATGATTGAGACATACAAAATAATGCAGGGCATGAGTAAAGTGGATACAGGGACACTCTTTTCCCTCTCACAGAATACCGGAACTGGGCACAGCCAGTCAAACTGAGGGTAGGGAGAGTGAGAACAGACAAAATAAAATATTTTTACCCAGCATGTTGTTAGTCTGTGGAACTCCCTGTCACAGGCTGTGGTGATGGCATCTACCCTGGATGCCTTTAAAAGGGGATTGGACAGATTTCTGGAGGAAAAGTCCATCACAGGTTACAAAGCATGATGGAGATGTGTAAAATCCAGGCTTAAAACCAGGGTACTACAAGGGCCAGATGCAGGGGAGTGGTATCAGGGGACAGATATCTAGTCTTGTGCACTCCCAGACACATTTGGTGGGGCCACTGTGAAATATAGGAAGCCGGACTAGATGGGCCTGATCCAGCATGGCTCTTCTTATGTTCTTATGTTCTTAGGACAAGTATGGCTGGCATTTCTGTATAGCTGCATCCTGCATCATTCTGGCAATATCAGAAGAGCAAAATCACTTTTGATGAGCTTTTATGGGACTATGCTGACACCATGTGAGCAGAACAGATGATTATCAACTCTACTAATCCCATGGGGTTCTGCAAATGGGAAGGATGGGTCATGAATTACATTTAGCTTGATTCTGTATGCTTAAATTCAGTAGATTAGAATGTTGGTGATTTTTTGCTGCGTTTAATTGCTTTTAGTGCAGACCCAACAGATAGGAAGCCACAGTGTTGGTTTGGGGCCAACAATTTGCAATACTGGCTATGATTTACATATGCAGACTTATAATTTGCTTGTGAAAACACATCAATAATAATTGTATGGATGAGATAACATACATCTGAAATAATGTATTGTAAGCAAAACCTGACACCATATTAATGCAACATTAATGTGCATTTGAAATATAGCCTACTCCTAAGAAAAGCTTGATAGGTACAAATGGGGAAAGACAGTATAAGATACCGTACATGAGAATCACATACTCCAAGCAGGTCGTGGATGTGGGTATATCAAAACTGGACTACTCAATGCTATACTAGTTATATTACATAAACACCATGACATCCACAATGGTTTCATATACTACAGATTATTTTCCTTTGATTTCAGCAGTTTCAGATCTGACATTTCGATTGATTTGGAGGTTTCAAGGCTTTGTGTGTTTTATTCAAAACCACTGATTTTGGATGACTTTTGCTTTGTAACAAACAAAATTAGGGCTGAAAAACTAGGCTTCTATTTGAGTATATACAGTATTTATTTATTTATTTACTTACTTACTTACTTACTTACTTACTTACTTACTTACTTACTTA
>JAHTLZ010003542.1:36048985-36067234 GCA_023846285.1 Phrynocephalus versicolor
CCCTTTTGCAGCTTGCATTCCACAGTTCCAATCACCTCGTTTGGAAGCCTCCCTTTTGCAGCTTGCATTCCACAGTTCCGGTCACCTTGTTTCCAAGCCTCCCCTTGGCTATGAAACCTTAGGCTAAATATTTTTTCTTGTTTTTCTCCTCTAAAAACTAGGTGCATCGTATAAAGAGAAAAATACAGTGTGTGTGTGTGTGTGTTGGTGAAGAGAAAAGGGAGAGGCCCCTTCCCCCCATTTCTCTGGAAGCCAGAAACGGTGAGATTCATATCTCTGGGTCAGGACAACAAAGTGCCAGGAATATCTTTTTGGCAAATGCTGGAAGTAAATACTTGCCATAAAACAATCTTAAACATTTCTATTTAGAAATGGGTCCCTCTGAATTCAATATGAGTTATTCCCTTGTATTCGGTTATGGGGATGGTAACCTAGGTCAGTGGTGACAACCTTTGGCGCTCCAGATGTTTTGGACCATGACAGTCCTTTGTCATTGGCAATACAGGCTTGGAACTCTGGGAGTTGTGGTCCAAAACATCTGGAGTGCCAAAGGTTTGCCACCACTGGCCTAGGTCATAGAACAGTAAAAACGTTTAATGGAAAAACATCTGAGTTATTGAATCCGAAAACTGACGTTGAGGGTAGGAATTATCTAGACTTGAGGACTTTCAGGACGGGATGTGATACCAAATTGTTCAATTCTGAGCAAAAAAGCAGTTTATAACTACAGAAGAATATTGTTAATGCCATTTTGACCCATACCATGATAGATTAATTTCTCCTGAATATGACAGTCTTTTTAGATTAATAAGATTTTATTGGTCTGATTAATTATGTCTCTGAAGAAATTAAAATGTGCAAATGGAAGTTTTCTGTTTGACAAATATTAAATGAACTATATAGACACAGGACTCTCCTTATGAGCCAGTTCCTTAAAACGTTGTCTAGTATTGATACATCCCACTGATTCCCACTGGTACTATTCCAAATGCTATTATAATAAATGCTTTGAAGGAAGAGCAATGCTGACTAATGAGCAATAGCTTACTAGAAAAAAGGTTAAAAAGAAGTAATCAATCATTTCCAACTTCCTTCTCACTATTCCCAGCAGTTAAAGTTACAAGAGCTACTGAAATAGGAAATGTACAGTATTTCACTTTTCAGGACCACTCAGGAAAATTATGCAGGCTTGCTCCTTCTCAGATTCACAGCATCTTTAAGAGAAGCTACTCAGGAAATATTACAAAATACCCTGTCCCTAGAAATCAGTAGTTGTTCCAAAAGATGTCTTGTAAAACATCTGTTCCCTTGCTACATGTGACAAAATGGTAAAGTATACATTCAGTTTCCTAAGCAAATCTTCTTCCTAAGTCTATAATGACAGAAAAATACAATCACCTTATACACTCATGCCATTTTTACACCTTTACTTAAGCTTCTTGTTGGTCTATCTATCAGCTCTTAGTGGAGATATTTGCATACAGCCCATTTTGATAGCATATGGTGGTCACAGGTAGCAGATGTTCAGGCCGGTGAGAGGAGGATTAATGGAAAGATGTTTCAGGGCCAAGTTATGTGTCAAGCCTGCCCTAGAGTCTGAAGAGCAATCTAATCTGGCCTGCTACCCCAGATGTGGTAAAGGAAACTATTCTAACCTCCACTATTACCAGCATAAGGAAGATCAACTGCCTTCTGTATGTCTCATTTTCTAATACAGTAACCCCCCGCCCATCACGGGGGTTAGGGACCCACCCCACCCGCGATGTATGAAAATCTGTGATATGCAGAAGCGGGTGGGGTGGGTCCTGGGGGCGGGGGGAGCTATCACGCGCCTGTCCGAGAAGTCTTGGGGTGGCGTGCGCCGGCGGCAGCAGGGGGATCTGACTTTCCGCTGCCGCCTGGCCACGCCACCCGAGACTTCTTGTCTGGGGCCATCTCCATTGAAATGCATTGCCACTGCATTTCAATGGAGAAAATTTTCCCCATTGGAAAACATTGGCTCAATGCTTTCCAGTGGGGAAAATTTCTCCATTGAAATCCATTGACTCAATGCATTTCAATGGAGATTGCCGCCGCCCCCCATGGCCCCGAGGCTTCTCGGAGTGCGGCGCGGCGGCGCAGAGTGACCCAATCGCCCACTGCTGCCCCCCGTGCAGCTCCGAGGCTTTGTGGAGTGGCGGCGCGGAGCGACCCGATGGCCCCCCGCCGCCCCCCGCGTGGCTCCGAGACTTTGTGGAGGAGCGCGGAGGGGCAGCGCGGAGCGACCCGATGCCCCCCGCCACCCCCCGCACAGCTCCGAGGCTTTGCGGAGGGGCGGCGCGAAGCAACCCGATGCCCCCCGCCCCCCCGTGTGGCCCCAAGGCTTTGCGGAGGAGCGCGGACAGGCGGCACAGAGCGACCTGATGCCCCCCCGCCGCCCCCCTGCGTGGCTCCGAGGCTTCACGGAGGAGTGCGGAGGGGCGGCGTGGAGCGACCCGATGGTCCCCTGCTCCCCCCCCCGGCGCCAAGGTGCAGGTACTGCGATCCCGCAATGTATTGGGATCGCAGTACCTGAACCGCGAAATGGCAGGGGTGACTGTATATGCTTTCACTTTAGGAGCTGAGTGTTCTTTTTTCTTCTAATAGACTAAATCCAACACTCAGTCCCTAACAGAGCATACCCACTAAATGAACTTGCTGAGTCAACACATCTGAAATGTCCAAATGATGGCACTAAAATTAGACTTAGCCCTCTGTCTCTCCAACCTACACTGCCTCTTGTTTCATCTCTTCACCTCCAGAATCCACACAGCCCCTTACACTTACTGCCTCCTGGAGTCAATGCATTCTGAAGGTTCAGTGACTCACAACTTGGGATGACCCAGATGTTCTTGGGCTGCCATTCCAAGAATCCCTGGCCAGCACAGCTGGTGGTGAAGGCTTCTGGGAGTTGCAGTCTTAGAATCTCTGGGTTACCCAAGGCTGGGAACCACTGGTCTAAGACAACCCATCTTCCTCACAGCCCACTCCACTGCAGAACAAGCTGACAGCCAATCTTCTGAAAACTTTGTATAGCTTATAAAGTTATAAAGCAGGGATCACCAATTATGAAATGCAATAAAAAGGTGTCAGAAGTTAAATTCACCCCCTCGTTTTTCTTGTCTTTCCATCCAATGATTCTTTCCCTCTACACACTCCAGCAGCTGACTTACAAAGTCAGACTTGGGCTTAGGGGAAAGGATTTAAAATAAAAACACATTGCTTACTGACTAATACAAAATGCCAAGCTTAATTCGAATCAGAAAATGCAAAAAATATGTACCTGCAAATAAATGCCAGAGGCCAGCAATGCTTGCTTTATGCAGATAATAATTAATTAGTGACAAGACAACAATAGAGTCCAGAAGTCAATAAAGGCTACTGTAAGGACACAAAATACATACTCTATATTGTGAATGAAGAATGTGAAGCTCTCTAGAAACTAGATTTTGTTAGACTGTAATTCTCATGGTATCTCACTGATGCTGTGTTGGCTAAGGCTGAGAGGAATGGTAGTTCAACAATACACTGATGCCCACGTTACTCACGTCTACTCTGTGTTATCATTCCCAGCAGACATCCTTTCTATTCTCAAGTTTGGTGATTGTACAACATCCTTTAAAATACAGCGGAACCTTGACTTACATGCTGCTTGACTTGCAGCATATTTGACTTGCAGCAAGAAGGGGCCTGTTTGACTTGAGTCGCAGGCTTTGACTTACAGCTTGGAGCCCCGGCATAAGGCACTGGAATCGAGCGGCAGCCACAACCCAGCATCGCCTCCAAACTGCTCCTGCCTTCTTCCTCTCCTCTGGCAGCGGCAGCGGCAGCTTTGGCGAGGCCAGCTCCGAGCACCTGGAGCTGGTCCTCGGCCTCACCGAAGCTGCCGCTGCTGCCGGAGGAGAAGAAGGGCCGGGAGCTCAGGGCTGGCCTCGCTGGTTAGACAGCTCAGTCTTTTAAAAAATCTGGCTGCAGAAGTCTGGTCCACAATGGAAGCATTTTAGTTGGGGAGCTGTACAGTTGTGGGACTCTAATACTAAGCATAGAGTTGTTCAGAACTTGGAATGTCAGGTTAAAAATAAGTAAAACAAATGTTAGACATTGTTGCTATGAACATTAAAAAGTGGAGGCGTATAACTTGTGGACTATAATTCCACTGCCTCCTCCTCTCTTTGAAGAGACATTTCATTTACATCCCCGGAAGGAATCTCCTATCCCAGTCAAATTTGGGTTAAATTGCTGTTTTCAGGGGTCTTTTTCATCATCTGGAATGGATTAATCCACTTTCTCATTACTTTCTATGGGAAAAGTTCGTTTAAGTCATGTTTGACTTAAGTCTAGACCTCTGGAATGGATTAATGACGTAAGTCAAGGTTCCACTGTACTGTAATACAGTAACCCCCCACCTATCACGGGGGTTAGGGACCCACCTGATCCACGATGACTAAAAATCTGTGATATGCAAATACAGGTCAGGTGGGGCCAGAGGGAGCAGCACACAAAGTTTAAAATCTCTTTAAGCAACGGAGCCAAAGGCATTTTAAACATTCCAGCAGCCCAGGCAAGCGGGGGGGGTGGATCTGACGTACTACCGCTGCTTACACGGGCTGCTGGAAGACTTTTTAGTCCTCCAGCAGCCCAGGCAAGTGGCAGTGGCGGGTCAGATCCACCACCTCCACTTGCACAGGATGCTGGAGGACTAAAAAGTCTTCCAGCAGCCTGTGCAAGCAGCGTTGGCAGGTCAGATCCACTGCCACTGCTTGCGCTGGCTGCGGACGGACTAAAAAGTCATCCAGCAGCCCATGCAAGCGGCGGTGGTGGGTCAGATCCATCAACGCCGCTTGCATGGGCTGCTTGAAGAAGTCTTTGAGCAGCCTGTGCAAGTGGTGGTGGTGGATCTGGCCCACCACCGAGCTGGAGCCCGGGCCTTGGGAAAGGGAAAAGAAGGTTTAAAAAGCCCAAGCTTTTTAAACCTTTTTTCCCGCCTTCCCCACGCCCCAGGCTTCAGCTCATTGGCACTGGGGTGGGGGAGAAAAACCTTTTGTTTTCCCACCCCAACACCTATGAGCTGGAGCCTGGGCATGGGGAATGGAGGAAGTTTAAAAAGCCTGGGCTTTTAAAACCCTTTCCCCCTTCCCCATGCCCTGGGATCCAGCTGATTGGCGCTGGGGTGGGGAAATAAAGATTTTTCTCCCCCACTCCAGTGCTAATCAGCTGGAGCCCTGGCATGTACTGTGGTCCTGCGATATAGTGGGACCGCAGTACAGGAACTACAAAATGGTGGGGGTTACTGTATCTATCATAGAATTAAATGGAGATTGCTGATTATACTGCTTAATGGTCCAAACTGACCCTGTAATTTATCTTTCAAAGCTACCCACATATCAGAGATTAGTGGCAGCAAGAGGCAGGCGTATGACCAGCTGCCACAATGACAATGAGCTTCAAAAAGTCCAAACGCTGGGTGTTTACATATAAGCACAAGTTCTTGCTGTGTGCTTTTTAATTTGTCCAAGTCCCCAAACTTCAAAGGAATAAAATAAAACACTCTAAGACTAGCTGCCAAATACATGTGTGTGTGTGTCTGAGCAGGAGAGCAAGAGCTTTCTAGATGTGATACGATAAGACGACAAACAAATTTTCTGCAAACGATAGCAGAAAAGCTAAGAGATTTTACTTAATTGAAAAAGATTAGAGCGTAGCATTTGCAAAAATATGTTACAGGCGATACTTTCATAGGCCACTATTAAAAATAAAAAAGGAACATTGCAAGCATTTGGGTAAGTAGTGTTCTCTTTAAATCTGCATGTACTGTGAGGCAGCTTAACTGGCATTTATGAAATTTTTACTTTTTTATGAACTGGAAGTGAGCACTGAACTGACAGCAAAAGCTATATTATGCCATGGTCAAGAGTAAAATGCTTTACAATGATAGTTGTCAAATTAACAGCTTCCATGGATTCCTCTGAATCTTCACTAGAAATCAGCAGATACTTTAGCCTTTTCCCTTCCCAAGAGACTTTGGTTTACAGATAAGCATTGATCTGATCATCCAGCCCCCTGGCTTTCTGATTTTGTTTGTCTTGCCCCCTCCATAACAATGCAGCTGAAAGAAGCAGGAGCACAGTAAGTAATGTAAAAAGCAAAGGAGTCCATTTTTGGCCATATTAACAGCAGTGAAGAACATTTCCAGCTTTGTACATTTCCTGTTTTGTAAGGAGTTACATAATGAACTACATTTTGGAAAACAACTTTCCACCCCCACCCTGATCTCCTTACAGGTGATTTACTGGCAGCACCAGACTGTTGGGTCTAGGGGCTGCTGTTGGAAGTTCCCAACAATTACCAACACAGCATCCCATCACTGTGGGGAATTAGAACAGCAGCTCCTGGATCAATGCTTACCACCACCACCACAACCCGGGAGGGCATAAAGCAGGTTTCAGGCGAGGACAACCCTGGGACCCCAGCAGTTGCCCAGGGATGATGTGGACTTGTGCCTGGCTTGCTGGCTAGTTCCCTCTACACTCTTTAATTTAAAACCCATCATTCCATTTTAGTTGTCTGTTCAGGGCTACAAACATAATGAGCATATTCTCAACCTTTCCACACAGAGTACTAAGTGCCGTTTAAAGCAATGAAACCCAATACCAGAAGGCCACTGCCAAAAGAGAAAAGAGTGCACATTTCTTACTTAGCTAAAATATATATATATATGAAAATAAACATGTTTGTTGAATTAGGCACTGGTCCCCGTGGATTGTTTTATCTCAAATTTGCAAATATTCAGGACACTCCAACTTAACAGCTCTGTTTAAGATGCTAATAATCAAATGGCTGGGAAATGACAGATATTGCAGACCAACAAAATTAATCCCCTTTGACAGCAAAGCTGGAAATGAGCCACCTGGCCCACATTTAAACTGACAAGAAGCTTTACGATCCACTTTTTTTAAAATCATAGAACATTTATTTGTCATAAAGAATGTGTAACAAGAATAAAAGGAACCGATTTCTCAATGGCAAGAATGACAAGATGGCACTTGCACCAACCTCAGGCAGGGTAACAAGAGGGCCTTGTTTCAGTTGTCTGTGGGCAAGCTACTAGTAAGTCACCTGAAACAAGCTACAAATTGACCAGTGACATCTTCAGAGGGTGGTCTCAAGAGTCTGCAGAACAACTTAAGCAGGTAGTGAAACCCTGAAGTGGCTCTTAAGAGATGGTTAGCTTCCTTCCTTCCTCTTGACAAGGATGGTAGTTGTGTGTGTGGATGCTGAGGAAGCATGAGACTAACACTGGCATTTGGTATTGTGGGGCATTTGCAGTAGCCCACAGGAAGCTGTCCCCAGGAACACCCACTCAGGCAGATAACAGCTGCCCACATCCATTTTTTCCTGTTTTGTGTTTTTTTTCTTTTATTTCTTGTTATGATGTTATATTAGGGCAGTGCATACTCTGAGAAACAAAACTGCCAGACAAAGTCATAGCCATCCACCATTTTCTTTTTCCCAGAAAGACTCGCCTACATCAGGATTTAACTGCCTACAAACCAGTGGAGTCTTGACTATGTTTCAATGTGTATCACAATCTTATTGCTAAAAACAAAAAACAAAAATAGCTATGTGTTGAGCAGTATTAGAGATAAGCATGACACAGAATTCAGATACAGTGGTACCCCGACTTAAGAGCAGCTCAACTTAAGAGCAATTTGACTTAAGAGCGGAAAACTGTTGGCATTTTAACTACCGCCTTACAAATTTTAGATATGGTCTGCTCGACTTACTTTTTTTTTTCATTTTTTGAATTTTAACTTATTTTTTCAATTTTTTAGATAGGTGCTCTGACTTAAGAGTAGTTTGACTTAAGAGCATGCCTTTGGAACAGATTAAATTCATAAGTCAAGGTACCACTGTATTTAAAGAGAAAGGCAGAGAACCCCAAAAGACTATGAGGAATCTGTGTTTTAGGAAGCAAAACATTACTAATCCCATTAAAATCTACTGTATTATAATGATAAGAGGTAGTAAAGGTGAGGCATGTGAGCACTCTTTATTTGTGGTCATAGTGACCTGTCAGTCACTGAACTGAGCCATTTCATTAATGTGCCACCTAATGTGGTGGTACACAGAATGAGACTATCACAAACATGTGGACACAGTTCTTCATGGTAATAAAGAAATGGCGGTCGGGTCATCCTTGACATTTAGACACAAACATTACAGTTGCATAAAACAGCACAACGGAGAAGAGATTCCCATATGTTTTTCCGCACATGCCAAGAGACATGTGGCATGTGAGTAAATGCATTACTATTCATATGAAATACAGTTACTGATGGAGAGAAAAGGAATGCCAGTTTGCCAGCATTAGGCATTGCAGCTGAATGGCGAGAGAACCCAGGTTACCCCATCACAAGCATAGTTTCCCATCTAGAGCCCAGGAGAAGAAATTCAGATGGCACCCATTGTCATGTGTACGCCTGCACTGCAGAAATCCCAGCGTATCTTGTCATGCGCTAAACAGTAACATGTTTTATTTAGTTTTAGCTTTAAAGAATTGTAGCCCACATTTACAGATGCTTAAATTACAATTTCAATAGACAACACAGTAACACAAACTGCTGGCCTATTCTGGCTACATTTCTAGCAGGTAAACAATTGGGCTACAATTGGTGGCGGCGTGGCGGCACATTTGGAAGTGTCAATGTTCATAATTACAATTTCCATGGCCATATACCACCATAAATGAAATAAAAATGTTTGGAGCTGGAATGGTCCATGTCAGTAACAGGGGGTATTTTTTTTTACTAAATTAATAGCTCTTATATGTAAATTCAAGAGGAAACCATCCACAAAAACTTTACATTACCATAGGAATATCACACAACACAATATTTTGTTACTGGGAAAACCCCTTTGTCTCCCAGGTACTGGAAGACAGCTGCTCAGGTCAGAGGCACAGAAGAAACATAAGGGAGCAGGGGTAGCAGATAATGTCATAGTTCCTGCAACATTAAAAAAAAATCCCAGGGCTTTAACTCTGCAAGCCCTGGACCTGTGAAACCACTAGCTAGAGTTCCCAGACGCTTACATCAATTCAAATGTATTAGCTCATAATGCGGCACAAAGCTCTTCAATATTTTTTGTGCAATGGTTGAGGGGGAGAGGAACTGCACAGAAAAAGACCCCCAATGCAGTGTAGCTGATACCTCAAAACGGTCTCTGCTATACCACCGACTTTCAGTTCAAGATTACTTTGTTTACACATATCTTTCAAAATTGCTAATGAGAGCTTGCCAAGGAACAAAGAAGAGTTCCAGCTGCATTGTAGCAAAAGGTCAAGTCATTTCAGAGAAGCAAATGTCTTCTTGCATCTTTACCGATGGGAACTTTTTCCTCTCACAGCCTATGACCCAGACATAATCTACCTCCTCTTTTGGAAATTTTTAAAACATGGGAATTCTTAAAATAGAATCCTAGAGAGAGGAAAAAAATTAAAAGCAGTGACTTCTGGCCCATTCCACTCTCTAAATCAGCCTTATCTCATTCCCCAAAAGGACATCTTTGTGGGGTGTTTTAGTTTGCTTTTGCCACCATTCATATTAGAAGAGAGGCTTAAAAATGATAATATGAATAGCTGCTGGCATTATGTGAGAGACCTGCTGGACCACTAGAGACCTAAAACCAGAGCTTAGAGAAAGCTACATTTAAAAACTACTACTGCCAGAATACTCAATCAAACATGAATTGTGTCAGATTCTCTGAGAGAGGTCTGGAAACAAGACCTTAATGTAGAGATAAAAAAGGAAGACTGGGGGGAAATCTGGAACATGAGAATCTTGAGATCATTATCGGTTAGGATAAAAGAAAATTATTTTAAATTGGTTTCTAGATGGTACTTGACTCCAATTAGGTCGAATAGAATGAATGCTGAATATTCTAAGATTTGCTGGAAATGTGAAAAAAAGATAGGTACATACATGCATCTCTGGTGGGAATGTGAAATAGTTCAAAAGTTTTGGAAAATGGTTTTTTTAGAGCTAAGTGAGATGATTCAAGTAGATATTGATTGTAATCCAGAGATAGCATTGTTATCATTGTCAACTAGTAAAGATTATGATGTTACAACCAAGGAACTAATAGCAAATCTTATGACAGCCGCTAGATTAATTATAGCAAGAAACTGGAAATCCAAACTAGATCTCAAGATGGAAGATTGGTATAACGAACTTCGGGATATAGCCATAAACGATAAATTGTCCTGTAGCTTAAAAGTTAAATGAGGAGAAATGAAAAAAGACATTTTTTATGACATTTGGGGAAAATTTATAGACTTTGTATTAGTAGAGCTCTACTTTTCCACCTCTGCAGTGGAGGCCGTCCAGACCCTTGATCGCTGCCTGGTTGCAGTACTGGATTGGACCAGGACTAACAGGTTCAGGCTCAACCCTGGGAAGACTGAGGTTCTGTTCTTCAGGGGTGGCCCGGATGGGTACAGTGGCCCTCTTCCCAGTCTGGGTGGGTCCGCCCTCCAGCTGGTGGAAAGAGTGAGGAATATGGGCATCGTCCTAGATCCAGATCTGTCCCTGGATTCCCAGGTGGCAGCTGTGACCAGGTCGGCCTTTTACCATCTTAGGCTTATCGCCCAGATTCACCCGTACCTTGATGGGGACTCCCTGAGAACAGTGGTGCAGGCGCTGGTCATGTCGAGGATAGATTATTGTAACACTCTCTACATGGGGCTTCCTTTGAACCTTGTTCGGCGACTGCAGCGGGTACAGAATGCGACAGCCAGGTTGGTGGTTGGTGCAGGCAGGTTTGACCACATCACCCCCATCCTGGCTCGTCTGCACTGGTTGGTTCAAGGTGTTGGTTTACAAAACCCTCCATGGCCTGGGTCCTGACTATATGGCAGAGCGTATCTCCCTACGATTAGAGCTCGCCCGACCCACCCGATCCTCCATGGCTCTCTCGCTCCGGGTGACCACCCCAAGGGAGGCCTGTAGGGTAGTAACCCATAAGCGGGCCTTCTCGGTAGCCGGCCCAGCGCTTTGGAATAAATTACCGAGCGAGATACACCAGGCTCCTTCACTGGCATCCTTCAGGAAAGCCATTAAAACCTGGCTGTTCAGGGATGCCTTTGGCAACCACTAGGGTTGAACCAAGTCCTTTTTTTTTGTCTAGTTTTAGGCTGCTTGCCTAATACCTTTTTATCCTTTTAACTGATGCTTTGTTTTTAACCTTTTGTGTGAAGTGCCAAGAGTTCCCTTTGGGAAATGGGAGCGGTATATATATGCAAAAATAAAATAATTAATAAATACACAAGCCCCAACTGTTTTCATATATTAGGACAATAATTTGCTACCTATTTGGATTTCTCCCTGCAATCCCTCATACCATCCTTCACTTACCTGGCTCTGGAGCCCCTAGTGTGTGAGATAGTCATTGCAGGCAGGGTGACCTGTGATAACCCCCAGGAGGGGGGTATGGTATGGTGGTACAAAACCAGACCCCTCCACAGCCTGGACTTGGGCTGCCCACCCAGAATGCACTAGCTTGCATGCAAATCCCACCCTGAGTTAGAGTGGGTGCCTTGCCCTAAGTGCTGACAGTATTAGTATCATAGCATGTCAAACCACTAATAAATTAAAACTCTGGTTATAGCTTTAAAAACAACTGACCCATTCCATAAGAGAAATATGGTAAATCATCTGTAAAAGGGAAAATCAGGACAGAACTGAACTGAACTTTGCTTTCTGAAGTACAGTTGAGCACACACCCTGCCCATAGGTGAATTCAAGATCAGGCTTTGCGCTCAGATTTGTAGTAAATCATTTCTAGCATCATTCCTTGAAATGCCAAATTTATGGGGGGGGGCCTCTTTCTTTACTGCACATCTTCCATTAACAGCAGCTGCCAGTGTCTTGCAGAAAAGATATTGTACAGTGACTCACCATCATCTGGCGAATTTGAAACATTTCAGCTCCAGTACTAGAAAGACGATTTGGAAATGAAATATTAACAAAAGATCCAGGGAGAGTGCTGGGACCAGCATTGTAGACCTTAAAAATAAGATGTAAAGAAGAATGAGCACATACTACTTTAAAAGCCATATTACTATAAAAGCTACAGCTGACCTTTATTGATTCTAAGTGGCATAAAAACAGTTCCAAAAACCATTACAGGTTTCTTCTTACTAATTCCTAAGAGACCCATGAACTGTGCCTACAACAATAAAATGGAGGGGGGGCATGGGTTGCACCATTAAATTGAATGAAAGCCTTCGTAAGACAGATTAATGAGTTCATACACCTTAAACTGAAGGTCACCACATGGCTGAACTTGCCCATACAGCATCCCTGATGGTGGCCCCTTGAGATGACACAAAAGATTTCAATTTGAGCTACAATTCAATACCAAAACTTGCTTTAAGTAACTAAAATTGAGTCTTATGATATATCAAGTAAGAATAAAGAAGTAAATATTAGTGTTTGGGCAAATAGCTTTAAATGCTCTATAGGCAGTTTAAACACCTTTTAAGCAAGAGGGGTGGTAATGGGGTCCTGTAGAGTCTGCACATAATAGCTTTAATGCAGATTCATTGCAATTAGAGATGGGCATGAAACAGAAAAATAGTATTTCACTTCATTTCTGTAGTAGTTTTGTTTCATTTGTAATGAATTTTAAAGTAGTTTTGTTACGATATGAAACAAAATAAACACTATGTTCCCCTGGATCATAAATGACCAAAATAGCAGGGGAGCTTCCTCAAGTGATTCTAGATAACCCCCTGAAATCTGGAAATGTTTGGAGTTGGGGCTACTGAGTTATGAAGCTCCAAAGGGGTGCCCCTAGGGAAAAATATTTCTAATTGGATTCTAAACTTCGGAACCTAAGGTGAGGGCAAGCTGTGGCTTGACTTCCAATTCCAATTAGAAAGATTTTTCCTAGGGGCACCCCCTTTGGAGCTTCACAATTCAGCCCCCTGAACCCCAAACCTTTCTAAATTTCAGGGGGTTACGTAGAATCGCTTTAGGGATTTCCTGTGCCACTTTGGTGGCAAAACATAGCTGGGACAAACAGATCTTGTGTGTTCCCAGAGGCATTTCGTGGGGCCACTGTGAGATACAGGTAGCTGGACTAGATGGGCCTTGGGCCTGATCCAACATGGCTGTTCTTATGTTCTTAATTTGTTACCTAATGAAACAACAAAACAATGTTTCATCTTTCATTTTGTGCCCATCTCTAACTGCAATGTATCTTACTGGGTTTGCTGTAAAATGTGGAAACTGTGAGTGGATCTCTTGTCTCTTTTGCTGAGGGTGAGTTTGGACCTGGAACCTCCAAGTCCAAGTCTGGCAGTGGAACTGGCTGTGCACCAGAACATTCTCTTTCAGCAATGATCAAGGCAATCAATCTGATGGGGATCTCTCTCTCTCTCTCTTTCTCTAATAATTAGCCTAGAAGTTTCAGCCCTGTATACATCTCCATCAATGTGCAAGCTTAAACATTTACATTTTGAAAAACAAACAGTTTCAAATCAGATGTGGACATCTAGGTTTAGAAGTTAGTATCTGCATACACAGTGGTCTATACATGGTGCTGTTCAGAATGCAGCTGACTCTAAATATCCAAACATCTAGACTTCATTCTCCAAACACGGTTCATGTTTTGAGGAATGTATGAATGATAAAGAGAAGGCCTGTACCCTGCCAAATGCTTGTGAAGTCCCAGAGGCACATAAAAGGGGGGAAAGAATCCAGCTACAACTACAATGAGCTCCAACTGTTGCATGAAATGCAAGGTTAATAAAACAAATTAGAAAACACATGGTCTTGTAATTCTGTAGTGGGGGGAAATGAGTCAATAAATAAGGGGGATTTGGATATCCATGATGAAGCAGATAAGAGGTTCATTTAAAAAAAACCCTCTTCATTTTTGGTTTCCCTGTATGTTCTTTAAACTTTAAATATTTGTACCAGATGCTTTATTTTTAGCAGAGAATTAGGATCAATCTAGTTTCTTTTCCACAATGCAGGTACACGTTGTTTCTTTCAATACAGAGCTTTTTTAAAAGTCCTAAAAACACATAAGCATGTCAAAGACAAAATGAAGGTTTATCTGATCTTTGATTTAAAATTCTGGTACTGGAAAAAAAAATCCGCATTCATGTGAGCTTTGCTAGACCATGCTTGCTGTAGTAATTCTTTGGAAAAGACATGTCTAAAACATTTTTCTCACAGAGTTGAGAAATAAATGAGATTAGGAATGAGTCAATGGGATCTGGTTAAAAGGGATATCTTCCATAACTGTTCTTTTCTCAGTGCCAAAGCATGCTCCATTCTCATTTTAAACCTTTGTAGTGGGAGGCTATTGTGGGAGAGTGTGAAAGTATTTGTTTATTCATGAAGCGTGACTCTCACTCTGAATAGGATTTTTTTTCTCCCACAATACGCACTACACATTTCTGCTTCATCTCCAACTGCCTAGAATTAAACTCTAAAAAATGCTCATCATGAAAAATGCCAGAAAAAGACAACAGAGGTGACAGGTAAATTAAGGGAAAGGTGCGATTTGCAAATTAATGCAGGAGCAGACAAGGATGCTTCTCATTTTTCTCAAATCCAATGCCCATAAGCCTTCACTACATTCAGTATACTAGCCAGGCCTGATGGGAGCTATAGGCAAAAAGCAGCAAGGATGCCAAAGTTCCCCACAGTTGAAACTAATGTCCAGGAAGTTGTTGTTGTGTCATTACAGTCATGACTGACTCTTTGTGACCCCATGTCCATGGAGTTTTCTTGGCAGAAATACTGGAGTGGCTTGCCAGTTCCTACTCCAGGAAGTGTGTGTGTGTGTGTTGTGTCATTAGAGTCTTGACCGACTCTTTGTGACTCCATGTCGATGGTGTTTTCTGGGCAGGAATACTGGAGTGGCTTGCCAGTTCCTACTCCAGGCGCCTACAACACCTGGTATTCCCTAGTGGTCGCCCATCCAAGTACTAACGACGGCTGACCCTGCTTAGCTTCCGAAATCAGCTGAGATCGGATATGCTTAGGTACTGCACCCCAAATTCCGACTTTCAGCCTGAAGACCGAAATGGGCATACATTTTGTTCATTGTTAAATCAGAGATACTTTCTTTAGGCATCAAAGCTTTTAATTCATCTGCTATTTATTTTCTCATCAGTCCATTATTCAATTATTTAATAAAACATCCCCCATTAAATTCTAAACCATGAATACCAAACCACAGAACCAAATCTGAGCTATCATTTGAAAGCCATATAAAATTGGCCTAAATCCTACCTAAATATAAAATTTTGCCTAAATCCTACTTTTCAACTATGTCTGTGGTTCACACCTTTCCTTACAAAATGAAGGCCACCTAAATCATTTTACTTAAAAAATGAGAGCGCATATAAGGAAGTGGGTTTGATCAGCAAATGATGAGATAAAATATAGCAGTTAGACTTTAAGGAAAGCAGACCCCGCATTGTGGGAAAAGACTAGGAAGAAGAAGGGTTAGCCTTGAAGGTGCCACAACTTTTCCCTCTCCTTTTTTGTTTTTGTTTTTGCCTGATTTACAAATCAAAGCCTCTATTTTCTGCTGCTCAGTCTGGAAACTCAGTGGCGTACACAGGGTGGCCACTTACAGAACACTAAAAAAGAAGACATGCATCATCAAACAATTTTCAAAACCAAGGCTTGTCCTTGCTAAAGGGAGACATATAGAGAGCTTATATTCAGATCTCCCTGGTTTGAAACTAACGGAACTTAAACATGATCACTGCTTCGGAAGGAGCTTTTACTGTCAAGAATGAATATGCAGAATTTATAAGCTGAATACAGCCGACAGATCTGAGAACTCTTTCAAAAAAAAAATCACATCTGTCTAGAGTTCTCAAAATATGTGAGCTAACTCTTGTACAAGAAGCCACACTGTTAACTGCTACACCCATTGCCCAGCTGTTTCAAGGATAGTGGCAGACCCTGTATCAAGCTGGTAACCCAAGACTGCTCTGGGGCATGCTATCAGGCCAGGGCTGCAAAATCTATGATACTGTATTTCCACCCATATAAAGTAGCTTATCAGAAGCAGATAAAAGTTTTGGCTGACTCTCCACCCACCCACCCCACCCCGTCTACCTTGGACAACAAAATTAACAAGCTATTGCTTTTCTTCCAGGTCAGGGGACTTGACAAGCAACCAGGATTGTGAACAACAACTCGTTAATTAGCACCAATCTCATTGTTTTCTCCCTCTAGCTCTCTCCTTCAAATAAAGGAAGTACATTAAGCTGAAAGGGTGAGACTGACCTAAGGCCATCTATGGCTCAGCGGATATTTAAAACTGGCACTCCCAAGTCTTATACTATTGGTTCTCACAAGATCTCTGGCTCAGAAATGAACTGACTATATTGGCATAATGAAGGCATGGACTGAAGTTTAGTAGGGCACTTGATTGACTGATTGATTCGTTTTGTATTTTTCTACTAAATTGAATTGTGCCCTCAAAAATAATGATGTCTTGCATCCCCAAATGTGTTATTATAGGATGTGGACCTTGGAAGATTTTGGAAAAAGGAACTGCTTCTGCTTTTGGCAAAAACGGTACTGAACAAGGTCAGTGAAGGGAAGCCCTGTGGTTGGAAAATTAGATGTAGCCTGGATACAAAGAACCATACACTGCCTTTCACATTCTAAAGCAGTGGTGGTGAACAGTTGGCACTCCAGATGTTTTGAACTACAACTCCCACAGTCCTTTGTCACTGGCAATACAGGCTTGGAATTCTGGGAGTTGTGGTCCAAAACATCTGAAGTGGCGAAGGTTCGCCAGCACCGTTCTTGCATTTACATCTCCTCAAAAATACGTTCTCCTTATTCTACATGGCCAGCTGCTCCAGAATCAATGGGAAGTTTTCAAAACATTTGGTAACATGGCATGGCCAGGTGAGTACGGAACAGTGCTCAAAGAAAGAAAGAATAAGACAAAGGGTCTCTGGATCCCAATCCACATTTGTAAATTTTCTGGCACCATAACTGGCAAGCCACTCCAGTATTCCTGCCAAGAAAACTCCCATGGACATGAGGTCACGAAGAGTTGGTCATGACTGTAATGACACAACACACACACCATACTATTATAGACAGAAACATTAGCTGAGCAATGTAGCAACCAATAATCCAACCCCATAGGTTTCAATAATCAATATACAGATGACACTATCCATTCTGTCATCCCTCATAGTCACATATGTCTTAACTGACAATCATATACATTTGTAAATCCCAAAGTGGTTACTGGGGATTTCTCTCAGGCAATGTGTCTGTGACTGAAGTCATAGGCCTAAATCCAGTGTAATGCAGGCAGACTGGAAGGCCTTACTGGTTTAATAGCACTGTTTATAGTAGTGTGCAAAGTGTGTACAACTGCAATTATCACAGTGCAACTATGAAAAATAAGAACTGCTTACACAGTGAGGTACCAAAGGCCACCTCATGTAAGCAAAGAAAATGTGTACCTGCCTGCTCCAATTGGAGTTGTGCAAGCATAGGTTGGCAATAGAGATGGGCACGACTCAGAAAAAAACCTTCGTTTTCGTTTTTGTTTTCGGCTAGGGTCCGATTCGTTTCGTTTCCGTTTTTCGCGAAAATTCGCAAAAATTAGTCGGTTCGTTTTTTCGTTGTCGTTAGTACTGGTTTGGGGGGGGGTAGCGGGCTCCTGGAGGCAGCTGCAGGAGTCAGCCAGAGCCACAAGTGACGGACTGGCAGACTCTTTGCACATGCTGCGTTTCACATACTTGTATGTAGTGTAATGCAAGTAGATCTGGCTTAGGATTAAGATGGGTTAGCAGTGCACAAGAGCTAGGGTTAGGCTAGTGACGGGTGAGGTTAGGGTGAGTATTGGGGTGCACCTCTGGGGGCCTCTCTGACCCACTTAGAAGGACAGTGTACTGGTGTATGGGTTAGGCTTAGGCTTAGGGTTCAGGTTCGGGCTACGATTAGTGGGCTGTTTATGCCCGATTGGCACATCCCAGAAGTCTCTGTGGTCAACCTGGCCAAGTGGCCTTGCGATTGGTGGAAAATTTGCATGTTGCACTCTCATGGGCGAGCCCATCATTGCGAATGCACAGGTGTAAAAAAATGAAATGAAATGAAATAAAATAAAATCAACGGAGACGTTTTTTTGCAAGACAAACCCACTGCTGCTACTGTAAAAATTCAAGCA
>JAHTLZ010003542.1:36078644-36136734 GCA_023846285.1 Phrynocephalus versicolor
TTATTTATTTATTTATTTATTTATTTATTTATTTATTTATTTATTTAAGAGTATTTTTACCCCACCTTTCTCCTTGGAAAAGGACCCAAGGCGGCCTACAGTAATGAGGGATAATATACAGTTCAGTACAATTAAGACATGTTCAAGAATTAAGAAACGGGAATTGAGGAACACATAGTGTCAACACAAGGCTATAAGTGGTTATAAATACAAAATCTATGTAATCCTATAGATTCGTATGAAAGACACATAATAGGTAGTCCACCATTTAGGGAAAGCTTGCCTGAAGAGAAAGGTCTTTGCCTGTTTCTGGAAAGACAGCAGAGATGGGGCAGTCCTGGCCTCTAGTGGGAGGGAGTTCCAGAGTCAGGGTGCCTCAGCCAAGAAGGGCCTTTCATGTGTTCTTATGAGACACACCTGTGAGGGTGAGGGTGGTGGGATGGAGAGAAAGTCCTCTCCTGATGACCTTAAGACCCAAGCCAGTTCATACTGTGAGATTTGATCTTTGAGGTAGCTTGGACCCAGGTTGTACAATGCTTTGTAGGTTAGGGTCAGCACCTTCAGTTGTGACAGATAGCTGATTAGCAGCCAGTGGAGCTGCTTTAATTGGGGTGTAATGTGATCTCTGTATCCCCGCCCCAGTCAGCAATCTGGCTGCTGCATTTTAGACCCGTTGAAGTTTCCTGAGACTTTTCATCGGTAATCCCACATAGAGCACATGACAGTAGTCTAGTTGGGACATTCCTAGGGCATGTGTCACCGTAGCCAAAGCTGGTTTCTCAAGAAACTGGCAAAAGTTGTGTACTAGCCTTAATTGTCCAAATGCACTCCTGGACACAGCTGTGACCTGGGCATCCAAGGTCAAGGATGACTCCAAGAGCACCTTCAAGCTGCAAACCTCTTTTTTCAGTTGGAGGGTGACCTCATCCAGTACAGGTTGTATCCCTATCCTTTGCTCTTCCCTTTCAGCCATTGTATGTTTTTAAGTAACATAATGGAAATTTTGAAATAAAAAAGAAAATGGGTTTGAAAGGAACTGGTAACAACAAATAAACCCATGAAAGAAATGTTTACAAAGCTCTCAGTCCAATTCCAGTTTTTTTCCCCTTAGGTTAGAATGGTGAAAAATGTGTGCATTGTGGAGATGTGAACTGATTTTTTTACAGAGTGCACAAATTCATCAGTCTGCCTTTATAAATGAACTACCATAAAGGATACTTTTCTAAGACTTGTGGGTCATTTAATAAATACAGGCCTCTGCATCTCCTTTGCAAATTTGCTATAATGCATGGGTGACGGCGGCTGTGAAGCACTCCAGATATTGTTGAAACTGCAAACCCCAGCATTCCTCTCTGCTGAATATAATAGGCAGGGTTGAAAGGACTTGCAAGTCAACAATATCTGGAGGGCTGCCCTCTCCCACCCCCTACATAGTGGAGTTGCCCTAAACTCCTTGGGAAACTGAGTGAAGAATAATAAATAAACCAGAGAGAAGTAATGAGAAGCAAACATTTCTGCCTGCAGTGTAACAGATGTTAGTAAAGGTGACTCTACTGTGTTTTTATTCTCAGGTTTGGAGGGTCAAAGGGCTTGGTGGTTCTGTGTACCACTGCAGGGGATCTTCAGATGCATCTTTCAAACTGTGCACTCCAGCAACATTTGGAGTGCCCTTGTCAAAAAGCAAAAGACAGTCATATATGGCATTTATTATAGTTACATAGCAACCAACAAAACAGCAAGAGTTACAAAGGAAGGCAGGAAATAGAGCAGAACACGCAAAAGCAATTTTAGCCAAAATGCTGTCCTACGCTTTGTAATCATTGTGAGAAAGTACTGATGTTATATCAATGATTTTGCTGGTCAAGATGGATAAGAACTGTATTTCGACATATTTGGAGGAATCTGAATTAGAGAATGCTGATGCATAGCGTGGTAAAGCACATTCTTTGTACTCCTGACATCACTTGGTAGGAAAGACATCTGTACGGAATCCTGGAGACAAACCACAAACCAGAGCAACCTCATCTTAACCCACATCCAAACAATGCCCTTCACAAGTTTCAGACTACAGTAATCCATACGACCAATCCTTATGGTTTCCAGAAGATGTAATCTCGAGATATCTGGTGATGAAATATAAAGAATATATTGGTGACAAATAGACAAAAAAGTATGAGCCTGATATGGTTGTGAACTGGTCCAAACTGGGATTGGATTTGGGGGGTGGGGGTACTGTATAAATTCAATAGTGCTTGGAACTGATGATGTTAAATAAAAGGCATTAGAAGCACCCAACTATATATTGAATAAGTGGTAATGCCATTTTTTAAAAAGCAATGCAACAACATGTTACAATTTTGCATTCTGGCATAAAGAGTAACATTCGCTAAATACTTTAAAACTTACTTTTGGCGTAATCTGGGAATATTTTTAATTTTTAATTCCTTGTGGCTTGAAGAAACATGTTACCACACAGTAACACAGAAAAATATTTCCATGTAAAAAGGAAAAAGTTGCTTCCCAAACTTAATAGGCAATGAGCAATGAATGAATTACTTAAAAGGATTGTTTCAAATTCTGGCTGAAATCTGCTGTGGTACAAAAGGCATAACTTTTAGAAGCACATTGCAGTAAGTTAAGAAATCACCATATACATTATCTGCTACGTGCTAAGCCATATGATTTTGACCTCTTGTTTGATTGATAGTATTGCCCCTGCTGCAATCAAATAGATCTGATAAAGAATGAAAAAGAATATGGGGGGGGCTGTCAGGCATGAACAGAGAAACATACAAATCCTTGCACTGTTGCTTCAGAATATTTCACATTCTCTTTAAGAGACATATGGTATTCTAACGACTGCTTTACTATTAGCAAATACGTAACTCAAGTTTTCTGAGCCTTCTTTCTAGAAAAGGGAGGGAGGAAAAAATGATGAAAAAAAGTATTTTCTTTGGCATTGATCACAGATTTCTTGCTCTCTTCCATGATCTCATTAGTAAGTGCTGAAGGCACACCCACACACCCAAACTCAGCAAATTCTGGTTTCATGTCTTGCTTATTTGGGGAGAGTTGAGTTCAATAAACTTAATTAGAGGAAACCTGTCTCTTGTTTCCCTCACCCCAGTGCAGCTAAGCCTATTTTTGGATCATGAGATCAGAAGCATTGACGTACACAGGAAATCTCCAAGTAAAGGAAGGAAAGGGAAAAGGAACACCCGGGGGGGGGGATGTCAGCATTTTCAGAAAACCCCCACCCCCACCCCACCCCCATCGCCAAGTCTACCTTTTAAAGTGCTGGAATACAAGTTTGCACATATAAAAAGTATCCAGTGTCCAAGAACATGAAGCTAAAGATCCAAATTATGACAAGAGAGCATTATATTGAGCTAAACATACACATCATTTAAAAAAATACCTTGGATCAGGATGTGTATGTATTTGTTGGGGTCCAGTAAAAATAAAGACTTGCAACTGCCAGGAAGTCTTGGAAGGAGGTGGGGATGGTCTGCCAACATGCAATACCAAAAACAAAAAAATGCATGAACAGTTTTTGCATTTATTACCTGAAGCTGAAATAGGGACTTTGTGTAAAGACAGTTAACTATCAGAAACTCAGTTCATTCCCAGAGTAAGAGCCAGTTTCTTCTTGTGAGGAAGCATTTTTTTCCCTTGCTTGCTTGCAATGTTCACCTATCCACCCATTTGCTCTGGCTGGAAGGATACTATGGTCAGTCTGCCTAAAGCTGTGCCCTGCAGTGGTTTGATATGCACCATTTCGAGAAACAAACAATTTTGTTTCTAGAATGTAATTTCCTTTGCTTTTGCATGGGGAGCCAAAGAGCAAATGTACCAAGAAGGCTCAGTGGTCTTCTTTCCCTTCAAGCTTTTGGACATTATTCCTAGGGTTATGGTTAACTGCAACCATATGATGGGTTTTCCCTTTTACGGTATTTTAAAAGGCGAGCAGGGACTTTTCGTCTCGATAGACCCAAATTGAGGGTGGGAAGGGGGTGCTTTGTTTGATATGCTGGGTGTTAAACCGTATCTGGGACTTTGAAGCTGTCTCAACACCAGCCTGCCTCCTGATACCATCATCTGGTATATTCCATCTCACCAAAAAGACTCTCAGCACCTGAAAGACAACGTCCTCTATCAAGATTGCATTTCTGGTACAATGCTTTGATAAAGATAGCAAGTTGCTATTAAAAGCTTAGCTTACATTTTTTTTTTTAGGCGTGACCAATAAAGGTATCACCTAGCCTACTTCTGAATCTGTTTTTCTGGTCACATGGCTCAACCCACTTTTTATTTCTACGGTATTTTAAAAGAAACCATCATTTCTTTTTTTAATAATTCTGCTTAATAAAAACATTTAATTGGAAATGAATTCATACACAGTACTCTCCTTTCTAGTTTAAGAGTTTGTGTTGCCCAAAAGCAAACCATGCTAATCTAGTTGGTAAGACGTTTAAAGGGCTCTATCCTCTTCCCTAAGTATGCACGCCCAGTTTCTCATATAACCAGGACACAAAAGCTATCAAAAATGCAAGCAATTACAGTGTTCACTGGAAAACATACATTAGAAGATCATGGCAGCCTGTCTAACTTTCTAGATGCAACTTCTTCATCATAGAATTCCTCTTTAAAAGAAGATATACCATCCTTTTATCTCTTCTATATAGGTCTTCAATGTTTTCACCTGTTCATTATTTTCTCCAGGTCAGATAGTGTGCTTCCCTGTTGGTCATTCAGCACTGAAAATCTAGATTTAAAGTTCCCTTTCATTTATTGAATCTTCCAGAAAAGATTTTTTGTTTCCCCCCTTTTGTTCTTTTCACTGGTTGTTGAAGTAGTTTCTTTGACTCTGTATGAGAAGCACTGAAAAAGTGCATTCAGGGTTCTGACTCGACTTCTGTCACCTTTTACTTCTTACCTGTCCTCTACCATTTTAAGTGTTTTTTCAGTCACCTATGTAGGTTTTTGGTTTGTTTTCAATACAGGAATAGTCTTTTGCATTTTCCCCTACTAATATTTCTAGCTTTAAGGCACAGTTCTTTGGGGTCACAGCCTTTTATAATATACATGGCTGCACAACTAGAAGGAATGGAACACAAAATCATAACATCTTATTTATTGCCAAAATAGGCAACCCATGCCCCACTTCCCAACAACACAGATAAAACTTATCTTTGTGTTGTTTCCACATTAGTTTTCGCAATTTCCTGTGATATTTCATCCAGTACAGAAGTAGTACTTGTCTCACAGAGTAGTTTATGCTTCTGTGGAACATTCATCACTATTCTGTATGGAAACTGTATACATAAGAATTTGTCAGAACTAACTTCAAATGACAACCTTAAGCCTTGCTTCTACAAACCCATCATGTAATAAAGCTGCAGGCATCAAGTACATGCACATAAATATTAAGGCTTTTATATAATTAAACTTGATTTAAAGTAAGGAAAAGATAGTTTTCAAAGCACTGAAGTACAACTGGGAGTACAATTGTGAGGGGATGTCCCACAAAAATTCAGGAGTTCAGACAGGCAGGCAGGCAGACAGATATTCATCTACAGCTCTTAAAGGAGACTGCTTACAAATTGCTTATCTGATGCAATGGACACTGATGACAGTTCCTAACTTCTTGATGCCACATATTGTCTCATAAATAACATCCTTTAAGCTCCAAGCTGAAAACAGACATACACAAAAATTGCATAATAACAAAGCCAAGACAGATGCCCAAAAGTTTTTCTTTTATTTATATTCATTTTCCCGAATGTAACTCCTTCTAGCCCATCAACAAAAAATGGCATGACATAAGTTAACCGCTGTTAAGATTGGTTGGATGTGAAGATTATCTGCCCCTGCTCAGCAGCTTTTTTTGTTTTTCTACTAGCAGCCCACAAAGGTATCACCCATAGTCTAGTTTTGATTTTGTTTTAATGGCTGCTTGGCTCCAAAGCTCTTTTTACTGCAATGGAACAAGATAGCACCACAAAGGAGCCGCTTCCACCATGAAGAAGGCAAAAGAAACATCTACAGCAACAGGACATGAACACTAGGTGCTGTGATATCATCTCTCCTCAATTGGGTCTTAATTGGATCTACCTAGTGGGACTTTTTTAAAATTCTCCCCCCTCCAAAAAACAAAAACAAAAAAAAACTTTCATCCCCACCCCCTAGTGGAGAGCATGTGTTTTTGCATCAACCTCCTACTTCTAACCCATATCTGGCCAATCAGGAGCTCTGTGCTTCGTAGAGCCAACAGAGAGATGATGGTTGTAAGCAAGAGGGAGGTGCCCATACCATGCAGTTCTTTCTCTGAATTGGCCTGTAAAGTCCAGCCCCTTCGGATCATGCTGCTACTCTGTGCCTTCCAAGAAAAAGCCTGGCATCCATCTTGTCATGTGAACTTTTAAGAACTCTCTCCTGCCAAATTACATCCCTTGCCATGTTTTGGACTGTTATACCTGCTTTGAAAAAGAGGGCTTGTGCTCTCAAAAGCTCGGCAACTTTTTTTGATTTTCTACTAGCAGCCTACGAAGGTATCACCCATAGTCTAGTTTTGATTTTGTCTGGAAACAAGAAGTTCTGGAAACACACACACACACACACACACACACACACAGAGAGAGAGAGAGAGAGAGAGAGAGAGAGAGAGAGAGAGAGAGACAGACAGACAGACAGACAGACAGACAGACAGACAGACAGACAGACAGACAGACAGACACTAGTTTGATTGTCTGTCTCTCTCTGCCTCTGCCTCTGCCCCCCCCCTCTCTCGTAGGGTAATATTGATCTGATTTCAGCTCAGAGGTGGAGTTGTTTTCTCTTTCTCTCTGAATGCTTTGTGGGATGTGCTGATGCAAGATTATGAGAGTTAGTTCATTCATTTTCTTCCAAAAAAGGAAAGGCCTTTCCCCTCCATAAGCAAGGTTATTACAATCAAACACCATTAGAGTTACAGGGTTCTGACAGAGATTCCCTTAAGAAATTCCTGGCACAATCTCATTTTAAAGTCACTTTTGTTTTCTCTTTTTAAATCTTTGCTGGTCTCCTTCCTTCCTTAAAGGGAGACTCTTTTTTGGGGAGGCAGTGGTAGCGGAACCATGATTATATTAAGAACAACTTTAAAAACCTCTGTTTATTACAGTGTGAGTTAACATGTCACAGAAGGGATGAAAGTGAAGGTTGCTGCTGATATTGTCAATATAAGTGATTAAACAATTGTAAACAAACTGTGGGGTGCAGTAATGTGAAGTATTGGGGGGGGCTTATGAAGAATTTTGCCTGTCTGCTCAGAGTCCTGCCCAGGTATTAAGTAAAAGGATAGAGATACTATCAGTCAAGGAAAATATCTATGTATGTGTATCCTTGAGTGATAGCATCTGAATTTCGATATCATGGCATTGCCAAAACATGGGAGAGTATATTATTTTAGGTTCTTTTTACAAGCGTTTCTAAATATCTTCCTGTTACTAAAAATACACAGATGTACACACAGAGACACACAGAGAGATAAACTGTTGCCAAAAATTCTAAAACAGGATGATTCAGCATTGCCCCCCATTGGAAGAAAGATGGCATGTAATGAGAGAGAGAGAGTTAGAGAGAGAGAGAGAGTTGTTTCAATGCCACCTTTCTTCTAGTGGGGTGACCCAATGCAAATGCTATATATATTATTAATAATCAAAGGAGGTCACCTGCTTTACAATATGTAAACTATGGATGCTGGAATTACTTTCAGTGAAAGACGGACCATGAGATTATGCTGAGCTCAAACAATTTTAAATATCCATGCTCATCACAAACACGTCATTCCAAATGCTCAGAGATGCTACTGGCAGGTAACTGTGTGGTTCAAACACAAAACATGTGTTCTCCTAATGACTTAACTGCAGTGTCAGAACTAGTTTGTAGTTCTGACACTGCTTATAGTGACCCTAACAGGTTCTTCAAGGAAGTACAATATTTAAAGTATGGCATTACCAGTTTTACACTTCCAGTGAGTTTCTATGATTGAGTGGGGATTTGAACCTAGACCTCCTGAGCCCTAAATCTCTCTCTCTCTCTCTCTTTCTCTCTGTTCACTACACCAAACTGGGTAGGAACCTGAAGGAAATAGCAATGTGAATATATCACAACGTGTTTTGCTTAAGTGCATGGTTTGCATGCAACATTTGAAAATATTTCTGTGATGATCAAAGACAGTATTAGACCTAAAATCTGTCATCATTCCTTCTTTGTTCAATCAGTTTTAAAAAGAAACTACTAACAGCCACAGTAAGAATTAACAGTTGACAATAGTACTGAATTCAAAATGAATTCAAGATTTGCATTGTCATGAAAATGGAGATTCTCTTACTTTTCTGTCAGTCTCCTCTATGCTCAGATTGAAGTGCACATAGATGTGCAGGTGGTGCAAATACCTTGGTTTAAGAGGAACTTGGTTTAAGAGCATTTTGCAAGACAAGCAAACATTTATTCTAAATTTTGCCTTGATCAACAAGCAGTGTTTTGATATACAAGCGCACGAGCAAGCCACATGATCACAAGTTAGCCAATGGTGGCTATTCCTCAATCACTCCCTACCTCCCCCAGCTGGATTGTGGGTGATTGTCTGGAACAGTCCTTCTCAGGAAGCCTCCAAAGCAGAGGGAGGTGAGAGGAATAGAGGTCTCCCTTTCACCAGCCAGGAATGTGCAGGTTAGGGTTTTATTTTTCTTTATATTTACATTTATATTTAATTTGTTTTCAACATTCTTTCGTATTTTTTTCTAACCATTTCTAGTCATGGGACAGCTAGTCAAGTGTGTATAGGGCTACAAATTGCTCTTTATTATTGTTACATTAAAATGCAATGTAAAATCCAGTTGTGAGTCCAAAGCATAGCAGATTTGACAGCCAGGTACCTAAACCATGGTGTGGCCTTCTAGCCAACTTCTTTTGTGAGCTTTGGCATTTTGTGTGTACAGTATGTGGTCTATGGGAGCCCAGAACATATCGTCTGAGTTTCCATTATTTCTTATGGAGAAATTTGCTTTGATAGAAGAGTGTTTTGGTTTCTAGAACAGATTATTTATTTATTTATTTATTTATTTATTATATTTATACCCCGCTTATCTTCCTGATTATGCTAGTAAACTGTACTTCATTCAGTTTCCTCAACTGTAATGCAGTGTTCAGGGTGGCATACTAGAGCTTATACATTTGTGGACTTGATTAACACATTCAAAACTCTTGTTACATAAACAATTGCATATTTATGTAGTCCTGTTCATTCATTAGTGTGACATGGGGCCAAAGTTTTACAAGGCAACTGTGTCTTTTCTGCCAAGTTAGAGAATTTTTTTTATAAGTCAAAACTAATATACCTTACTTTTACTTACTATTAGAAAGAAATCTCTCAACAGAAGTTACTTTGTAGGAAACAGACTACAGAAGCTAATATTGGTGTGTAGCCTTTGTATACATTTCATTCTTGAAAAAGACTGATATAATTTTCCTACGGTCCTTGTAGTTTTAACAATCTGATTTTATAGGAGTTTATCCAGTAAATACTGGAAAGGCTTTGTTACTTAGTTGGCTATGTTTTAAAAAGAAGGAAATTTACTAATTCTTCATGTGCTCAAATTTATCTGTCATCTTGCTAAGTCAGCACTTATTGGAACACATTATTTAGATTTCCTTATCTGGTAGGTGGGCCATGTGGTCGGCAGTAAAAAATAAAATTAAAATTAAAATAAAATAAAATAAAATAAAATAAAATAAAATAAAATAACCTGATCCGGCCCGCTGGCTGGCAGGATTAAAAATAATAATTAAAAAATAATTTAAAAAAACCCACCGGTAGGGTTCAAAAAAGAAAAAGAAAAAAAAGAACCCAAACTAAAATGAATTATGAAATGAATTTTATTTCTAAAAATTCATTTTATAATAGACAAACCAAACCAGACCAGAAAATGAAACGAACCAAAATGAATTGCCATTTTTTTGGTTCGTGCCCATCTCTAAATATTAGCCTTCATATTAAAAGGATGATGCCATTTTTATGTGTTCATACGCAAAACCAATTCTTGTGTTCATGTGCAAAAACTGTTTTCTGTTTTGTGGTATGATTCTGCTAATTCCTACCAGAAAATTTAGAACATCATCTTCTAAAATAAAGTTCAAGCAAAATGAAAACAAGCACATGCACATCCTTTTCCAAACAACTACCACAAATCTCCTTAATGACACCATTGAATCTGTTAAAGAAACCCCTGGAATCTCTCATAAAGAGTAAATGCCTGACCAAATGGAAGAAGAGCACAGGAAATCAAGCCTTTGGAGTATAAAACAGACATGCCCTAAATTACATGGTAGCATGTTCAGTTTAGAAAGGAACACACTTGGAACCACCTCAAGTAAGATTATTAAATGAACAGAAGTTATGTGTTACACATACAGCTGACAGACCGCAGTATAAGTTTAGGTCAACTATTTCTTAATGGATGCTCAGCGTGGTAGAGTGGGCAGAAAAATGGGTTATGACTCAGGAGATCCCCTTCAGCCATGGAAATTCACAGTGGTGGCTATCGAGGATCTTGTGAAAATACTCCTTAAATATCTCCATTACTTTAAAGGGGCTCTAAGTTTATTCCAACTCGATGGCACCTGGCACACAACACTAGACACTCCCCCTGAAAACACAGGTATGCATTTTGTAGGTGTTACTGGATTTGTATCTGAATATGGATGGCCAGATAAGTTTCAGCAATGGCCAATACTGTCTTGCCCCGAGACGTATCTGTGAGGGTGGCGGGATAGAGAGAAAGGCATCTCCTGATGACCTTAAAACCCACATTGGTTCATACAGTGAGATTCAACCCTTGAGGTAGCTAGGACACAGGCCATACAGTGCTTTGTAGGTCAAGGTCAGCACCTTGAATTGTGCCCGATAGCTGATTGGCAGCCAGTGGAGCTTCTTAAACAGGAGTGTAATGTGATCTCTGTACCCTGCCATAGTCAGCAGTCTGGCTGCTGCATTTTGGACCTATTGAAGTTTCCTGAGACTTTTCATCAGAAGTCCCACATAGAGCGCATTACAGTAGTCCAGTTGGAATGTCACTAGGGCATGAGTCACCGTGGCCAGAGCAGGTTTCTCAAAGGAACAGACGTAACTGGCATATTTGCTTTAATTGTGCAAATGCGCTCCTGGCCACAGCCGTGACCTGAGCATCCAAGCTCAAGGATGAGTCCAAGAGCACCCCCAAGCTGCATACCTGTTTTTTTCAATTGGAGGGTGACCCCATCCAGTACAGGTTACATCCGTATCCCTTCTTCTCCCTTTCGAATGACCAGGAGCAGCTCTGTCTTGTCTGGGTTTAGTTTCATTTTGTTCATCCTCATCCACTTCATTATTGCAGCTAAACAATCATATAAAGTTGAGACAGTAGCTCCCTTAGAATCCGGAGGTGACAAGAGGTAGAGCTGGGTATCATCAGCAGTGGCACTTAATCCCAAAAAACCTGATAATCTCCCTCAGTGGTTATATATAAATGTTAAATAACATAGGAGACAGAACAGAACCCTGGGGAACTCCACAGATCAGCAGCCGTGGGGTCAAACATGAATCACTTAACACCCCTTTCTGCATTCTTTCCTGCAGGAAGGACCGGAGCCACTTTAATGCAGTACCCCCAATTCCAATTTCAGAGAGATGAGTCAGGAGAATGCCATGGTCTATATAGTATCAAAAGCAGCTGAGAGGTCTAGTAAAACCAAAAGGGACACAGATTCCCCCCTCCATTTCCCTGCATAAGTCATCTACTAAGGCAACCAGTGCTGTCTCAGTCCCATGTGTGTTGTGTTGTTACAATCGTTACCGACTCTTCATGACTCCATGTCCATGGAGATTTCTCGGCAAGAATACTGGAGTGGTTTGCCAGTTCCTACTCCAGGTGCCTACAGCAGTCCTATAGCCAGGCTGAAATGGATCCAGGTAGTTTATCTCATCCAGAAACCTCTGGAGCTGTGAGGCCACAACCCACTCTAGAACTTTCCCTAAGAATGGGATATTCAATACCAGTCAGTAATTGTTCAGTATCATTGTGTCTAAGGAGGGCTTTTTTAACAGTGGTTTTACTGTTGCCTCCTTTAATCATGCCAGAATCCTGCCCTGTTGTAAGGAGGCATTCACTACTGTTCCTAACCAGTCTGCCATGCCTTCTCTGGCAGCTTTTATGATCCATGAGGGGCAAGGATCCAGCAGACATGTGATGGCCCTTATCTCCCCAAGAGTCCTGACCACATCATCTGGCTGTAGGAGCTGAAAGTCATCTATTAATACAGGACAAGGAGAGTGTTTTCTTTATAGGCCCTGGGTCAATAGAATTACCCAAGGTAGCCCGGATCTGTTCAGTTTTGCTTGCAAACTGTTGTGCAAATTCTTCACAGCAAGATATAGAGTGGTCTGTGTGCCCATGGGTCAGCATGTAGCAGGTTTTTGACTATTCTGAAAAGCTGCCCTGGATGATTTTGTGCCAATGTTCCCTTTATTGCCCTTTTCAGGTGTTAAGATAATCAGGAGATGCCTTTCTCTTGGTCGTACCACCTTCGCAGGTGAGGGCCTTCTCTGCTGCTGTTCCCAGACCTTGGAATTCCCTCCCACAGAAGGCCACACTGGTTCCATCATTGTTGTCCTTCTGCAAGCTGGCCAAGACCGTTATCTTCAGGCAAGCTTTTGTTCCAGAATGATTGGCCACCTGAGTGGTTTTTTTAAATGGGTGGTTGTGCCTTCCTGCTATTAATGTGTTCTTGGAGTTGCTTTTGTTTATCATTTTTTACTGTGGTACTTGTTTGATCTTATTTAGTATTGATATACTTACTGATGTTAAGTTTACATACAGTCTTTTAATAATGTAAGCCACCTTGGGTCCTTTTTAAGGAGAATGGCAGGGTAAAAAATATTTTAGATAAAATAAAATTAAAAAACACTTGTTTACTCTAAGACTTCCATGTGTACTGCAACATCCACCAAGTGAAAAAAAAACCCATACAACCAACATAGTAAAAACATCCAGCAGCTGTCCCTTATCCACCCCTTGCATTCTAAAACATGATCCATTTTCCCAGTCTGTTCTCTTCCAGACTAACTCCTGAAAGCATCTGGAATGCTTCTGAGTCCTCACCATTATTTCAGTTTTCAATATTACCCTGAAAATGGTTGAGGGCAGTAAGCTGTAGATGACATAATATTCTCTTCTTCTACACAAGGATGTATGAAATGTCCTTTTATGGTTGTTTTATTGGAAGGAGAGAAACTAAGTAAAGGGTTAGAAAAGAACCCAATTCACACATAACCTAGGATATCACATATAATGGTAAATTAGTAGTGTTTTATGTGAATGGGCCCATTGTTCCAATAAATAAAGAGGGCCTGTAAGATTAACGCTCCTTTGTCCCCTAAGAAAAATAGCCATAAAAAAGTTTCTGCTTTTCTCACATTGCCATATCAGTATTAGGGAAATGGACTGATGATGGTGCTACAAAAATAATATAGATATGGAGTAAATATAAATTGAACTTGATCCTCTTTGAACTCATTTTGACGAGGGAAAGGCTACAGCAGAGAACAACAAATAAAGGGAAGCAATGTAGCTGATACAGCACCTTGCTTAATTTCTAGAATAAGGCCAAGTTTTTCAGAGAACATTCCAGTTTTCCCCTAGGAGGCTGCTGGGGACTGAAAGTCTGAGAAATTAAAAACAAAAACAAAACAGAATCTGCATTCTGAAAAATAAACAGGAGCATTTTCCCACAAACTGGCACTAGCCAATAGGTTTGTGGCAGTTATTGTCCATGGTTTGAGCAATAAAATCAGCTGCCCCAGCCCAACACTCTTGTTCTCTGTTGGAAAACCCATTGGGGTTGCTGGGGGCTGGCAGATTGTGGAAAATTATCCTAAGAAAAAGAATAAGGGAACGGATTGTTGTCAGGATGTGGGCAGCCTTAGTACAATGGGCTACATGAAATACTGCATTCTATCACGAGTTGTTAATATCTAGTTCAGATAAGAGGCTGGATCATAATTAAGGTTGGTTATGAAGTCAGCTCATGGGAAGTCTGGGAAGAAGTGAAAAAACAACAGAGCAGAGTCTAGATGTCAAACCACTGTTTGGCAATTAGGCAACATGCCAACTTCGGCCCTCCTGATGTTTTGGACCACAACCCCCAGAATTCTAAGCTTAGATTGCCAATGACAAAGGACTGTGGGAGTTGTGGTCCAAAACATCTGGAGGGCCAAAGTTTGGACATGTCTGGAATAGACCTTTGAAGCTTGAATATGCATAATCACTAAACTAGAATCTGGCTCCTCTGCCTATGAAGCTTCCTATTTCACGACTCAGCATTTTTGGACCACTCCGTGTTTAAAATATGCGGATAGCTGCTTCTAAAGCAGTGGTTCCCAACCTTGGGGCTTCAGAGATTCTTGGACTGCAACTCCCAGAAGCTTTCACCACTAGCTGTGTTGTTAAGAGCTTCTGGGAGCTGCAGTCTGTGAATATCTTGGGACCACTGTTCTAACCTTTTGCATCAACTCAGTTCTAGGAAGCCAGGACTGCGTTCTGATTTGACAAATAAAATCACTGGAGGAACAGTCAAGACTTGAGGATTTCATTCAGGGCATCTCTACATTTCCCCATAATTGAAGCCAAGAAGGGAACTTCTAGGCCTGTGATTCTTGTCCAGCTGCATTAGATTCTGGCAAGCATAGTCAGCAACGAGGAATTATGTGAGTTGCCCAGCCCTAATTTAAACACCAGAAACATACTGCCCATCGCTGACTTAAGCACTAGAACACATTTTTCTAGTGTTAGGATGGCTGCACATCCCACTTTTGGAGTAACAACAAAATGTTCTAGTTTTAAAAACAGCAAACCATATGGTACACAAATGCAAGCCTGGCTATGCGACTTTGACATGACTAATATCTTGGGTTATTTCAATAAGCAAAATAAGACATAGAAGTTTACATGCCCACTTGACCACAAATCTCTGTATAAACTTTTAAGGAAAACAGCAGTTTCTCCAGACCCCATTATTACCAAACAGGAAAGCTGAGCAAATGAAATTATCACTAGTTTCTGTCGTTAAAGCATACTGAATCTGATATAGAACATGCTAATAGGTAATTAGACCACCTCCTTTTACAGTCAGGATGGCACTCATTTTTCAGCCCCATTTCATACTGCTATGCATGGGGGGGGGAGTCTCTCCTATGTGGGAAGATGAATCTCCTCTCTGGCAAAGTATAAAAATAATCTAGGCTTTATTACCAAAACAGACAGCTACAAAGGTCAGTACTCCCTTGGAAAAAAAACAAGGAGAAAGGGGCTATTAAAAATTAACTGCTCAATTTAGAGAAGAGCGATTTCAAAAGAATGGGACGTGGTGGCTCAGTGAACTAAGTAAGGCTCCGAAAACTGTTGACTGCGAAGTCAGCAGCTCGGCAGTTCGAATCCTGGGTGCCATGCAGCGGAGCGAGCTCCCGCTGATAACCCCAGCTCCTGCCAACCTAGTAGTTTGAAAGCATGTAAATACAAATAGGTAAATAGGTACTGCCGTAAAAAGCAGGACAGTAAAACAGTGTTTCCGTGCAGCCATGCTGGCCATGTGGCCATGGACTTGCACAACACTGGTTCTTTGGCTTGAATAGAGAGATGAGCACCGCCCCTTGAGTCGGACACGACTAGCACACATGTGCAGGGAAAACCTTTACCTTTACCTTAGATTTCAAAAGCCACTAGAATGCCAACTTTGCTCGGAAGTAAATCACTGATTTCAATGAAACCTCCTTCTACAATGACATAACATAGTTCTGCTCTTTTGAATATTAATGAAAAAGAATGGCAGAAACAATTTCAGAAGAACAATTAAAGTTTACATTTTTACTGCCCATAGTGTGAAAATTCTTTATATAACCAACTTATCCAATCTGCTTCTGCTGAAACTGAGCTGCTATATTTCTTCCTCCCTACTGCAGGTATCATTTGATAGCACTCAGTCAAGCATCCAAAGGCACATTAGGCTATATCAGAAACATTTTCACCTAAACTACTATAGGGAGCCAGCCATATTAAATATTCAGCACATGGTAATCAACCAGGAAGAGTGGTGTAATGGTAAATCTAAAATGGTAGAACCCATTATGATCAATCTTCCATTGAAAATCTAGAACTGCAGCCATAATACTAATCCTTACCAACAAGATATCTCCACCAGGATCAAGTCTTTTGTAAATATGGTGGGTCTTAACTAGAGATAGAAAGAGTACCTAAATTTTTCATTTTTATCTATTTTATCATGACCAAAAAAAAATTGTTTTGTGCAAAATGTTTCCAACATGCATGCCTCTATTTGAGAAGCAAAGCTCTTGCACAAGGAAGCATGGGCTTGATTGGTCATTGACAAAGATACAAATAAACTATTTGGTGCTTTAATTTATTAAATAAAGCTGTATCCATTCTTGTTTCAGGTACTTCATGGAATTTACCTAGTTTTGCACAAAAAGGACAATTTTGCAGGAAACATCACGATTGTCCATGTGAGTTTCACTGAGATCTCCAGGAAATTCCTCAATATCTTTGCCAGCAAGGAAAAGAGTGATGGAACTTCATGTGAGTATTTACATCCCTGGTCTCAACTGCCAGAATACCAATGGACCCCAATACTTAGCACAACAGGTAGCTCAAAGCAACATTGTTTAATTTATGTCTCTTGTTTATTATATTACTTGTTTATTATATTACTGTTGTACTGTGTTTATTGGCGCTTGTTCGCCCAGTGTAAGCCGCTTAGAGTTCCGAATCGAAGATAAGCGGGGTATAAATACAATAATAAATAAATAAATAAATAAACATGCTGCTGCTCAGAAAATCCATCCCACTGCTGCTCCTGTGAAGACTGTAGTAAGCCTGTCAGGGAAGATCAGGGGGATAGGGTAGCAGATATGCAATTTCCCCAGCTAATCAAAAATTTCCAACACTCTAGCTCTACAAGCCCTAGTTCCGTAAAGACACTGACTGGAAATACTTAAATAACAGTAGGTTTGAGAAGAACAGGTGCATCTCATAAGAACACATGAAAGGGCCTTCTCTGTTGCTTCTCCCAGACTTTGGAACTCCCTCCCACCAAAGGCCAGGACTGCCCCATCCCTGCTATCTTTCTGGAAGCAGGCAAATACCTTCCTCTTCAGGCAAACTTTCCCTGAATGAAGGACTTCCGACTTTGTGACTTTTAGATGGATGACTGCATTGACTGATTTCATAAGAACACTTAATATTCTAAGATGCCCTTCTAATCCTGTTCTTAATTTGAATATGTTCTGGGCTGTATACTGTCCCTCATTATTGTAAGCCACCTTGGGTCCTCAAGGAGAAAGGTGGGGTATAAATAAATAAATAAATAAATACACACCTAATGCATATGAGTGTTATATTTAATAATGAACTTGATCTGTTCCACTTAACATACAGGAAGTGTTATCGCTTTCTGCATTGTCCATTTCTAAAACAAGGTAGTACAACAGGAGTCAAACTAAACAATAAGGTTGATGTGGCGCATCTACCTCTATTTTTTGTTCAAAAGCAAGTGCACTCAGGTAGGATCTGAGCCAAGGACCACACCTGTGAGCAAAAAGAAACCACTGCACAACTAAACCTAATACAGTACATTTAGCCAGTTGCCTATTTCATTCCAAGCAAAGATGCAGGATTTTTATGCAAGCGGGCTGCTTTGAAAAGACCACCTTTGAATTAAATCCTCTTCCCTACCCTTTTGCACCCTTTTGTGTATTACATCAAGCTGTTCAAAGAGCTTTTTCATCTGAGGCGGAGAATACAAATCCTTTAAGGGTGTTTTAAAAATATGAATATTAAGATACAGTGGACCCTCCTATAACAAATCGTTTGTATAACATAAAATGTGTACAACATAAAAAATTCCAGAGATAGGGGAAATTTGCTTAACAGAATCACCTATGGGGCGAATGTGTACAACGTAAAAATGGTTGTGATTAGGGATCACTCATTTTCAATGCATTCCTATGGGAAATTTGTATAAAGGAAAATTTGTTTAACAGAATTTCAGTTGGAACAAATTAATTCTTTTATACAAGGTACCACTGTACTTGTTGTCTTTGAAGGCTGTAGAAAACACTCTTTCAGCCTCTAGCTATGGCGTGGATGCTGCCAGGCTGCAGGGGGAGGGGGAAAATGAAACAGCTCAATAAATGAAGCCTTTTAAGTATCAGTCAATGTGCCCTTTCTCACCCCTATGAAGAGGAACAAGGGCCTTGCCAAGAAATGTCATTAACACGGCTCATGAAATCCCAGTCTTAAGGAAATGAGAGCCAGCAACAATAACATGGAAAGTATATGCCACTCAAATAATTACTGAGCCAGGGATTTTTTCCTTCTTCTTCAAATAATACTGTGAGACATTTGGTGTCTTTACCCCAGCATACCTTTTCGGGAGTTTACATAAGACATTTGAAACAAAGAGGCAGTTGTTGTCCTTACTTCCTGAAACAGCAGTAACCAAATGAAAGCATATTATATTTAATCTGCTAAGCACTGCTTAGCAGGCACGTGCATGGATACACACAACCCCCAATGGATGTTAGGTTACAGCATACTGACAAAACCGATTCGGGAGAACTTACAAATCTAGCTACTAGGGTGGTCTTCCTTCTGAGGCTTGTATCTTTGCTGAGAATGCATTTCAAGTAGAAACATGGCCATCTTCTTTGAGTTGTTAAAAGGTGCTTTCCCACATAGGCTTTTCATGTGAGAACGGTCTTTCCCAAAGGCCTGCCAGCAAAGAACTACCTTTACTTGGCCCAGGCAGACATCTCAGATCATCCCTAAGTTCTGTACATGCTCCTGCCGGCACAGAGGATGTTCCAAGAGGGCCATCATAGATGTAACACATACAGATCTACCTTGTGAAATGCAGTCAGGATGTGACAGCTGAGAAGAGCCGTTTGAATTCTAAAGAACCAAGGGAAGATCAGGCTGCAAGGAAAAGTTTAGTAGCCTTTCATCTCTAGCTAGCCATCACAGAAAACGGACAAAAACCTCTTGTGTAAAGTTGAGCAATGTAAGGGAAATGATGTCACCACCAGTGGTGAAACCTGGAATTCAGGTGGGAGTGGGGAGAAAGCTCTCGTTCATTAATAGCTTGGTATTTTGTGTCCTCATCGCAAAACTTTATTGTGCAACTTGAGCAATGAGGGATCACAGTGAGGACTCTGAACAGCAGCTATTAATGGAAGAATGACTCACTTGGATTCTGGGTCATGCACACTGCAGATTATATCATGACATGTAAGTATACACAACAGAATTTTAGCCAGTCTTGACTGCCTCTGAAAGTCAAGGTAATCTGGCAGGCTCACACACAGTTATAGAGGAAAGAGTACAAGGCACATATTCTTTTTTCCATTTCAGTAGAACATTGAGCGGGACAGAACAAGTTCTAGGAGTGGGGCAGAAGGCATTGCACCATCCCTTCCAAACAATAACAGAAAGAAAGCACACATTAGCTAATCTTTGCATCCATAAATTGTACATCTGGCACATACAAGAAGGTATTCTACGCATGTACCAAATATATGGACATCTCTTATGTATGAGAGAGATCTTGGACCAGTAATTTAAGACCAAACACTAGCTTCAATTGAAATAACTACAGTCCATCTCCCTTGGTTAGCCACCCCAACCCACCCAACCCCAGGCACATGAGAATGGTTAAAGTTTCGGTCATTTAAGTGACAACATCCTTTAGAAACATGGATTTGTCTGTGTCAGATGGCTGGCTGTTCCTACCTTCTGCCACATTTTGATGAAGAAGAGCTCCCTGGAGAAATTGAAAGCTATGTTGGTGTCATAAGCATCGTCCCCAAGGTTGGAGATGGAGATGTTCAGAGAAATGTTCTTCACGGCTCCCAAAGCCAGATAAGGAGCCCTGTCGTCGACACTGCCAACAGAAAGGACAAGAAGTTAACACTTGGCCCACTCCTTCTCCCTCACAGCAGAGAAACTCAAAGGTTCATTTATGAAATATGTGCCAAAATAGCTTTCCTACTCTAAGATAATAAATGGAAATTAAAGAAGTGTGTGTTTGGCTCTTCCCCTTGTCTGCAAGGCCAGGCCAAAATATCACTTAAGACCCCTTTGTAAATCAGTTCTCGGTTTTCAGCTCCCTTCAACCAGTCATGTTTTGAAGCTGTGAAAACTGGTAGCCATCCCCACATTTCTGTGAAAGCTGAATTTTACATTTGATGAAGAAGCATCTGCTTTCACCTGTCATGAAACTCCCCCTAATTTAATTGTTTTTCCCATAGCTATCATCCTCTTCAATTCAAACAGAGGACTGGATTAGATACAGATACAGTGAATATTTCTGAGTATCATTGGACCTGCAAAGGGACGCACAAAAATTGAATGTATAAAAATGATATTGATAAATGCTGCATTGATTCAGCTCTGCTATTAAAATGCTAAGAGAGATAGCTGACCTTCTGAACAGATTAAACAATGTATTAATGAACCTAATATTTACCAATAACTTGGGTTCTGAAGAGACAGGAAAATTCAAAGTCACTTTATTCCAGACTAATTTCCACTTTTATTCTTACATTTTTAAAATGTAATGTATGGTTATGAACTATAACATAGATTACTACAATACATTTTTGTTCACTGGAATGAAAAACAAGTTTTAAAAAAACTGAAAACTGCCCTTTTTGGCCTCAAGAGCTGCTCTGTCCTTGGCTGCTATTACTGCTGCCTCCTTACTAATAAGTAAACCAGTTTCCACAAAAACAAACTGCTCCAAATTCCCCCATCTGGACTGGCCTTGAGAGATCTAGTTTAGGGCCTCCAATTATGAGGGACCTCTGGATGCAGAGAGAGAGAGAGAGAGAACAATTATTTCATGCTAAGTTTTCTATAATGCTATGAGTCATCTAAAACTCAGTTTGTTCTAGTTTAATCCAGCCCAGCACACTAGTCCAAAAAAAGACTATTCCTTCCTGGCAACCACACAGGCATTTTTTTCTGAAGGTTGTATCAAGATGAGGTTTATCTGCTTCTGTGTTATGACTGAGGACTTAAATGCTGTGTAGATGATATTTCTTTCAAATACACAATTACATGTGTGAAGAAAGCTCATTGGGAAGGGATGAGGTGGAGGGATGCAGTAAGAAGGAAAAGAACTAAGCACCCCTGCTTCTTCATGTCTTAACTCTCCCTGAAGATACTGATCGGGTGAGATTTTTATCTATTTATCCATTTAAAATGTTTGTGCACTGCCCCAAATCAAGCATTTGTTTCAGCCATTTGCAGCAGGAGACAAAAAAATGTAACCCTATATGCTGATGCCTCCACATCCAATTTTCTACACTATTTTTGCATCACAATATCAAGAGTAGGGCAATTTAATGGAATATTCTTCACACATATCTGGGTGAGTGATAGTCTCCAACACTTAGGGTGGAAAGTGAAGGAGAAATACACCTCAATGCTGCATATAACTCTGCTTCTGCATCAGGGAGCAATAGGCCAAGACAGGATGAATGAAAGGTGAGGAGGACACACCAATTCCTTTTCTCCCCAGTAAAATTTAAACATCTGATAGTAAAACCTGTTGCAGAGTTGCCCGTAACATTCTTCACACTACTTAAAAATGAGACAACCGAGGTGGTGATGTGGGGACCATTATGCCAAGCCTAAACATTTACATATTGAAAAACAAACAGCTTTAAATCAGATGTCGCCACCTAGGTTTAGAAGTTAGTCTCTGCATACACAGTGGTCAGTACATGGTGCTGTTCAGAATGCATATGACTCTAAATATCCTAATCCTTTTTGATATGTTACCACCCAGACCTTCAGTATATTGAAAAGACCTGCATAATATGCTTTTTAAAACTATTTTTCTCTTTGATCAATGAGCGCTGACTGAAAGGTGCAACTTTTAAAGCTTTCTAATAGCACTTATTAGCACTTAAATTACTTACCTGGGAGTACTGCTGCCATTTTTGAATTAAGGCAACTATAAAAACATTCTCTAGACCACTGTTTGCAGCTGCTCATTACCTTCCAGAATGATGTAATTATTAAAATTAGAGAAATGCTTAAGGAATGAAAGAAGAGGAACCATTTCATTGTTAAAGGAAAATTGATTCTCCAGAAAGCACAGAAAAGCTGATTGATGGAACCAAGAAATTTGTGTTTTTGGGATACTCTACTGAAAGCCTGATTGGTTTTGAGGCTGACCGAGGATTTCAAATTTTCATCACAAACACTAACAGGAGACCAAGCTCTAGCCTTCCTTTCAAGGGAGCCGTTTCCTGAGTCATTAAATTTCAAGACATCTGGAATGAATCAGGTATACTTTCAGTTAGAAATGGATTAAGGAGAAAAGAAAAGAAAAGAAAAGAAAAGAAAAGAAAAGAAAAGAAAAGAAAAGAAAAGAAAAGAAAAGAAAGAATCTTATTCCCAAGGGAGCTCCCAAGGCTTGTTTGCTGGTCTGGAGCACACATGATGTCATTGGGTATGGATTGCATGCGGTGATGTACGAACTGCACTGCTGATGTGTGGTTGGTACCATCCATCTTTAGCATCTGAAGTTCATTAAAAAGATGGGTTGTCCTCGTGAAAATTTGTTGGTTAAACTACATTGTTCAAGAAACAATCTGAGCTATGCTTCACTGGGTCACACAAATCATGCTCGAGGAAGCAAGTGAATAAACAAAAGAGTAGGGGCTGGGAGTGATACCACATGACATTTTTGCTTCTCTGATCTATGAGCTAGACTTTTTTTTATTGTTTTTTATTGTGAGCATTTTTTGCTATGCACAGCTAAGGTCTGATCTGTAGGACCAGATTGTTCGCAACAAAACGTCTTTTAAAAAGTCTGCATTGCCCTAGGCACATGTGCGTGTTGTCTCTGTTATCTCTGGTTAAAGTAGATTTCTAGAATGCATTCTTAAGATTGTGATAGACAGAGCATTCCAGTGGGGCTTATATTATATTGGAACATAAGCCCTTCAAAATCACTCAGGCCACTATAAAAACATTGCTCTAAAAACTTTAGTTATATAATGAACAGTCATGATTTATCATCACAAATACTTTCTTCGGTTTGTTCAGACTAAGCCTTTATGAACACGGAACATAGTAAATCATTATAATGCTAACTTAAAACCATGTCCTCAACAACTGTAAAGAACTGAAACAGTTCATGCACTCTTCTGCACCGCAATGCCAGTGCTCCAATTCTGCCGAAGGCTAAGGCTGAATTACACGTTGTGTTGGATATATGATGTGCTTTTTGTTTATTTGATGGTAAACAGAGGAGCTCCAAACTATTTCAGGACCACAAACCTGAAGCTATTGCTTAATTTTTTTTTCCAGATACACTCCGATTGATCCTTTATACTGTACTGTATCCTTCCTGGGTCAACCTAGTGTTCATTGTATGCACAGACACACACTGGCTGCATTCCTTGCAACAAAGCTCCAGAATCCTTTGCAGAAGTTTAAAATCACATAATTATCCCAAAATTTAACAGAAAAAAATCTGCTTGTATTAAGGTGGCAGATGTTGGAGGAAGCACAACACACCACTCCTTTGGCTGATGCTTCTGAGTCCCTGGACCTTCCCCGTTCTTGTTATAAAAAGCTCTGCGCAGCATATAACTCAGGCACGTCCAGACTTCAGCCCTCCTGATGTTTTGGACCACAACTCCTAGAATTCTAAGCTTAGATTGCCAATGGCAAAAGGCTGTGGGAGTTGTGGTCCAAAACATCTGGAGGGCCGAAGTTTGGGCATGCCTGACATAACTTGACTTGCACCTGCTAAACTAGCCATGTGCAAGACAAGTTGGCTATGAGCCTGGGCCCTCCATCCAGCATGATGGGGGGGGGACCCAAATTCATAACCAATGTTGAGGGAAGACTGTCAGTCCAGTCATTCCCTCTACAAGGAAGAAAAGAGAGAACCAGTTTATTTATTTATTTATTTATTATTTATTTATTTATTACACTTATTAACCGCCCAATTTTCCCCACAGGGAACTCAGGGCGGTGTACAGACGTCACCCAAAGGTGCCTCCCCAAATACAAAAAAAAAAAAATCCCCACAGAGCTCTTGCCCTTCCCTTCCCTTTCTCAGCACTTTTAAAAAAATCTCATATGCTGTTCAAAGAGGACTTTTGCCTAAAAACAAGGGAAGGAGGGAAACCTGCAGCTCTTTCTCAATATGGAGCCAAGTTGGCACAAGCAGGAAGAGAACAAGACAGCCTTGGACAGTGTGTACCTCCTGCCAAGATCTTATCCACTTGTATTCACACACCCCTGCACAGTATTACTTTGTTCCTTTGCTTCAGGAGACGTGGCTCCTGCCGCTGTAGATCAGTACTTCACCTTCCTCTCCAGAATGGAGAATGTGCACTGGGATGCATGGCGCACATTCACTAGCTGTGACACATCGGGAAAGCAGACTGCTGAAATATAGGTGCAGGGAAATGCATACATCCATGTGAAGCACATACTCATTAGGAGGTGAGAAAGTCTTATTATCTATATAAATATTTTTAGGATTTTAGTGATAAATTCCTTCTTCCAGGCATAAACTTAAGCAAAAATTTTATGTAAACAGGAATTTCTGAGACAGCCTGGGTTATACCTTGTTGCTGCTTTTCAAACCTGTGTCCCAGATGGGCTGTTTACTGCTGGTTCCCATTTCCAGTATTAATATTGCCAGCAGCTACCTCTCAGGCAGTTTCCTGCAGGATGTCAGATACCTCCAAAAATTGGAAGCACAGAAGTAATTTTAGTACATGTTGTGATAGTTTTTCATTTTAAATTGTGAATTTAAATATGGGATTTGTAACTGATGATAAAGGGGGGAGAGGAGGCATGAGGCTTTCTTAAAAATCAAAAGGGTGACATGATAGCCCTAGGTTTGGGAAGCTGTGCGTTGGACAAAAGCATTTAAAAGACAAGGCTGTAGGCTATCTTCATCATCCTGAACTATGAACACAAATAGGTGTTTGTCTGTTCTGTTCTATATTTGTCCCATGGTGACAGACAGCCCCTCCAGACGGGAGCCATTTGCCGCACAGGGCACTGACTTTTTTTTTGTTCCCCAAGGCTCTCCTCGCATTCAGATCACGAGATCTACTGACAACCCCATACAAACGAGATGAAAAGATGGGACCAGATGCGAAGGGATTCTCATCTAAGACAGATGCGCCTGGAGAAAATCATCTTGCCAAGAACTCTACATCTAAGAACAATCTCCTAGCAAACCACACCTTTTACCATGTTTAGACTTTTGGTACTTGCTTCGAAGAAGGGGATAATTGTCCATGAAAGCGTGCAATGATTCCAAACAGTAATTAGTGGCCTATAAAGGTATCACCTATAGCCTAGTCTTGCATTTGTATCTTGCATTCCTATTTCCGCCCTCTTTGCAGGGAGGGAAGCATATAACAATATAATATTTGCAGCACACACACACACACACACACACACACACACTTAGGGCTACGCAATGGAAACAGGAAAGAAGACAGCTTTTTATGAAACACCAGCACCTCTCATTTTGTTCTGCTTCCTTTGCTTTCTCACCAATCTAAGAGGTTCCACTTTTGTCTTAATCTGAGTTTTACCAGGCATCCTACTCCCCCCCCCCACCTTGGGAGGCAGGCAGAGCAGTGATAGGTTCTTCAAAGGAAAATGTGATATAACTAAAAGCATGTGTCCAAACTCTGATCTCAGATAAGAGCTGAACAGTGTCATAGCACTCAGCTCCACCCCAGGATGAACTTGGAAAAGGAAGAGAAAAAAAAATGACGTGGCTTTTGCAGGAAGAACATTTCCCACAGTTTCAGCCACTGTCAGTAAACATAGTCAGACAAGCCTGACCTCCTCTAAATAGTTGTGAGGGAAGGAAAATGTGAAGGACAACTTGGGTACATTTCAAGTAACAAATGCTCCACATGGAAGAGTGCTGAAGGGCTACATACAAACTAAACTACTCATGTTGAAGTTCTGATTGATTATTGTAATCCTAAAAGATGTCATCGTAAATTTGAGGGCTGGATTGTATTTGTACAGGTAGGTATCATCTGGTCACATGAACTGGCATGCACATGGATTTATATGCACAGTACGTCTTTCATTCTCCAGGGGCACAAAAGTAAGAAATGAAAGGACAAGGAAAAGAAGAGGATGGGTGTTCTCAACAAATGGCAATCCATAAACCAAAAAATAAAAATAAAATAAAATAAAATAAAATAAAATTATAGGTTGTCCTCCCGTGGATTAAATTGTTTATATGCAGCTGGAGATTTCAAAGAGCTTCACTGCCACATTCCAATTTGTCATTCCCCTAATATCTTCATTATCCATAGGGGGGAAAACTAAAAAGGGTTATGACATTTAACACATGTGTTTTCTACACAGCAGGATTTCCTGATGGGCTCTTCTGTGGCTTTGGTTCACATGCTTATAGTCATTCCTGTGGCCATTCATTAGATAGTTCTATTGGTTTTATTTGTTTTTCAGGAAGCTGCTGCAATGAAGATGAACTCCAAAAAGCAAATAAAAATACATGACTCAACGATGTATGGAGAAAAGGAAAAAAGGAGAGAGGAGAAAAAAAAGAAAGAGCACTATCCTATATGTCACTGAATTGCTATTTTGGGCCCTGTTCTGTTAACTTTAATGACATATATGCTAGTGTTCTTCACAGCCTCCTTTGGCATAACCAGAGCTGGAAATCTGACTCCTGGTGTTACTGCTTTTTGTTGTTTTGACTGGTATACTGACCCATGGCGTTAAAGCATTCTGTAGCTAGTTTACAACATAATCATGCAAACAGCATTTTGACCTCCGGTGAACTGCACACTAGTTTTACTAACTTTGGAAGGATGGAAGGCGGGGTCATCCTTGAGCCTGCTACTTGAACCCATTGGAATCAATCTAAGGGCATGAGCAGAAGCATCACTGCAGTACTGCAGTTTAAGCACTGCACCACTGAATTCTTAAATTGCAAGTAAAGTTACTTGCAGTGCTTTATTTTCAGGCTAACAAGGTCATATCAATATTTATTTTACAAAATAATGAAACATCTGATAATGGCAATACTTTTTGGGCATAGGAAATACTGTATTAATACAGTGGTACCTTGTATAAAGGAATTAATTTGTTCCAAATGAAATTATGTTAAGCAAATTTCCTTTATACAAATTTCCCATAGCATTGCAGTGAACACAGAGTGATCCCATTTTTATGTTGTACAGATTTGCCCCATAGGAGATTATGTTAAGCAAATTTCCCCTATCTCTGGATTTTTTTATGTTGTACAAATTTTATGTTATACAAACTGTTTGTTATACAAGGGTCCACTGTACTTGTAACACTGAGGGTACTATTTAGCATTTGGGGAGCTTTGGGCAATTTAAGCAGTTTAAAGTTTATAGTTTAAAAAGTAACAAAAATAATCCAGTCAGTAAAAAGTAAACCTTCTAAATGGCCAGAATCCTACTGGTGTTCACACAGGATGTGTATAACCTGCCATGGATAAGTAGTTAATGTCGCAGGGCCTATTTCAGGCCTGGCCACCCAGTTGCACTGCCTCAATTAGCCACAATTAGCCAGAGCGAATCCCACAAACTTTACAGTACTACTTTCTAGATGTTGGCCAATGACTGAGGCTAATAATTATTTTTTTAAAAAGCAACATACACTAAATAGATTTTAGAAATAACATTACAAAAGCTCTACAGTCATGATTATCGTCTGTTGAATGCTTCCCATACAAATGCATTTTAGGGTCACATGTATTTATGACACAGATGTTATGCAGATGCAAGCAACAATCTATGCTTCAGATCGATGCAGATGAAGCAGAGTTAATTCATATGAAGAAAGGGAAATAAGGTTTTGTTCTTCTGGTTTTCATAAATCACCATGTGACTCAGTCAAAGGTAGATAACCTCATAAAGTTTATTATTGGCTGCAAAAAATTGCTGCAGAGTAGCAAGTTGTTATGCAGAAAACAAAATATATCCATGTCAGACACTGTATAAATATAGAAGAAATATTTTCAATCAATAATCATTCTGTTTCAGTTCACCAGGTAATCTTAGCTTCAGAATTCATAGAAGACAACTGCATTCCAGGTTAGTGAACTAAGCTTAAGCTTTTTTTTAAAAAATAATTTTATTATAAAACAGATGCTTAACACCAAATCTACTGGATCAGATTTACTGTATATTTCAAAAACCCAAACACAACTGTGCATTTATGGTGCTCTGGCTTTCATCACAAATTTTCAGCCACTACAATATTCGCTGAGCCTGAACTGACATCAGAAGTCTAAACTTGTGTTTTGGCCAGTCTGATGTCTTGGGGACAATATGCTAGTTATTCCTATGCAAGGCCTTGAAGCTTCTTTCTCATGGTTCATTCATTTTGTGATCCATAAGCTATGGTATAAATATGAATAACTGCCATAAGTGATGGATAAAACTGAGCACAATTTCTGGAAAGTTCTATGCTGGAAAAGAAGCAAAAGTAGATCAAAAGCTTGCAGCAACTACTTTATTTTTTACAAATATAATTTTATTATTATCCCTTCCTCCCTTATTTGTTTTGACAAGGCTTTTGTATGTTCTTTCCCCCCCGAGGAAGGTCAGCCTAAGCCATTTTGAGCCTGGGTGTGTTTCCAAGCAGAGCTGCTGCTGAGAGAGACAAATTAACTGAAAGAAGTGAGCACTGGTAAGTTTCTGGGGTGCTAGCAGTTGGACTATAGCTTCTTTAGAGGCCTCTGCTAATTTAAATTGCAAAGAGCCACCTTATTCAAACAAAGGAAGCAGCTGGATGCTTCCTCAAACAAAGGAAGCAGGGGGTAGTGGAGCCAGACTAATTCTCTCTCTCTGAAGGGGGTGGATCCAGACTAATTATTTCCCTTGAGCAAGGTCAGCATCAGCCATTTTGAGCCTGGGTGTGATCCCAAGCAAAGCTTCTGCTGAGAGAGCCAAATGAACAGGAGGAAGTGAGTGCTGGTAAGTTTCTGGGATGCTAGCAGTTAGAGCAGAGCTCCTTTAGATTTCATATAAAAAACAATGGAAGAAAATATTTTACTAGATAGAAAGGTAGTAAAAGTGTAAATTTTTTAGGCCCAGAATACTGCACTTGTTAAAATGGAGTTCGAGGGAGTAGCTGTTGTTAACTGCAACACTTGTGCCATGTTTGTCATCTTGCCAAAGCCATGGAGAACTACACTTGCAGCGAGTGGAAGCTGGTTGCACTACTAGAAGAGAAGGTCCAGCAACTGGACACCCACATATCTAACTAGCAACAAATTAAGGAGCTTGAGCTGTTCTTAGATAGAGCGGAGCAGACTATTCTGAACAAAGAAGAGACATGGCACAGTCAATTCACCAACCCAGGAGGTAGCTGCATGGAGGTAGCTGCATGGAGGAATGTGACTCAAAAAAGTAGAAGAGCAAGGGATCACTCTGAGAGTCTGAAGTTACAAAATCAATCTGAGGCTCTTTCCCTCATCACACCTCATGATGAATGAACACAGGAACAACTGGTTCCCCCTGACTATCTTTCCCTTATCACACTTGATAAGATACAAGAAGACAAAAACAGGAACAAAACGAAGACCTCTCCCTTAATATAGTTGAGGAACAGGCAGATGAAAAGGCTGCAGGAGAGAGGCTCCTGGTATTAGGTGATTCAATTATTAGAAATACTGAGGGATTAATTTGTGATACACATGATAACCGTATGGTGACTTGCCTGCCAAGTGCAAAAGTTGCAGCCATAACCAGACATCTAGTTTGTTTGTTAGAAAGAACTGGGAAGGAACCAGTTGTCATGGTACATGTTGATACCAATGATGATGGGAAGGCAAAGCGGTCAGTCCTGGAAGCCAAATTCAAGTTGTTAGGAAGAAGATTAAAGCCCAGAGTTCTAAGGTAGCGTTTTCAAAAGTGCTGCCTGTTCCTCGTGCAGGACCCACCAGGCAGGCAGAGCTCAGAAGCCTCAATGCATGGATGAGGCGATGGTGTTAAGAGGAGGGCTTCAGATTTGTCAGGAACTGGAGAACATTTTGGGACAAACCAAACCTGTTCAGGAGGAACGGGTTACACTTGAACCATGATGGGACCAGATTACTGGCACTCAACATCAAAAAGGCTGCAGAGCAGCTTTTAAACTGATAACTGGGGGAAAGCCGACAGGAGCTGAGTGGCATCCAGTTCTGAACACCTCATACCCGTGGAATGAGCTTGGAGAAGGTAGAGAGCCACAAAGTGATGACATAGTAGATATTAGCACTGGGAGAATAAGGGGATGTGGTCGATTCTCTACTGGAATTAAAAGCTGGGGGGGAGGGGGGAGGAAAAAGAAGCAGCCATTCTTGGGCAACCCACTGTACAGGTGCTTCTATACAAATACTCGAAGTCTCCAAGCAAAGATGGGAGAACTTGAATATTTGGTAACTAGGGATAACATTGATATAATAACCTTAACAGAAACCTGATGGAATACGGAGAACCAGTGTGATACCGCAATCCCAGGCTATAAACTCTCTAGAAGGGATCGAGGGGGGCAGCTTGGAGGTAGAGTGACCATCTATGTCAAAGAAGGGGTAAAATCCAGCAGAATGGAGATTGACGATGGGTCTGACTCCACCATAGAACCACTGTAGGTTAAACTACCAGGTCCAAGGAGTGATGTGATAGTGGGGGTGTGCTATCGTCCATCAGATCAAAAACTTGAGGGGGACCTTGAAACAAGGAGACAAATCATGGAAGTGTCTAAGAAGGACAGGATAGTAATCATGGGGGACTTCAATTATCCCCACATTGACTGGGCCAATGCGACAAGAAAGAGAAACCAGGTTTCTCGACATGCTGAATGACTGTGCCTTAGAGCAACCTGTCATGGAGCTGACCTGAGAATAGGCAACTCTTAATCTAATACTCTGTGATACTCAGGATCTGTTCACGGATGTGAATGCCTCTGAGCCTCTGAAGAACAGTGATCATGCTGCAATCTCCCTTGCCATGCATGTCAGGGGAAAAGTGTCAAGCAAATCAGACACAAAAACCCTTGATTTCCGAAGGGCGGACTTCCCTCAGATGAGGAAACTAGTTAGAAAGAAATTGAAAGGGAAAGTAAAAAGAATCCAATCTCTCCAGAGTGCATGGAACCTGTTTAAAACAACAGTAGTAGAGGCCCAGGTCAAGTGCATACCACAAAGAAAGAAGAGCTCATCCAAGTCCAAGAGTGTGCTGGCATGTGTAACAAGTGGAGTTAGAGAGGCCCTAAAGTGCAAGGAGAGGTCTTTCCATGAATGGAAATCCTCCCCAAATGAGGGGGGGGGGGAAGGAACACAAACTCTGGCAAAAGAAATGTAAGAAGATGATAAGAGCAGCAAAGAAAGACTTTGAGGAATGTATGGCTAGCAATATAAAGGGACATAATAAAAACTTCTTTAAATATGTTAGAAATAGAAAACCTGCCAGAGAACCAGTTGGCCCTCTGGCTGGTGAGAGAGGAAAGGGGGAGGTAAAGGAGGACTTGGAAACTGCAGAGAAATTAAATGAGTTCTTTGCATCTGTCTTCACGACAGAAGACCTTGGGCAGATTCTGCTGCCCGAATGGCCCCACTTAACTAAAGAATTAAAACAAGTACAGGTTAAAAGAGAAGATGTTTTAGGTTTAATTGATAAATGGAAGATCATCAGTTCACCAGGTCCAGATGGCATCCACCCAAGGATTATTAAGGAACTGAGAAATGAAATTGCGGATTTCTTAATGGTAATATGTAACTTGTCTCTTAAAATGGCCACAGTGCCAGAGAACTGGAGGATAGCAGATGTAACACCAAATTTATAAAAAGGAGGAAGGGGGGGACCTAGGAAATTACAGGCTGGTTAGCCTTACATCTGTCCCAGGGAAGGTGGTGGAAAGCCTCATCCAAGACAAAATCTTAAAACACATAGAACAAACCTTGCTGAGGGAAAATCAGCATGGTTTCTATAAGGGTAAGTCTTGCCTGACAAACCTTTGAGAATTCTTTGAAAAGGTCAACAGGCATGTGGATTTGGGTGAACCAGTGGATATTGTCTATCCTGATTATCAGAAGACTTTTGACACAATCCCTCACCAAAGGCTGCTGAGAGAATTGCACAGTCAGGTCCTCTTAAGGACTGAGAACTGGTTGAGATCCAGGAAACAAAGAGTAGGTGTCAATGGGCAATTTTCACAATGGAGAAAGGTGAAAAGCAGGGTGCCCCAGGGATCTGTCCTGGGACCAGTGCTTTTCAATCTGTTCATAAATGACCTGGAGACAGAGATAAGCAGTGAGGTGGCCAAGTTTGCAGATGATATGAACCTTTTCTGTGTGGTAAAAACCAAAGTAGATTGTGAAGAGCTCCAGAAGGATCTCTCCAAAATGGGAGAATGGGCTGCAAAATGACAAATGTGTTTCAATGTAGGAAAATGTAAAGTAATGCATATTGGGGCAAATGATCAAAACTTTATCCATCAACTCATGGGCTCTGAGCTATCCGTAACAGATAAAGAAAGAGATCTTGGTGTGCTGGTGGACATTTCAATGAAGGTGTCTACCCAGTGTGGGGCAGCAGTGAAGAAGGCCAATTCCATACTAGGGATTATTAAAATGGGGATTGAAAATAAAACAGCAAACATTATAATGCCATTATACAAAATGATAGTAAGGCAATACATGGAGTATTGTGTACAATTCTGGTCATCACATCTCAAAAAAGACATCGTGGAAATGGAAAAGATACAAAAGAGAGCAACTAAAATGATTACTGGGCTGGGGGACCTCCCGTATGAGGAAAGGCCAAAACATTTGGGGCTCTTAAGTCTAGAAAAAAGGCACCAGAGGGGGGATATGACTGAGATGTATAAAATTATGCAGGGCATGAGAAAATTGGATAGAGAGATACTCTTCTCCCTCTCACAAAATACAATTAACTAGGGGACATCCACTCAAACTGAGGGTTGGGAGAGTGATAATAGACAAAAAAAATACATTTTTTTTACCTAGCGTGTTGTTAGTCTGTGGAACTCCCTGCCACAGGATGTGGTGATGGCATCTAGCCTGGATGCCTTCAAAAGGGGATTTTACAGATTCCTGGAGGAAAAGTTCATCACAGGTTACAAACTATGATGGAGAGGCTTAAAACCAGGGTACTTCAAGGGCCAGATGCAGGGGAGTGGTATCAGGAGACAGAGATCTAGTCTCGTGCGCTCCCAGACACATTTGATGGGGCCACTGTGAGATACAGGAAGCTGGGCTAGATGGGCCTTTGGCCTGATCCAGCATGTCTGTTCTTATGTTCTTTTTAAAAAATAATATGATAAACATTTTTAAGAGATAAGCTGGTAACAAATAAGAATGACAACCTGTTCAATTTACTAATGGGTTAAAGGGATCTCGGAATCTTTCTCTAAATAAGGATTAATTTTGCAACATTGTGATGGTTTACAATACTTATGCAGACTTCCCTAACCTAATTCTCTCCTGATAAACTGAACTATGGCCCCATAACCTTTAGTCAGCATCATCATTACTTATTTGCTTCACTAGAATTGCACTGAACTATTTCCTAAAACTGCTATTTTCCCTAACAATGTATTTACATTCTTGAGCTCTTCACAAGATGAACAATATTATTCTGACTCATTGTCCTGCAGGTCAAACATTAATGAACATGGCAACTGAATGTTCTACTTGAAGATGTTCCAAACATGAGCATCTGCAGCACATTCAGAGGAAATGCTACTCTTCAGTTGAAATGTTCAGTTGCGCAAAAGATCATGTAAGACGTATTATCTCATAAAGCAGTTATTACAATAATCAGCCCTCGGTTCCTTTAGTTTATGTTCACCAGATCTGCAGAAAACATCTTCTACTCCAAGACAAAAATGTCACTCCCATTCGGTATTAAAAAACAACAACAACAACTGGACTTGCTACGCACAAGTAATAAGCAACCAATGACTAGGTTTTAAATGTAACGTTGACACTTTTTTTTTTCAATCATGTTTCAAAGCAATTATTGACTTAGGCAATGCAGGGCAGACTAAATATAGTACAGGTATCTCCTTTAACGCCTTGCTGCCCAAACCAAATATCTTCATCACCTGTCTCAAGCTAATGAACAAGAGGACCCACACTGGTAAATGAACAACTGCTACATCTTCCTCATCTCTGCATACTGTGGCCACAGAAAGGGCACAGATTTTCTTTTCCTGCCACATATAATGTACATATAAGCTCTCTCATTTGTTACTCTTTGAAGCCCTGTTGTAACTGAGTACCTTAAACTGTGTAAGATGTGATGATAAAGCATCTTGCACCCAACAGAGTCCGTGGTAAAGATGTAAAATTTCTGGAAATTTTAAAGCTCCGAAAAAATGTGTTTTTTGTTGGGGGGTTTTCCCCAGGAAAAAACAACAAATTTTTTTTGGAAAAATTAAAAAAAATGTTACACTACCACTCCTCCCCCTTTTTTACAGCTTGGAAGTCTTTCTGTAACTTTAGAACATAAAATATGACTATGGACAATTTGACCTGGCATAAAATTATTACAACTAGCATATTAAAAGATAGTGTATCCAAACAATTATTACCAACAGAATTTACTTTTAAAATAATATTTATTTGTAATTGTAAGTAACAAATGGAGTAACAATCACCTGAACTGTTTACTAGTTTATGAAGAACAAAAAAAACCCCTCTACAAAACAATGTTGAAAAAATCCAGAATTGACCATTCATATTTCCTCTCCACAGTATTAAATAAAACTAAAATAAAAACCTCATTCTCATAAAAATAATTGAAGAGGGGGGAAATGTATAGAAAGGAATGGGACTAAGTTTCAATTATATTTTTTTAGAAATTATTTGGAAAATATTTGAACACTTTGTCTTAAAATATTTTATTCATTATGTTAAAATAAAACACTCCATAATTTTTTTCATTTTTTCTAATTGGGGGGGGGGGAAACAATCCAAAAAGGCTTCAGGAAAAAATGGAAAAAACAACTTTTTTTTCCAAATTTTTCCAGTTTTTTCCTGGGCCTTCACATCTCTAGTCTGTGCATCCTAGTCTATTATATCTGGAAAATTAACATTTATCCAACTTAGACTGGATAGATGGATAATGCCAATGGCTCAGTGAAAAAAAAAGATCAATATTTATTTTTAAAAATATGTTTATACTTAAATGGCATTGTGCCTATTACCACTGCAGCTACGTGGCCTATTTTAGTCCTATATTCTCAGAAGGCAAACACTAGCTATGGATGTGGGCTAGGGACCACATGGCCCTCCAGATGTTGTTGGACTGCAACTCTTATCAGCCCTAATTAGCAAAGTCAGTGATGAGCTTGATGAGCTTGACAATATCTAGAAGGCCTGGTATCAGACCTTTCCTCTACACTTGCTGCAGACAGAAAGAGTTACACCTCGCTGCATGTGGCTGATCATATGGAAATCCCTTGACTTGCTCTGTCAGCAACAGAACACATTTGGCACCCCAGGCTTGACGTCCTCACTGCAAGTCACATTACCATCTGATTAAATTTCTATCTAACTCAAGCAGTGGCTTTTCACATATGCTGGAAGTGCCACTCTTCTTGATCTTTCTTCTTTCTTTGCTCATCATCAGCTGGAGTCCAGACTCACTTTTCCCTTCCGTCATTAGCAGGAAACCTGCTATTATCAGTTACTGTGATTAAAAGCAGAGTTTCCCAAGGCCAGAAGCTGGATGACATTTGGGAGAACCACTCCTCCAAGCACTGAATGAGTCCCTTGGTGCATCACTTGTTACCCTAGGCCTCGTTGCAAAACTCATCAGTCAGCACATGGGGGAGTGGTTCTTCTTAAGAAGGAACCAATTCCTTTCCTCATCACCTTCTACCTAAAACAGGATAACAGTGGGACAGAAAGCAGATCATGTCTCTTTGTGTGCTGCCCGTCATCCCACTTGGGATCATGCTGAATACCACATCCCTTTCACCACACACAAGAGTGGTGATCTTTTGTCAGTTTTCTTTTATGTAAAAATGTTTTGAAGGTCTTCATGAGACAGAAAAGGCCCTAGGGCTGCTCTAAATTGGTTTTTTTTGTTAATATCCATGTTCAGATAATATACCATCCATCTGGGCCATTCACAACACATATCTTTATTCATTTGTTTGTTTTCATATTCTAAATGGGTATCCTCCTCCTCCTTCTCCTCCTCCTAACAAGAACTTGAAAAAAACATTTATATTTTGAATGAGGTACATCAACATTTAGCTAAGTGGATATGCTAGTTGTAGTAGATGTGGATAGTAATGCATGGGGAAACACCCTCTGGAATGGATGGCTGAAAGTAATGCAGTATCTGACAAGACTTACCTGTACATAAAAAACCCTATGGTCACACATTTATCCACATACTACACATATGGACCAAAGATTTCGCCATTCTTGTTTGTTTGTTTCTGTTGTTTTGTTGTACATCAGTGCTACTAACTTAGATTACTCTCCTATATTCAAAAGTTTACAATGTATTCCACAACAGTGAAAGAAATAAGAGTGGGCAGTGGTGCTCTTCTGTAGATATTCATGGGCTCTAGGAACATATCACACAATGCAATTATAGCTAGTAAGAGAAGCAACACAACAGCAGCAGCCAGTAAATGTTGTGCTAAGTAGAAGCTCCCCTGATTTCATTATTGGGGTCTTCGTTGTTTCAGTGTCGTTGTTAGGCAGCTTATTTATAGGACTAATGAATGAGAGTAGTTTGGGATTGTACAGAATGGACAACAGCTGGCAAACAGATTTGAAAAAGCACTTCTGAGTCCTTCATGCCAAGTGAACTTCAAGCCAAATGTAGGTATTCTGAAACTATCCTGTCAAATAACTTACTCTGCTTCTAATGACAAGTGCAGGGAAAGGCTAGGGAGGAGGAGCATATATGAGGAAGGAAAGTAGCTTTTGGGGTTCTCCAGGCAATAATAATTATTAGAGATGGGTACTAAATGAATTTTTTTTCGTTTCCGTTATCTGTTATTCGTTCCGTTACGTAATGAAACGACTAATGAAAATTGTGATGAAAATGGAACGAAACAAACAGAACCACAAAAATTTGGTTCGTTACGTTTCGTTTTTGTTAATGGCGACGCGCAATGAAATGAGCTGTTTTAAATGTTAAAAAACGCCTTGGACATCCATAAAAATGCAGTGATAATTATTTATACTGTCTGATAATACCTACCAGGGGGAGTTGGGGTCCTTAAAACGTGCATTTATGTCTTTTCTCAGATCGCTGTATTTTTTTCCTTTAAGGGGAGTTAGGGGACATTGACTCAAAATGGCTCCCAGATGCCTAATATTGATTTCTTGGGCATTAAAACGCCCTGGACATCCGTAAAAATGCAGCAATAATGCGATAATCATTTGAAATTATTACCTACCAGGGGGTTGGGGTCCTTAAAATGTTTGTTTTTGTCTTCTCCCATCACGATGTATTTTTCTTTTCCCTTTAAGGATGACAAAATGGATGTCTCCAGCCACAAAATGGAGGCAAGCCATGTGATGGGATCATGTTCAACCAATAGCATGCCCAGGTTGCAGACTGGGCAGGTCTGGCAGCCACAGAGGGCATAAAAAGCTCTGGCACCCCCGTCCTCCTTGCAGTCTCCGGTGGGAGTTAGGGCGGGATTGCTGTCTCTGCAACTCTAGCTTCAGTCCTGCAGCCTCCCTGTGTGTGTGCATGCATATCTCTCAGTGAGTACCCTCCCCTGCCCCGCAGTGCAGTCACTCTGCGGCTGCCTTGCACCCTGGGCAACGCCCGCCGCTGCCTTTGCAGCCTCCCTGCGTACCTAGGCTATACTATGTCTCTGCCAGCATCCATTTTTTTTAGTGTTTTCCCTCTGGTCTGGGGCATTGGGGGACGCCTGCGCACGGAAATGCTTTAAAAATCACGCAAAAAGCGGGTAGAAACGAAAAACGGAAAACAAAAACGAATTTTTTCTCAAAATTTATGAAAAACGGAAACAAACTGAAATGGACCTCTCAACGAAAAACGAAAAACTGATTCGTGCCCATCTCTAATAATTATTTATGAGTCCTCTTCTATCCAGTGATCACACATACAGTACATTCCCTCCCCTGTCTTCATAAACCAACATGCAGTCCATTTGCAAGTCTCACTTCAGCCTCTCCCCCACAAGGAATGCAGAAGACACATGATAAGTCGAGCCACTCTGCTTTTTTTTTCTATTATGGCTTCCTGGGAAGTCACACTGCTCCACATGGCACCGCCTGGAGAGTGCTATTACATTTGTACAGCCCATTGTCAGGCAGCATTTCCTCCTCAGTTGTGCTGCTATGAGTTGTTTGCCCATTCTGCCCCCGGGTGGCACCTGTCGATTCTTCTCCCTGTCTGCTTATTTTTAAGACTCATGAGAGTCTCTTCTTCCTTCTCACATACCTAATGCCACATAGGCAGGCTATCTTTTATATGATTCTCCACAATGTTCAGGTTTGGTTTTATTATTGGAATAGTCAGAACAGGGCCTACGTATTCTTTCCCAGATTATTTCCACATGCAAAACCTAACTAACAAATGCAACTGAATTTGATATGGGTGGCAAAACAGATAGCAATCCATTCTGCCATTCCCTTCACCCATCTCCAAAGCAGGAGTGAGAATGGTACAAATGTAGAACACATACTACACTGTTACATAAAGACATTAAGAACAAGAAAGACAGTTGAACATACAATTTACGGATTCCTTTCTTGTTCTTAATAATAGTTCTTGCTTGTTCTTCTATTACAGTTGTCCCTCGCCCTTTCGCAATTCATATACTGCAGTCTTGTTATATCGCAGGTCCGCAGTATATGAAAAAAGGCCCCCTGGGGTAAGGAGGAAAGGCCTTCCCAGGCCCATTGGAGGCCCCAAAAGTGCTTCCCTGAAAACCAGAAGTGACTTCCGGTAAACCTGAAGTGACCTCCAGATCACTAGAAGGCACTTTTGGGGCCTCTGGGGGGACTGGAAAGCCCCTTGCAGGCCCGCTTCGGGCAGCACCAGGCCTGGGGTAAGTACAACAGCCCCCAGAGAGCCCGCCCAGTTCTGACCTGACCCAGCATCCGCATATTGTGGATTTTCAATTACTGTGGGTCCTGTCGGGTCCCTAACCCCTGTGATAGGTGGGGATTTACTGTATAAGTAATATTATGTTTGCCCTCATGATTACCATATTTATTCTGTTGGTAGCCATTTTCCAGTTGGCTAAAACAGCAACCAAATTTAACCTGGTAGAGAAATACTACCAGACCATTCTTAAACAAATGCATCCATCTATTGTCTTGACTCAGATTATCACTAGTAGTTTGAAGAGAGGGGGGAAAGATGAATCAGAAGTATGGGCCCCATACACTAGGCCTAAGCTCAGGAATCAGGACTCATACAAATTCAAAAACAAACCTGAAACCCGCAATTAGAATAACCAAGGATTGCTGCTTCTGGGCCAGATTGCAATGAAGACTCAGACTTCTTGCTCCTAGATACCTGACATATTTGAGCATCAAGCATAAATCCAATGAACAAGTTCAACACCACTGCATAAAGCAAATTCAAAGTCCTAGGGACACCTACCAGCTAGGACAAGGGAGCAGAAATAGAGAGCAATGGAAACAAGGACCAGAATCTCTTACAAAATGCCACATATGTAAGGGAGATTGCACAAGTTATTTTCATGTTTTTGTGGGCATCTGCCCTTCCAAGTCCACAACCAAGCTGTTAGAGCAAATTATAGACAATTTTAGACATAAAATACTCCATCTAATGGAGTTCCCTGTTTCTGTTGCACAACTGCACAAGAAAGTTTCTGTTGCACAACTGCGCAAGCAGAAATGGGAGTATCAATGAAAAGAGGCTATATAGCCTCTTCCTCACCACAACCCAATCAATAAGCACTGAGAAGACTATGTGTGTGCTTTCTAATGGTTTATATGACTATAGATTAGAGATGGAGACGAAATGGAAACTGAATCATGTTTTCTGACAAATTTGGCTGATTCATCAAAAATTCATCAATTCATATTCATCATAAATGGAGTCCCCCAACAAATAAAATTGACAAATTTTTAGCAATTTTCTATTCATTCTTTCACTGGGCAATAAAATGCCCTCCAGGATAACTAGAGGCACCACAATTGGAGGGAAGCATCCCCTGACTCTCCTCTGCAATCTCTCCAGGAGACTGGATTTTTGACATCTGGGTTATGCACCCCCAAATAGCACCTCCCCAGGAAAGTTCTCCCCAAGCAATGAAAGATCCCATACTAGCAAGGACACTTCCTCTGAATCTCCTCTACAAACTCCTCAAGTTCAGTGAAGATAGGTTTCCCCAACCCAGTTTCTAAAGGACACTTTTCTGGGGGGAGGGCAGTTTGTGTGTGTATAATTTAGATGTCTGAAATCCAATTTTCACCAGATTTGGAAGGATTGTAAAGGAGAAGGCTCTCTGTAAGTTTGGCGTCTCTAGATATCTGCTGGGCACTTTTCCTATGGGGTCCCTATTTGGGGCTACATAGCTTAGATTTCTATACCCCAATATTCACCAAATATGCAGGGCTTTTAGAGGAGAGGCGGTGGAAGCATTCACATTAATCTGGGTCCTATAGATGCTGGGGGCAGGGAGAGACAACATTTTAAATGGGAAATGGATCAATTTGTCAACTTGTTGACTTGTTACTGGAAATTCATCACTTTGTTGATTCATTGATTTGTCAGCCCTGATGAATCATGAGGAATTACTATTTTTAAAATTTGTCTCTATCTCTACTATAAAAAAAAATCCATATAGCTCTGCTTGTGTATTAAAAACAGAAGGCAAGGGCTACCAAGAAGGAAATGTTTATATTGGCTACCAAGAAAGATCTGAGATGCCACCTGTGCATCATTCATTAGCATTCTCATTTTATAGAAAGGTAGCTAAGCTCTCAGCTATATACTCTATGGTTTACATTAGAATATGGTTCAAAATCTTAAATCAGAATGACATCTGCTGATGTGGAACATGAATTTTATTCCTAAGTCTACAAGTGGCTCACAGGGCAAATTATCTTGCTTGTTCCTTTCCCTCCAAGCTCACCTTATGGGGATTTAATGGCAGGAAGAATTGTCTGGAAGAAGTAGGCAGAAAATTATTTCAAGCCTACTATTATCAGATTTTTAGGCACTGATCTGAAGTCACTGGTCTTGCTGACATGAATCCTGTGAAAAGGTTTGTCAAAGTACAATGCTTGATTTAAAAAAAACATCCTTTGAGTTGGCTACTTGTGGCAATTCTCTCAAGATGTGGGAACTCTTCAACTTAGTTCTTCAAAGTTCTTCAAAATTTTATTGTTCCTGCAAGGGGGCAATGACAGTAAAGATTCCTATTCCTATTCCTATTCCTATTCTTATTTCCTGCCATGTAATCAAAATCAGTATTTTTTTAACGGAAGAAAGTATTAGAATTTAATACTGTCACTCACCTGGATAGAAACAGTTTCCCCTCAAGTTTCAGATCAGCGGCACAATCTTCTGACTGGCAATTCCTCTCAAACACAGTCTACGAGAATTAAGAAATAATGTTACAGTAGTAGGAAGTGGGAGATTTAGACAAGGTCAAGTTCAGCCTAGATTGAAGAACAGGCAAAAGCATCCTAGGAGCCTTGCCAACTGTGTCTTAACTCTTTCACAAATCTCTTAACGAGCATAAAATATGAAGTACTTTGAAGAGATACAGTCACGGAATCATGTTTGTGGTCAGGGAATCCCTGGCTTTAAAGAAAGATTCTAGCTGTCAAGAGTACAGAAATCATGCTTGAAAAACATGAAATTAGAAACCAGCACATAACTGTATGTAGTGGGAAAGGAAAAGGTGCATGTTTTTGAGCCTCAAAATCATACAATCAATGTTTTCAAGGATTAACCATTGTGTAGTCACTGCCCAGAAAGGCTTGTCTTGTGCCTTCCTTAACATATTTTCAGTGCTAGGTAAAGATGTTTAAAATATATATATCTTTGAATGTTTAAGACTGCCATCCTTTATGACAGTTCAGCAATTTTTAAGAAGCATAGGAATTGCTGTTCCACTAGAGAGAAGAGAGGAAGGCACAATGAACCAGCAGAACTACTGCCAGTAGTAAGCAATCTTGTACCCAGCTTATCTGAATACTTTCCCATACAGGCTTATCTGAGCTATAAGATCTTCAGTGGAAAGGTTCCTCTTAGTACCCTCAGCTGCATATTTAGTGCAGATACAAGACAGGGCCTCCTCAGTCACTGTTCCCAGATATGGAACTCCTTATTAAAAAAAAAAACTGATTTGGCACTGTTCCTGTTTCCTTTCCACCACCAGACAAAGATACACTGGCACCTCTTAAGATGAATTAAATTAGTTCTATGAGTCAATTCGTACTATGAAAAAAACAAGGTTTACGATAGCATTGGAATTCGTCTTGCGAAGCCACCCATAGGAAAATTCATCTTACGAGGTTTTCCTATTCCTGGACATTTCATTCATCTTACGATTTCTTTTTGTCTTAAGGGGCATTCATCTTTCGAGGTATTACTGCATATTCATTCAGGCAGGCTTTTGGGGTAATTAATGAATAAGGGCTTTTAATTTGTGTGCTCCACTTTACATCACTTCTTTTTTTCTTTTTTCTTTTTTACACTGTTCTTTGTTCTCTTTTTTTGAAATTGCTTTTGAAATGCAGTGTTAGTGTCATATATTGCTTAATTTTGCTTCAATAAAATGACGTGTTGTGCTTTTGTTTACACCTGTTTTCAATCTTTTCATAAAGTACCTTGAATCCTACATTTGGGAGAAAGGTAGGTTATAAATCGAATGAACAAATAAATGTCATCCTAGCATATCCACCCAAACATGTCCTGCCAACAGGAATTGAGGGGAGGGAATCAAGGTATTCTGGAGGGCATGGAAGGGGTGGCAATCAATTTGTCAGAAATCATACATGATGGGAACACATATGACGGTAAGCTCCATTTGACAGGGCTGTTTGTATGGGTGCTTTGTGCCCTTTTATTCTTTGGACACCTGTGATTTCATTTGTTTCCATCCACGTGCCTGTAAATGACTTTTTTTTTACCGGACAAGTAGTTTTTTAAAGATAGACTGAATCAGGCTTAGCATAAGGACTGGATAAAATATGGAAGGGTATATATATAATCATAAAAATTGAAGCTCATGAAGTTCATTTAAAAAAAACCATGCTTCTTTTTTGGATGAAATGAGAGGGCTTAAAATCCAGTTTTTAAAATCCTATACTTAATAAAGATGCATTTCATGCACTCAATGCCAGAAAAGCACAAGACCAGTTGCTTTTCACAACATATACTAAGACCCTTAGCTGTTCATAGACCACATCTAATAAAATGTCACATGCATTCCATTGTGAGCACCTGATTACATTTCACTGATGACAAGTAATTAGCATTCCAGAATACCTTCCAGGATTCAAATACACATACTGGCTACAAGACAACAAAATAATTGACAGAATATTTTCACTGAGCTGTAGCAGGTGAAGCAAATGGGGGCGAATTCCATAAGAGCTATAAATGTAAAGAAGAATCTGGCTCTTGAAAAAAGCAGACATCCTCATGTAAAGGGTAACCAGGGACAGCTGTGGAATTCCTGAGGCCAATTTCAAGTGGATGATACATAGTGTTGGGCAGTGGATGGGGGGTGGCCATGGAATCTAGAAGGCCAAAGCTCAACTTGATCTCAAAGATGAATGAAGAAACAAAATTTGGCTGTCTCAGTCTAAGCAGCCTAGTGCTAGTACGAAGGAGACATCAGAAAAGACTCACAGACAATTGGTACAAGAGAAAGCTATTGTGATGCAGAGACATTGCATGTCAAATGCACATAGCCAAACCAGGAACATGATGGCAAAATATACCCAGATGTGTTCCAAAGGCATGTTCCAAAGACTTAGATTTTTAACGATGTGGATAACTTTCATTGCAGAAGCATAACTTCTAGAGCAAGGAAGGTGATAGGACCATTCTATTCTGCTCTGGTCAGACCCCACCTGAAGTACTGTGTACAGTTCTGCGCTCCTCAATTTAAAAAGGATGTTAACAACCTTGAGTGGGTCCAGAGGAGGGCGACCAGGATGGTTAAAGGTCTGGAACATATGTCTTACGAGGACCAGCTTAGGGATCTGGGAATGTTTAGTCTTAGAAAGAGAAGGCTGAGAGGGAATATGATAGCCATGTTTAAATATCTGAAAGGATGTCATATCGAAGAGAGGACTGGCTCATTTTCCATGGCTTCAGAGACTAGAACTCAGATGAATGGTTTCAAATTGCAGGAAAAAAGATTCCATTTGAACATTCTGAAGTACTTCCTAATGGTTAGAGCTGTTCAGCAGTCGAATGTGCTGCCACGGAGGGTGGTGGAGTCTCCTTCTTTGGAGGTTTTTAAGCAAAGGCTGGATGACCATCTGTCAGCGGTACTTTGAGGGAGGTTCCTGCATGGCAGGGGGTTGGACTGGATGGCCCTTGAGGTCTCTTCCAACTCTTTGATTCTATGATCCTATGATTCTATGCAACCATAATGAACAATACTCAACCTGAATACTGGGCTCCGAGGCCTTTCGGAGGGGCCCACCCCACGCAGCTTCGAGGTGCAGGTACTGCAATCCCACGATATAACGGGACCACAGTACCTGAATCGTGAAATGGCGGGGGGTGACTGTACCTGAAGGGTTGCCTCCTTCCATATGAATTTACCCAGCAAGTAAAATCAAACCAGGGGGCCGTTTTGAAAGAGCCATCTCTTAAGGAGGTGAGAGGGATGGCTTGTAGACATAGGGTCTTCTTGGCAGCTGCCCCCAGGCAATGGAACGCCCTCCCAAGTGAGATCCGCCTGGCAATAACATTCATGACATTTCGGCGCTAGGTAAAAACCTTCCTGTTCCAGAACTTTTTTAATTGACATAATATCGATTGTGGGTCCTGATGCTAATTTTAGTGTAATGTTTTTATTATTGTTTATTGACATTTTAATGTTTAACTGTTTTAATTCTTTTTTATTGTAACCCGCCCAGAGACCTTTGGATAGTGGGTGGCATATAAGCTGAATAAATAAATAAATAAATAAATAAATAAATATGTGGTCTATTGAGATTCAGATCTAATTTAGTACTGAAATTATCAGTTCTGCTTTTCCTCCTGCATACTGACATGGTTCATTACAGGACAAACCATTTTGAAATCCTGCTTAGTCTAATTGTATTATAATACTGGGTGGGATCCTTTTGAGATTTCCTGGCATGGAAAGCACCAATACACTGCCAACTTAGGGTTCACCCTGACCACTGATTTCCAGCATAAGAGGCCTGGCAAGTATACGTGGGTGGGATTGACTGCATAGATATTTTACTCAAAACAAAGGTAGAGTGGAAAATATTTTGACGAGACAGGGAGGGAAGGACAGGAGAAAGTGCTTTCCTGTAATCTTAGATGAATGGGGAAGTACTGCAGGCCAGTGTTGCCTGTTTTATCTAACATCCTCAACATTCAACATTTTGTCTCCCACTGGCTACAGATGGTCTAAAGGATAGTTTATCATCCAACAGCACTGCACGTTCCCCACTTCAGACATACAGCTCCTAAATTGCCATATTGAATTGGGTCCATCTAACATTATCTTATCTGCTCTCTGGCCACTTCCTCACACAGAGTTTCCATACCATGGTATAACTTCTGATTAATAGGTGACTTTGCCCTACTGTGTTGAGTAGGGCAAATACCACCTCACACCCTGCAGCCTGGAGGTGGTATTGGTTATGAAGCTTTCTGAATGATAAGAAGTCACCATGATATTACAACACAAGAACAGAAATCCCTGTGTCAAACAGGAAAGAGTGGGAAAGGGTGAGTAAGGCATGCACATCCTTCCATTCCATTCTAGACTTGCTCTCTTCAGCAAAGTTATGTGATTCCTATTTAGCTTAAACATGTTATACAGTACCTGCAAACAGCTTGATCTTAGTCAAAAGGCTGAGAAGCAGGCCACTTACACTGTGAAATGAACTGGAATCATAATTAGATGGACAAGATCATGTAGCAATAAGGGGGGAAAGTGGATATGATTTACCTTTATCTGTGTAAAAATATCTCCTTAGGACTACTTGGACAATTCACATTCAATATGGCAGAAAAGAAATTTGCTTTGGAAAGAATTTCAAATGTCATGAAAATTCTAGTGGATGAGTTAAGAATTCCTATGCTTATTTTATTAATAAATTGTCTGAAGAGTTTCTGTGTCTTTAATAGTTTAATATTTGTTTTCTGTTATGTACACAATAGAGAATCTTGTTTCCTAAATACTGGAAAACTGCAGAAACACTCAACCAACAAGAACTATTGGGAAAATGCTTTGAAATGGCAGAGATGGATATATTATCGGAACTGTTGGAAGATAAAGAAAGAAAGCTGGGAACCCCTCTACAACTTTTGTGAAAAATAAATTTGTAACTACATTGCTCCAATAGTATAACAGATACATAACTGTCATTGTCAAACTAAAGGAAATAGTATAAACATGGCATGTAACAGTCTTCTTTTTTATCTGTAGAGCTCCAGCCTGTTACCCATCCCTGATAGTTACCCCTCTATGTGTGGAAAAAAATAAATTTTCATTTTTTTTAAAAAAAATCTATTTTGCCACAAAATAGATACCTTGCTAATTCTAGTACATCTCCCAAGGAATCAATATCTTAAAGATTTGTACCTTCAACTCCAGAGGGAAAAAAATCATACCAAGACTGTGACAATAGCCTAATGGCCTCTAAACATTTATTAATTCCATTTAATTTTAGTATGCTTTATTCAAAAAGAAAAACAATGTTCAGTTAAGAGAACTGATTAGTGCCACCATCGTATTCATCTGCAAGCACTTGCATACTTGTGTGGCTTTGCAAAACAGCTATTCAGTTAAGGTCCCTTTTACTTGATGCCAATTAGAAGCAGCTATTTTTAATTACATGGCTTTGGGAACACAGATGGGAGGCCATTCTGGTGAAAATGCAGTAACTGAAAAGCCACAAACTTGTATACAACAAATTATTTTTTTAAAAAAAAACTCTTTGAAGGTTGTAGTTACATTTAAAAAATACCAGTAATTAGTACGACAAGGAAGAGATATTTTAAGATGTTATATTGAAAACTGCCTATATAGTTCAGGGTGGTATATTAAGATACTGGCTGAAATCCAGTAGTAAGTTGCAGCTAGAGTCGACTCACTAGGGATTTGGGAAGCTGAGACTTCGGTAAGTTCTACTAATTCAGTGGGCCTATTCTAGTTGTGACTTACTACTGGATTTCAGCCATCTCATATCTCTCTCTCTATCTATCTCTCTATCTATCTCTCTATCTATCTATCTCTCTCTCTCTCTATCTATCTATCTATTTTAGAATATTTTTACGCCGCCTTTCTCCTTTGAAAAGGACCCAAGGCAGCTTTCAGTAATAAGGGATAATATACAGTCCAGTACAATTAAGACATGTTCAAGTATTTGAGAACAAGGAACTGAGGGACGTCTTACAGCATTAATAGACAAACATTACATTAAAAGAACACAGTTATAAGTAGCCATAAACACAAAGTCTATGCAAATCCATAGATTCATATGAAATACACATGGTAGTTCATCATTCAAGGAAAGCTTGCCTGAAGAGAAAGGTCTTTGCCTGCTCTTTATCCAGTAATAAAGAATAAAGCCACAGCCCAGGAAATAGAATTGAATTTACAATTATGAGCGAAAAACAATCCTATGCCCACTTATCTGAGAATAAGCATCATTGAACAAAGTGGGATTTTACTTTGAATAAACACTCATAGGGTCACACTATAAACTAGGGGCAGGCGCCGCCGGCGGCTTTGCGCCTGCGCGGGCCGGACAGTAGCCCGGATGCCCGCGAGCGCAAAGCCCGCTGGGCACCCGGGATTGGCTCCGGCGCCCGGCGCAGCGTTTGGACACGCCAGGCCGGCGCCATCTTCGAGCCCTCGCAGGTCGGCCGGGCGCGATCCACAACTACAGACCCGGTAAGTCGGGTCTGTGTTAAATATTGTATTTACAGATTTAATCAACTTTAAAAAAAAACCTGCCTTTTAGAATAAATTATTTCCCCAAAAGCATTTTTACCATGGTCTGCAGCACAACATGATGAAATTGCAGGGAGCAGTGGTGAAACATTTATAGAGCTTTATCTCATAAATTAAATAAAATGGAAGCATAAGGACTAGACACATTTAAAGCTACTTCTGGGAGCAGGAAAGAGTGACAGAAATATCCAGAGACAACAGTATGTAGAAGTCTCTGCATCTGTCCTCTGCTAAATGCAAATCAGCAACTCTACCTTTGAAAAACAATGTCCTTCAGCAATTGTCCTCATATAATAATATCAGTTTCAGCACTAAACCAGGAAAGAGAACCACACCTCTTTCCCTTCTAGGGTTCTGTGGATTGTTTTGAAGCAGGGGTGGTGGGGAGGAAGTTATAGGAAGTATACTTAATATCTAACCTGATTTCTCTGTGCCATTTTCTCTCCCCTTTTCCATCGGAATACAGGCTTGAGTGCAGGTAAATCTTTTTCCTCCCTTGCTGTAACATGTTCTCCAAGGCTATACACAGCTTCAAATACAATTGGCGATATCACATCTTTGACTCTTTTCTGTAAGATTTAAACGAAAGACAGAGTTAGGATTACAGAAAACAAAGAATTTCAGGCAAAAATCAAAGAAAAACAAAACAAAACAAAACAAAAGACACAAACATGTGGCACCTTAAAGACCAACTTTCATATTTTAATGTAACGTTTTGTGCACATGTGCACTTCTTCAGACATTGGAATCTCACTGGAGGCATTGCACATCTGGAAGATGAAACCAGCAATCGTTCTGGTGGCACCACCTCTGGACCCTTCTCTCATTCACACCCATATTTTATTACCTTTCCCAATCTATTCGACTCTGATTCTACACCTCTTAGCTGAAAATATGGCAATTTCTTGTCTTGGATTCAATTAGTTTTCCAAAACTGCTTAAAAATATCAGATTATAGCTATCATCTAAAATTCTGTGTCGGTTTCACCGAATTAAAGTTTAACTGCATGTACTTCAGCAGGATACTTGATCTTTACAAGAGCCATGCTTTCCTATAATGGGCATTTTGTGGAAAGGGGTGCCTCCCTCCCTCCGTCCCGCTGAGTCTACAAGCCATGAGCCCTCATTCTCGTCCATTTAGACTGCCTTGACAGGATGTGAAAACTTGATGAAGATTTCTAAAACCCTGTGAGATTCTGAATCTCCAGCCAAGTGCAAAACAAAGCTCTCTTTTGCCTCCCTCAAGGTCTCTGTAATTTGTGTGAAGTATCTCAGTGCTGTTTCTAGTTCAGAAGCAAAAGCATGCGCGCGCACACACACACACACACACACACAGGGGAAAAGCCAAGGAATCCTAGTGCTTCAAGTTCTAAAATACAACTTCCTAGAAGTTGAAATACAACGTCCTAGAAGTTGACCAAGAGTCTCCTATGTGGGGTGAAGGACTATACCAGGAATTCAAAATGTAGGATAACATTAAGAACCTGTATCTTCCAGTATAACTCCCAGCAGTAAATCAGGAGAGAACACTCAAATAATAAATGGGAGTGAGGTGTTTAACCCTCCAGCTCTTCCTTAGTGTTAGAATTTGCTCCCTGATCCCTCACTTAGTGCCACCATCGTATTCATCTGAAAACACTTGCATACTTGCATACTATGTTTAACCAAAGCAAATACTGTGTACTTTGAGCAATCCAAACAAGAATCTCTTGTGCCATGTCTAGTTTGTTTTTTTATAAACTACTGAAAGAGACTATTTTCCTTCTTCATTGGTTAAGAGGGGCTCAGTGTGGCAGAGTTTCTGAATCCTGACCTGAAAGAAGTGCTAGAAGCAGAGATGGATGCCAAAGGCTGATTAAATTAAAGATGACATTTGGAAACGTGGCTGGCAACTACTCAACAACCTGCTTTACTCCTTGCCTGCAGTTACAGCATGATCCTAACATTTGCTAAGGAGTAAAGAATATCCAGCAATTAGGACTTCCTTTTGCTGTATTTTATTCTTATTCTTGTCACTGGCTATAGAAGAAACATAATGACATACTGAAGAAGAAAACAGAAATAAGTATTTGGATGGATTTTAAGTAAGGCATTTATACTGCTTTTATTAGACATGCATGAAGAAGGAGGGTGCTCTTAATTAAAACCTGACAACCCTCAGCCCAGTCTAAGCCAAATCATGGTTCTGCCTTGTAGCTTTCTAGGAACAGTAATAAGCAGGCCAATCAAAAGCCTGAGTTGACTAGGCCACTTCTCTTTATAACAGAGATGGACCAAACACATTTGTGAGCGACTTCAGAAGTTTATTTTGGTCCCAAAAAGGTACTGCTGCATTCATATGCATATCACCATGCAAACAACAAGCACCCAAAATTCTTGCACTAAACTTGAAGCTGTTGTTTAAACTTGAAAACAGGAATTCCTTCCCTTGGATTATCCCTATAACTAGTCTGGGTAAAGAGCCAGTGTTCCATTTTAAAGTGTGGCTAGAACGTTGTCATAGCTGAAGGCTAACTTAGAGAACTTTTACACGGCCCCTACAATCCGATGCAAAGGGCTCCCAGATGCGGAGCTTAAAATTGTTTTCCCAGCAGCTGCGTACTTAAAAAAAAAAGTATGACCACGCCCACCTAAGCGCGCCCCAGCGCATTTTAAAAGTACTTGGTATCCTGAGGTAAAAAAAAATTCTGATGCGGATTGTAAAGCAGTGAGTGCCGGGCTGTTCTTGCCTTCTGTTTGGGTGTTTTTGCCGCGCATCCCTTTAAGAGACTGGAATGCTTGAGGGGCTGCTCCATATGGCAGAGTGGAGGTAAGCCTGAATTCTTTTCTCCCTTTTTTTCTCCCTCTCCTCATGCAGACAGGAGCAAGGGAGTGCAGAGGGGTGGGAACATAGCATAGAAAAATACCCTAGTGCGTCAAATTTTGAATAACTTCCAAAGAACCAATAGTTTATAAAATCATACACGTTGTGGACAAAGTAGATAAGGAAAAACTGTTTTTCCTATCACACAACACTAGAACTAGGGGGCACTCCATGAAACTTTTGGGTGCTAGATCTCAAACAAATAAGAGAAAGTAACTTTTCACCCAGAGGATCACTGGTCTGTGGAACTCATTGCCAGAAGAAGTGGTGACAGCTATCAACCTTGACAGCTTTAAGAAAGGATTAGACAAGTTCATGGAGAACAAGGGTATCAAAGGCTATACAGTGGAATCTTGACTTGCGTCATTAATCTGTTCCGGAGGTCAAGACATAAGTCAAACATGACTTAAGTCAAACAAACTTTTCCCATAGAAACTAATGGGAAAGTGGATTAATCCGTTCTAGATGATGAAAAAGACCCCCGAAAATAGCAATTTAACACAAATTTGACTGGGACAGGAGATTCCTTCCAGGGATGTAAATGAAATGTCTCTTCAAAGAGAGGAGGAGGCAGTGGAATTATAGGCCACAAGTTATATGCCTCCACTTTTTAATGTTCATAGCAACAATGTGTAACATTTAAGTTTTACTGATTTTAACCTGACGTTCCAAGTTCTGAACAACTCTATGCTTACCATTAGAGTCCCACAACTGTACAACTCCCCAACTAAAATGCTTCCATTGTGGACCAGACTTCTGCAGCCAGATTTTTTACAAGAGTGAGCCGACTGTCTAACCAGCAAGGCCAGCCTCGAGCTCCCGGCCCTTCTTCTCCTCCAGCAGCAGCGGTGGCTTCTGTGAGGCCGAGGACCAGCTCCAGATGCTCGGAGCTGGCCTCACCAAAGCCACAACTGCTGGAAGAAGGCAGGAGCAGTTTGGAGGCAGCAGCCGCGATGCTGGGTCGTGGCTGCCGCCAGATTCCGGTGCCTTGCACCGGGGCTCCGCGCTGTAAGTCAAAGCCTGCGACTCAAGTCAAACAGGCCCCTTCTTGCTGCAAGTCAAATATGCTGTAAGTCAAGCAGCATGTAAATCAAGGTTCCACTCTAATTATGGATGCCTAAGGACAAACTCCAGGTCAGAGAGATAGGCAGGATATCTCTCAATGCCATTTGCTGGGAATTGTAAGCAGGTGAAGACATCTGCTTGGGAATACCACAAAGCAAATGGTGAGCCGCTGTGAGAGACAGAATGCTGGACTGGATGGGCTGTGGCCTGTTCCTACAAGGCTGTTCTTATGTTTTTGTGTTCTTTGTCCATCCCCACCAGCATACCAGGTTTTAAGACAATGGGATAAAACACCAACTAAATCCCACCCACTTTCAAACTGTGCTTTTTCTAAGTATATGTCTCCTTGTGGTGCAGTGGTTTAATGCCGGTACTCCAGTTTAAACTGTGCTCACGACCTGGGGTTCAATCCCAGGTAGCCAGCTCATTGCTGACTCAAGCTTTCTATCCTTCTGAGGTCAGTGAAATGATTACCCAGCCTGCTTTGGGGGGGCAGTGTGTAGCCTGCATAACTGAATTGTAAACCACTCAGAAAGAGCTTGAAGCGCTATGTGGTGGTATATAAGCAGAACACTTTGCTTTGCTTTTCCCTTTCTTGACAAAAGCTGTGGAAAGCAGAAGTCAGATTAATCACATATGTGGACATCACCTTCTCCCAACCAAAGGCCCTGGAGAAATATAGAATAACGTGTCTTTAATTAAAGCATCTGAGTGTAATTTTTATCCAGCTCTTTTTCATCCCCTTGTAGCTTATACATAAAAGCAACTTCTGAACAGAAACACAAATTCTGCAAAACGCAATTGGTTCTCCTTCAGCTAATGAAACGGAGGCTGCACTTAGCTCTGAAAGCAGATGTAACTGTTCTTGGGATCATTCTTTTTTCACAGTTTATGTCAGATGAATGTTTGACACCCTAGCCCTCTGATCAACAACGAATATGAGGGATATGTAACTGCTGGCTGGCCGGCTGGCTCAGCGATTGAGGTGGGAGTTTTGATTCCCCACTGCACTTCTTGGGAGACAAGTCAGCCTGTGAAGCCGTGGGCAGCGAAACCCCAGAAGAAGGAAATGGTAAACTACTTCTGAGGATTGTCTACCTCAGAATGCTAACCATAAGTCTGAACTGAACTGACAGCACACCGTTGTTATTATGTACTTAATTGCTTTAGACAAATTTGAGTTCTGAACAAGTTAGATTATACCAATCTGAGTCGCATCTGAATCATACTGGATTAGTCCATTTTGGATCCTCAGTGGATCAACCTGTTCCACAGGGAGTCAGACTGATGCAAATTGATTCAGAAAAAGAAACAAAATGATGAATCTCTAAATCAGGTTGGGTTGGTTCCAAAAGTGTCTGAACTAGGGATGGGCATGAAACAGAAAAATAATGTTTTGTTTCATTTCGTTTCATGCCCATCCCATTTTGTTTCATTTCATTTCTTATGAATTTTTTAAAAAATGCATACGAAAAGAAAAGAAACGAACCCCCCGAGTTCTAGAGGCAGGGGATTTAGTGAGAGACAAGCCACCAGGATCCCCCTGGTGCCAACTGGACCAGTTTTAAAGGGGTCAAGCCATTGACAGCTCAGCAGGAGCCCTCTGAAAATGGTTTGCTGGCACTAAATCCCCTGCCTCTAGGACCCAGGGAAGTTACCCCTCGCCTCCCAGCTGAAAGGAGGACTGAAGCCGGGCTGAGAGGAGGCAGGGAGTGTCAGAGTGGTGGCGGTGATGCACCTCCTCGTCTTCCCTCTCATGGGCTCCAGTGGCAGCAGCCACCCTACAGGTAAGGGGTCCCTTTTACAGATCTAACAAAATGATTCATTTCAATGGAAATTGAAAATGTATTGTTATTTTATTGATGTTTTTATTTTACTGTTTTTACTTGATGTATTTTGCAATGACCCTGTGAGCCACGCAATAAAATTCATATATGAAAAATCATATTATATATTCTACTGCTTTACATTGGGTTTGGCAACCTTGATGAACCTGGTGACCAAATTTTTTTAGAAGAAATACATTAAATGAATACATCGTAATACTCTGTGATACTGACCTACAACTCTATGAGATATTCATAACTTTTGAGGGAGGCAAGTTAATAAAAGGAAGCAAACACAACAGTTCAATTCCTCCCCTCCCTTCAACCACCACCGCCACTGGCACAATAGAATCAGAAAGTCATACCAGACACTGAAAGTATCAGTGTGCCTAATCTCTACTTCATAGCTCCTAGAAGAAAGCAGACTTGGCTGCAAAGTTAAATAATTCCCACTCTTTAATTATTGGCCATAGGCCAACATGTAACTATAAAGTAAGAAAGCATGACTGACCACAATTCAAAGTACCAGCATATAGGATGTGGTCGCTCATAGTTTTCATGTACCTCACACATTCTTCCAGGGTAATCATGTAAGATTAGCGGTGGCCAGCAATGCAGCCTTTACTGCATTCCCTCCCAAACATATAAAAGGAAAAAGTAGATGATTGTCAGGATACTTTTATTGGAATTAGCAAGCAATATTATTGCCATTTTCAATATTAATAAAGTTAACAATAATAATTCAAAATATTCCCAACTTGATTGCAAGGCCATCTGCCACAGCATCAAAGATAATCATATCCTGAATATTTGCTTGCCATTATTGGCACCTTCCCTATAACCACTGATATGTGTGCTCAAGTTTCCTATATGATTTCTGGGATGAATTTGCAATGCAAACTTAAACCATAGATTATTTATCACCACTTGCATAGATATGTGACAATTCCCACATGGTAGCTTACATAAGCCAACAAAATCCTATATGAATGAACACAGGCCTTTCAAATTTCCAAAATGGAAGCTGAATAATAGAATGTAGACATGACTAGGATCACTTGACAATACTCTACATTTGCCATACATTCTAGGTGTAACAAGCTCTTACAAGCTCAGGCAGACTCTCCAAGCAGATAACTGTCATGTCTCCACAACTAAATATTGCATGTTAATTTCAGATAGGAGTAGCATAAGATGTGGACTAGGATGTACTTTCTCATCACAGCTGACTCCAATGCTGCTGCAGGGGGGGACCCAAAAGTTAAATAATGTCTGAAATACAGCAGCAACTCAGAACTAGAGCACACCAACTGAATAATGGAAGGGTTGACTCACTAAATATCGACTGATTCGATAGGCCTACTCAAATTGTGATTTTCTATTGGATTTCAGTCAATAAGTGTACAGACTAAGAATAATGGAAGAAGCAATGTCAGAGAGAGGAAGCAAAGGTTTGAATGAGTATGCTTGAGAAAATTTAAACAAAAATTTCCTCAGCTCGAGATTTCTATACATGATTTCTCTGTATTTTGCCAAACAGGCCGAGGGAAAATGTTCAGCATGGCAGTGCAAGTTTAAGGAACTACGAGCCCAGAATTGGTCTTTGCTGTCACTGTTGATCTCCACTTTTTTTAAAAGCCTGGCTGGATGTGCTGTGTGAAGTAACTGCGACTTTCACAATTAAAATTTTCCCAGCATACCTCTGGCTCATGTTGAGCCTCAAAGGCATTCTGGGAAAAGCAAGATGGCAGTTGCACCCACATTGGTCAGGCCTGCTCTTTAAAGCACTGTCTTCTCCACAGCATCCATTCTACTATTCCCTGGGGAGTACATGGGTGGCCAATAAGGCCATAATATGAGAGACAAGAAAGAACTTGGGCCCCTCAAACAATTCCTGTGATTGTTTAAGTGGTACAGAAGAGGCAGTGGATTGTAGCCCTTGAACTAGATCACCATTTCCTGATTCACCATCTTTCTCTTCATTGATTCCCTATTTCTTCCCATCCACTCAGTATTCTTGTAAATTGCAGGATCCCCCTTATTTATTTATTTTTGTATTTGTTGACCGCCCAATACTACAATCCTCCTTTACCCATCATCATCCTGTTTCTTCTGTGACACACCCTTGCTCATTACCGTACCTCTTCCCTTCCCATTACCATTCTTCTGACCTTCTTCTTCACACACAAACACACAACACCAATGCAATGTTATCAGACCATGAATAATGACCTCCTAAATTTAATGGAAGCTCTGTTAATCACTGAGGTGGTAAACTGGCATCTGGTCCATCAAGAGCATTCAGCAGGCTCATAAGGCACAGTGTATTAAATGATGTTTATATACAAAAGCCCTCTCAAAATATACACTTCAGTGCTTCCAATGTGCCAGAGAAAGCAGACATGTCAGAACAATTGTTTTAACAAGCTGCCCTCTTCCCAAATTGATTTCATGTGTGGCTTATGCACAGCCTGAACTTCAATCAGATTCTCTCCATCTGAAATCATGAAATAAACTCATGGAAAGATTTCAAGGCCTCAGAATACATGCTGTAAAACTTAGGGTAGGAAGGGATATTGTGACAATTATACAAAATGAGGTTTATATTCCGGACTAATGGATGATTCATTAAAAGCCTTCAAGAATGGACACTGCTTGTTAGTAGAGATGGGCACGAAATGAACTTTTTTCATTTCTGTTATTTGTTATTCATTTTGTTACGTAACAAAATGAATAACGAACATTGTGATGAAATTGGAACAAACCAAACAGAACCACGAAAATTAGGTTTGTTACATTTCATTTTTCGTTAATGGCGACGCGCAATGAAATGAGCTGTTTTAAATGTTAAAAAAACGCCCTGGACATCCATAAAAACGCTGTGATAATTATTTATACTGTCTGATAATACCTACCAGGCAGGGTTGGGGTCCTTAAAATGTTTATTTTTGTCTACTCCCAACGCAATGTATTTTTCTTTTCCCTTTAAGGATGACAAAATGGATGTTGCCAGCCATAAAATGGAGGCAAGCCATGTGATGGGATCATGTAAATTCTTGGACAACTTCAACCAATAGCATGCCCAGGTTGCAGGCTGGGCAGGTCTGGTAGCCACAGAGGGCATAAAAAGCTCTGGCAGCCCCCCGTCCTCCTTGCAGTCTCCGGTGGGAGTTAGGGTGGGATTGCTGTCTCTGCGACTCATTATTTTCACTTTAGGCCAGCCAGGCAGGTGTGTGTCTCTGTGTTCCTGCAGGCTGCAGCCTGGCTCTTAGGGGAGAGAAAGAAGAGATTTCTCTCTAGCTTCAGTCCTGCAGCCTCCCTGTGTGCGTGCATGCGTACCTCTCGGTGAGTACCCTCCCCTACCCCGCAGTGCAGTCACTCTGTGGCTGCCTTGCACCCTGGGCAACGCCCGCCGCTGCCTTTGCAGCCTCCCTGCGTACCTAGTCTATACTGTGTCTCTGCTAGCATCAAATTTTTTCAATGTTTTCCCTCTGGTCTGGGGCGCTGGGGGACGCCTGCACATGGAAATGCGTGGGTAAAAATGAAAAATGAAAAACGAATAAATGAAAACAATTTTTTTCAAAAATTTGCAAAAAACAAAAACAAACCGAAATTACCCATTGTAATTAAAACAAAATAGATTCTCAAAATAGATTCATGCTGTCTTACACAGGCAGATTGGTTTTCAAATGAAATGGTTAAATTTTTGAAAATATTTTCAGCCTTCCAGTGCTGTTCAAATCTCTACTTTTTCATTTGTGTAAATATGCCATAATGGGAGTAACATTAATGAAGCAAACAAAAGCACACACAAAAATGATGTGGAACCTTTAGCATGTGCTCGAATTCCAAGATACACACAGAGTCCATTTTAAGTGACCACCCAAGTAATTAGTTTCTAGCAATCATGTTAATTATAGTAAACCTTACTTACATCTTCAAAAAGCTAGTGCCATGGTCAAAGTCTTCAAGAAGAAGAAGAAGAAGAAGAAGAAGAAGAAGAAGAAGAAGAAGAA
>JAHTLZ010003542.1:36136744-36169326 GCA_023846285.1 Phrynocephalus versicolor
AAGAAGAAGAAGAAGAAGAAGAAGAAGAAGAAGAAGAAGAAGAAGAAGAAGAAGAAGAAGAAGAAGAAGAAGAAGAAGAAGAAGAAGAAGAAGAAGACTTGTTCAGACCCAATGCAACTTAATCTGTAAAGAAATTTGCACATTCCAGAATCCTATGACTTTCACAAACAAAGGTCAATTCTGTAAGCACTGCTAGTTATTTTGCTGGTTGGTTATGGTACTTTTGGCTGACAGTGCACTTAATTGTATGACTATGGCAGACAATCCACCACAGGTTGAAAACCATAAGAACTACTTTTCCATATGGTAGTCATTTGGTAGTTAGCATGAAAGTCTCAGAACACAATCACAGCAACCTTATTGGTCAATCACAGAGAAAGAAGGACAGTCATAGCTGTCCAGTAGCACAACAGCCATCATTTCATATTTAGCTGTGGCAATTCACAACTGCCATAGCAGGAGTTGGCATACATTTGCAGATCCTTCTTCATACCTCTTGCTCTAGTAAATGAAGTGCCATTATCTATAGCAGTGGTTCCCAACTTTGGATAACCCAGATGTTCTTGGAGTGCAACTCCTAGAAACCCCAGCCAGCACAGCTGGTGGTAAAGAACTGCAGACCAAAACCACCTGCGTTACCCAAGGTTGAGGACCACTGATCTGTACGGCAAGGCTGATGTGAAGCACTCTGGGCATACTGGAGGAAATGACAGGTGCTAAATGTATGCCTAGCCTTAAACCATCCCAGGGAACACTGCCAGGGAAATAGCTGCACCTCTTCTTTCTGTCCATGCATGTTACTTTGCCACTGGATAGATATCTACTTCCCAAAGCTTGTCAGTCAGACTCAAAGTACACTGCACATTACAGAAAGACTATCACTAAAAGGGGAAATCCACAGGTGTTCACAAAACAAAACAAAGTAATTCTCAACACTTGAGAGATATGAAAACCGTAGTGCTTGTATATTCTCAGTGCTTCCAGAATTCTCCCTTCTAGGAGTGAGCAACATGTAATGTATAGGTTGGCCCTAAGATGGCTCACTTTATTAGGAAACCAGTCTCAGAGAATTTAATGTGTTTTGGTTCTCAACCCTTTCAACAGCATCAGGCCATACGGCTGATTTATTTTGCAGGTGTAAGCGAACAATCCCTCTATAAAATGTTGCAGTTTAATTATTGTCTAGACTACTCAAAAGGCACTTCGATCCATGACAGAAATTGGAGTTGGAAAGTGAGGAACTTGCCTTTGGACTCATGTTTAACTACAATAAAACTCACTTGTATTAACATTTTCAATACAGGATGCAATATTTGTTTCCATTTACTATATACAGACCTCATAGAGTGACTTGGAAACCAAAGCAGCTAACAATTTCCTAAAATATGAAAGACATACAGAAACTGATTTTTTATTCTTCTGGGAATCAATAAAATTGAGCCCTGACTTTCCACACATCATACTTTAAAGGAATACAAATTGAAAAGAAACTGATATCTGCAAAAGCATCACAGTAAAGCTGAATTCCAGAAAATCGTTATACTTTATTTGCCTTTCTTGGTGTACTTTTTTAAAAAGGGGGGGGGCATTACTAAGCTTTATCTGATATTGCTAAGTGTTAGATTAGGAACAAAAAATAATTGAAGATGTCAAGTTTTAAATTATAATCATTTGTCCAAAGGGCAAAAAGAAGAGAAACTAAGAGAGTGGTGTGATTAAATTCTAATTGTGTCTTGCTTCTTGTGCAGTGCCTTTAGATATTAAGCCCAGGGAGACAGAGATAGAGGTTCCACATGCAGGAAGATTTATAAAGTAAAAGAAGACTTATACTGGTTCTATCACCCAGGCTTTTGCTTGCCCTTGAGCATGACTTGAAAGCATTTGGAACACCAATTAGGAATGACCCAAGTTAGTTTGTTACCTAAAGTTGAGCGCCTTGTACCCAAAAGAGCCATGTTGTTTTGGTTCAGAAGTCAGAAAATCTCAAAGGCACCTCATCCCATTCTTAACAGTCAACATACGTACAACAAAGGCAATTTCATTATAGTTAAGGAGAAAAAACACTTTGTAGTTCCTTTGCTTCTAAAAATGCAACAATTCAAATTAAAAATTCAATGATCCAAATTAAGGTTAGTTAATTGCTAAACATGAACCTGCAAACTCCTGCTTGAGGTGGCTACTGTACTCCGCCCAATGGCAGGGCTGACTCTAACACTGATGTCATTCCAAGAACTACAAGATGATGGTGCCTCATGGCGCAGTGGTTAAATGCCTGTACTGCAGGTAAAACTGTGTTCACGACCTGGGTTCAATCCCAGGTAGCAGGCTCAAGGTTCACTCAGCTTTCCATCCTTCCGAGGTCAGTAAAATGAGTACCCATTTCTAAGTAGGCATGTTTGTGGTTGGGAATATTGTGTGACTGAAGATTATAAAGGAGCAGCATGCAGCTATTTAAACAGAAAAGCTATTTAAAATATCTTCATTATTGATATGCATTCTTTAGTAATATAGTAGGACCACTATATCCATGGGGGATCAGTTCCAGGATCCCCCGTGGATAGTGAAATATGCGGATAAAAGCAAACACTGTTATCCGAGGATAAGGGTGATGGAAGGGATGCCGGGGTGAAAGCTTTTGCCTCCGACACCCCTCCCAATGGCAAGGAGGGAAGGAAGTTATTTCCCCCTTTCTCTGTCGATTGTCTGTGGCAAGAAGAAAGGGAGGGGCTTTCTTCTCTCGTTACCGCTGCCACCACCAGGCACCTAGGCACCCACCGGAAGGGTGGAGGATGTCCTCTACTCCTCTGGTGGGTGCCCAGCTACCCGGCTGCCTGGCTGGCTGGCAGCAACAGCGAGGAGGGGGGGAATTTAAAAAATAAAATTTTCCACCCCAATGGCCATCACCCTCCTCCTCACTGCCTCTGCCATAGCCACGGACCAGCCAGATGCCCAGCCTTTGAACTTCTGCATAGGGTCCCAGGCAACCGATCAGAAGTTTTGAATTTCCCACTCAAACTTCCAATCCAATCTGCCGCCAGGGATCTGAGTGGAAAATTCAAAGTCTCCACACCACCCCTCCGGAGAGCGCCTTGCTGGCCTGATGTGGTGGTGGCAGCAGCAGTAGCAGTAGCAGTAGCAGTGGCAAGGAGGAGGTTGGTGGGCATTGGTAGGGTTAAGTTTTATTTTTAATTTCCCCACCTCCTTGCTGCCACCCCCTGCTAATCACAAACCGTGAATAACTGAATCCATGGTTAGTGAATCAGCGGATAAAGTGTCCAGGTGCCTGGCGGCAGATAAGGGGGTTGTACTGCACATTGCTAGGTGTTGCTTCTAAAAAATCACTGTATAGTATTGCTCTGCAGTAACTGTGGATATAATAGGTGGACACTAATAGTTTCTTTTAAAGTCCTTAGAGTTTTCTCTAACAAGGAACCAGAGGCACTGCAACCTTAAAGGAAACCCATTAACCAATATGTTTCTTCCATTCCTTCCATTCCGTGATTAGAATACTGCAAACTACAGGTATGTGGATTTCAGTTGAAGCCCAATACAAATTAGAAAATAAAGTTCTTTAGCTGCCTGGATCTCCTGTTTATTTATCTCCCTTATACTGATGACCCAAGCTGATAAAAGCAAAATACTGTTTATTCTAGCTAATGGTGGCTAAACAACGGGGTTGGAAAATGATCTTAAATTTCAATGTCGTTCCACATTGCTAAATGCAATATCTTTAAGTACTGAATCTCCTACATACTGTTTTTGTAATATTAAGCCACAAATTGAGAATGCACTGAACAAATGTGAATATGATTATACAGAGCCTTCATCTACTACACAGAAAATACAGCAGAACTATGTCTCTAATCCACAAATATAGAGTATTAAGAGGTGTTCCTGGAATTTTGCTGTCACATTTTTATAGACTGAAGCATATTGGCCTGAAACCAACTGTTAGTCCCAACTGGAACAGATTCCCTGCACCAATGGGAATCTGGCAAGTCACATTCCCTCACACTTAAAGAAACTCCACTGATTCAGTGGGACTCTGTTTGGGACTAACAATTGGATTTTACCTACTGTGTTTGTTTCTGGTGTGATTGTTCTTCTACTCTATGTTTGGGCAATGGGGTACTTGCCTGACACTATTAAAATCCTAACAATGAATGAAGAAAATGAAACAGTGATGCACAAACTAGAAATGTTAATCATACAATCCAATACAAAAGAGGAGACATCAAAGATCCTGAGAATATCTAGGATGTTAATTTTTAACTGCATTTAAAGAAACAGCATACATTAATGCCTGAAGTATCACCACTAGAGATGGGGGATACTCTGCAGTTCATGCTGGCTCGTCCTTTGGACAAACAGGTGTTCAGTGGTTCCCGGACCTGCATCCTCTGGCAGCTGCCCACTCAGAGGGAGTGCCCTGGGATCCTTGCTCCATCTCCTCCAGGTGCTGCTTCTGAGTGGGCACCTACTACTGGAGGCAGGGAGAGGAATCACCAAACACCTGTTTGTCTGAAATACACACCAGCACAAACCAACACTTTGCACCCATCTCTAAAGTTAAATATATTTGACTCCCGACAATGGTTCTGTCAACTTCTCAGTGCAATGTTTTCTTCTCAGTATAGGTCAGAATGCGATCCAAAGGACTGAATTCTGTATATGCACAGAAGGAGTTGTAGCAGTGCATTGTACAGTGTATTTTTAATATACATGCAGCAATGTAACATTGCCATTCAAACGTTCTTAAATGCTGTGTCAGGAAGCAGAGCTATTCCATACTGGTTGCCTGTTAGCATCTGATTGATTTACAGATTGCAATTAAAAACTTTATCTGCCTTAATCAATCATTATTTCTCAGTCTCCATTCCATGTATTTTATCAGTCTTGCTAATTACTGGACCGAGACCTGTACAGACATTGGGTTGTGACAATGTTATTCCAATGTATCAGCCCGAGTAGGCTATTTATTTTCCATCCTGTTTTAGCTGCCATGTAAACCTAGAAGATGGAGAAGGATGGTAGATTTCTTTATACAGGACACTGCTTTATCCTGAGCCATGGCTAGTTTATTTTGCTGCAAAAAGATTTAAGTTGAAATGTTTTTTTTTTCTGTTTTGGTTTGTTCAAATGTTCAAATGTGATGTGCTTCAAGTACTAATAGTTTGCAATGCTTTGATTTCCTCTCATAACTTATTATCCTCAACAACAGTAGCCCCCTGCCTAGCGCGATATGCTGGTGCAGGTTGGGGGGGCGGGGGGGCAGCAGCCCGTGCAAGCGGCATTGGTGGAACTGACCTGCCACCGCCACTTGCCTGGGCTGAGGGAAGACTTTTTAAAAAGTCTTGGAACAGCCAGGGCAAGCGATGCTGGGGGATCAGATTCACCGCCACCCAGGCTTTTAAACCTTCCCCCCCCTTCCCCACACCCTGGGCTCCAGCTCATTGAGGCTGGGGTGGGGAAATAAAGGTTTTTCTCCCCCACCCCAGTGCTAATCAGCTGGAGCCCCAGCATGTACTGCGGTCCCACGATATTGCGGGACTGCAGTACATGAATCGCGAAATGGCCAGGGGTTACTATACCAATACATATTAAAGCCCATGCACTCACTTCAGATTTGTGGGCTTTTCAACTGTGCACCGGAAATGCAATTCAGTTCTGAAAAGAAAGAGTTACATGGTTTGAGTCACTACATCCACACATGGAATTCCTTTGATTTCTTCAGCTTGTAACTACTCCTACTCATGGCCACAGAGAAACAGAGTTGTGCCAGTAAGTCTGCTATTTTGATGTCAATGAAACATTGTGAGTGACCATAAAAAGTATTCCTAGAAAACTTCACAAATGCCTCTTTATTAATATATTTTAGAAGAAGCAGTATATCAAATGAATCATTGGAATGGCTATGAGCTGTCTGATGTGACTGCTGTACACAGCTGTGGAAATACATTCCTTGTAAAATTGTACTTTGAAAAAAGAATGAGAATTTCTGTCAGCAAATTCAGCAAATTTGCTCTAAAATACTTTTACAGCAGGCACTTGGAATTCTATGAAAATACAGTGGCTTTCTCTACCAATTCCTATTTGAGACAGAGATTATGGGTTTCGATCCAAGACACAATACAGGCAAAGCCATATGTATCAGCTGAGAAAATTAGAATGCAATTTTCCTGTGGGATACAAGTTGTGTATTTTCTAGACATTCCTAACTTACTGCAATAAAATCAGTCACACTTCAGTGGAACAAAGACAGATGGAATAATTCATTTTGAGTCACTGCATTTTAGGAAAAGTTCATTCTTCTAAAACCAAGTGAAAAAAAGAGCATGTTTAGAGTAATATATAAACTAAAACGACTGTAACATCCCAGATTGCTTTTCTCCAACCCATTTAGTCTTTAAACAATACAATGCCTCCATTCCTTTGAGACAGTTGATAGTTCTGTAGGACCTTCCAAAGAAAAATCAGACTTTTATAGCTGTAGTTGGAGTCTCTTTTTTAGTGCATAGGAATAATCTATCTCTAAGACAAGGCCAAGTTTTCTATGGTGCATAGCAGTTTTGAACTAGAGCTTCTAGAATCCTGGACTATTGGCCATTATGGATAGAACAAATGGAACCTGGGATTCGGAATATTCATATGAAGAATACCAATATAAAGGTGGAGACAATGAAAGGAGGGTACAGTGCCACTTACCCCTCCATGAAGACAACCAAGACTGCAACTGCATTGGCAAGCCAAAATGGAGAAATCCAGCTTTGCTGCAAGCTTATTCACAGTCTCTTTTATGGCTCAATTCAGTTTTAAATGGCCACATGAAGACCCAGCATTGATTCAGCACCAGTGTCTACCCTGTCCCTCAATTGGATATGTGCCCATGGCCTCCCTTCCTATGATCCCACCTCTCCTGCTGATCCCACCTCTTCTTTCTTATACAGTAATTTTTTCCCGTGCAGAGAAAATCTAGCATTAAACTTAATACATCAATGCAGTGATAAGATAAATCTAGGACTTAGACTCAGCTTGTTTTTTTTTTAAAAAAGAAAAACACTTTGAGATGATTAGAGAGACAGATTGTGGGAGTGTTCCCAGTTCCCCCAAAACATCATGTCCTGACTTAATATGTCACCCCAACACCATACAAAGTCATGAAGTCACAGGGAAAACACAGTTCAGATCATTCTGTTGGAGTTCTCAGTGGCAGGAGAGAATATTCCATATCTGAAGCAAAAGGGGCTAAGGTGATTTATGTTGGCCTTTGCATCATGGGATCCCTAAAAAATATTTCAAATTGACCCATGCTAACTGCAGGGTAAACCGTCAATATTTGTCAGTGTAACCACAGACTACTACAATGGAGAGCCTGGTGAGGTTGTATGTATATCTTTTGCAAAAGAAGACCATAATTCTGGCCCCACTTACCTCACACAAAATGCCTAGTGAATATAAAGTAACATATTTCTAAATATGATGTAGGTCTAGCCTCACTGGAAATTTTTAGTAAACATAACCAGGTACATAGTTAATTTATCAAGCAATAGCTGAAAGCGAAATATCAGTTGTGATGATATATAGACTCGAAATAATCCTTCACATAAGTCTGATGGTAGTCCATAAGGATTCATTTTTGGCAGCCGGAGAAATATGATGTCTGCTAAAACTTTGTCAGGAGCATTATTTTTGAAGCAGTGCATACAGTATATTTTCACTGTCCATGACAACACTTTGGAAGTATTTAGTCACCAGTCATCTAGGTTACTAAAAATAGCCAGATCTTGTAATCTTTAAACATGAGGTGGTTTGCTGTTCCAAATGACCCAATCTTGTGTCTCTCACTGTAACTGGCTTTTGTTTCCTTCTCATTTGGAACACCTACTGATGAATACAGAGCTCTGGGTTGTTCCTGTTTTCTGGCTGTCTTGAAAGAATGGCAGGAGCCACGCATAATTTCCCCCTTCTCCTATCTAAGGTTTCATTCCAGGCTAACAGTTCAGCAGTATGAGGGAGGTGACACAACAATAATGTTTTGGACCACAAATCCCGAAACAGGATTAGGGTAGTTGCTATACGAGACATAATTTTTCAGGAGGCGAGGTGTTGCATCTAGTGCTGGGCTTGGAACAAACAGAAACAGCACAACTATGGCTTCTATAAATTCTGTGCATGACAGAATTCTTGGAAAGGCAGAAGCGATCTCACATTGCAATCAGACATGCAAAAGTCTGATTATATTTAGGCCTATCCTATGAATATAGAATTTAATATAGAATCTCATATAGAATTTAATATACATCAAATCTAGAACCCATGTATTGGTCTTTCTGATGGTCCATGGCCTCAGTGATATCCAGTGTGATAAGTAGTAGAGAGATAAACTAGGAGTTATAGACTAAGGCCTGGGTTTGAATAACTGGTTTAACAATGGAAACTCACTAGAGGAGATGAAAATGGTAAAAGTGTACCTTAACTTGAAAGCCCTATTACAGCCAATATAAGTCAGTTGTTCAATATGTGCAATATAAATCATAACAGCAATTAGAGGTGGGCACGAAACGGAAAAATTCATACGAACCCGAACCAATCCGAGCCGGTTCAGGTCAACTTATCATGCAGCGGCGGCAGCGGCACGATCCTGGCCGCAGCTGCAAGGGCTTTTTGAGGCACTGGCCCCAAGCCAGCGCCTTGTTTTTTTTTTGTTTGTTTGTTTTTTTTAAGCGCTCGTCGTGCAGCCCCTGGGGCCGGGTCACCGCTGATTCTTTTATTATTATTTTTCTTTATTTTACAGTGCCACCCCAGCCACCGGGTTGCCGCTCCTTTTTGTTTTGTTTTGTTTTTTAATTTATTTATTTGTTTTACCGTGTCGACTGCACAGCTCCTGGGGTGGGTCGGTGCTGTTATTTTATTTTATTTTTCTTTATATTACAGCACCGACCCAGCCACCCCTGGGGCCGTGTTGGCACTCCTTTTTTTAATTTAATTTAATTTTTATTTGGGGGGGGTAAAAGTCCCTAGTAGGGGCTTTTGAGGTGCTGGCTTGGGATCAGTGCCTCAGGTTTTTTTCCCTGCATTGGGAATTGGGCCATTTTCAGAGGGCTCCTGCTGACCTGTCATTGGCTGCCCCCCTTTAATAATTGTGTATTGGGCACTGGGGAGAACCCCGATGGCGACTGGGCCATTTTTAAAGGGGTCCAGCTGATGACAGGTTGGCAGAATCCCCCTGAAAATGGCCCTGTTAGCAGCACGGAGCTCCTGCATTGGCAATGGGGCTATTTTCAGAGGGATCCTGCCAACCTGTTATTGGCTGCACCTCTTTTAAAATGGCCCAGTCGGCACTGGGGAGAACCCCTGGTGGTGACTGGGCCATTTTGAAAGGGGGCCAGCCAATGACATGTCGGCAGGACCCATCTGAAAATGCTAGGGAGGGCAGCTCAATCCCTGGAACAGCCCTCCCTAGCATGTTCACAGGACTCCTGCTGGACTGTCAGTCGCTGGACCGCTTTAAACCTGGCCCAGGGGGACTTCAATGCATTCCTATGGGAAAACGAAAAAGGAAATGAAAGAAGCGGAAATTTCCATTTAGTTTCGTTTTGTTTTGATGGGTGAGTTCGTTATTCATTTTGTTACGTAATGAAACAAATAATGAATAACTAAATGAATTAAAATTTGTTTCGTGCCCATCTCTAATAGCAATAATAATGGTATCTGCAAAGCTCTCCTCCAACACTGTTTGAAGGAATTTTGTTTTTCCCATCAGTTTTCACTATCTATTTTTGACATCCATACATAGTAACTAGAAATATCATAGAATGGATGATCTTGGTTTTGGTCTCCAGCTACTCATTTCTAAAACCAAAAATATTTGCTTGCTCTACTGAGTCGTCTTCTGATTTCTTGGCTACAATCCATGTTTTGATTATGATTGAATGAAGATATAGAAAAACCTGACTCTTTCAGTTTCTTTATTGTCAGTATGAGAGTTACTGTAAGTTCTTAAAGTTCAGTGTCACACTTTTGGTGCACTGTGAGACAATACTCACCGAAAAAGGCAATGGTGCTTGGAAGACTGAATGTAGCAGCAAAACAGGAAAAATGAATACGGGGAGGATACTCTTGAGCTTGTGAAAAATTAGCAGGGATATAAGAATAGAAACCTTTGGAAGCCAACACCTCCAGTGGTCACTGCAGAAGAGATTTCATGATACAAAATGTTTGACTATAATCCTGCTTTTGCACTTCCTTCTTTAACCTTCCCTAGGTCATTGCTGTCTGTTATTTCCTGCAGTATTATGGCCTGACCAGTACATCTTAAGTTATTAATGTTTTCTCCACCAATTTCCCCTTCTTCATTTGAACCTAGTCAAGGTTTTTTCATCATACGTTTTGTAGATATACTGAACAGAAAGGGGGCAAAATGCTTCTTTGTTTAACAGCTGTTTCTTTCTCTGTATTCAGTCCTAACATTACTTTTTGCCCAGAACACAGTTTGTGTATAAGGAGAATCAAATATCGTGGCACTGCCATTTCTTTTAGAACTATCCATAACTTTTCATGATCCACACAGTCAAAGGCTTTACTGTGATCAACAAAGCACCAACTGATTTTGTTCTGAAATTCTTCACTATATTCTAGTAGCCAATGTATATTTGTAGTATGATTTCTAGTGCTTCTTCCTTTTTGAACCTAATGTGCATAGCTGGAATTACTTGTGCCACTTAAATGTTGTTATAAAATCTCCAGCAACACTGAGCTTGCCTAGTAAATTAATATAATAGTCTTATAGTTCTTGGGATCATTGGTGTCCCCTTTCTTTGGAATTAGAACGTCGATTGGATGTTTCTAGTCTCTGGATCATTGTTTCATTTCCATATTCATTGTTAGGATTGTTATAGTTTCAAGCCAGAACCCTGATGCTAAATTCAGAGCAGAGCACAGCCACACAATAACCACATGCAGTCGCTAAAATCCAGTTGTTGATCCCAAATAGAATCCCACTGAATCAGAAGATAAAGGGAGGAATGACATGGAGCCAGTCCCAATCTCAAATACTGCACTACCAATGTTCCCTCTAAGCTGTGCAGACACACACAGCCAAGCCAGTGTTTCCTGCCATTTGCTTCCAGTCCTGACTAGAACTCCACATGCATGCAACGGAACTGCTGCGCAGGACTCTGTAAATTTAGAGGGAATATTGTGCACAACATGTAACATACAACATAGCGTGCAAAAAATTCCTAGCCCATGCTGTCAACTGCTATGCACAATATGAATGCAGTATTTCAAGAGTTTTAAGGTGGCTAATACTTGTAACTTTTGAAGTGAGAACCTAACCAATTTCCACCACCCTGGATAAAAATGGAGGTCTCTCCTCTGAGCCCCATGACCAAAAGAATCATATTCCATGCCTGCAAAGTCAACAGAATGCTTCTACTGTTATTATACAGAACCGCCAGATACCATTCTTTATTTCCCTTTCTCATGCATACTTATTTTTCCCTAGAAGCCAAGATGTCATCTAACCTGTGATTTATTTATACTTTGAAATCTTAATAGAGGACATGCCATATACTTTAGATTAAAAAGAATTAGCCTTGTGCACGTCAAAGCCATTTTTCTTATGAACCTATCAGATCTCCCTAGTTACCGGTACTCTGCCTACGACAAGGCCAAAAGACCAAAAGAGTAATTTATTAGATGGAGGGCAAGCTTTTCCTGAGCCAATGAATAAACAAACACCCACTGAGGATTCAGCTGGGAAAAAATATCACAAGAACTGCTGCCTTCAAGTCAAGGTCTTTAATGATCTGTTCCCATTTCAAGACACAGGAAAGCATTTCCAAGGCCAATTAAATTCTTCATAGCTCCAATTTCACAAAATTTGCAAGGGCAACATATAGTTTGCTCTGGAATCCCCAAGTACTAAGACCTAGCAAGAGGCTTCTCTGTTTGAGACCCTGCTTGCAGACTCCATGAGATAATTTTGTGTAACACACACACACACACACACACACACACACACACACACACACACACACACACACACACACACACATATATATATGTTACACTTTTATGCCGCACCATCTTCCATAAGGGAACTCTGGGTGGTTTACAGACTTAAAAGAAAAAAATAGGATAAAACAACGATAAGGAGAAGCATCCAATAATTGCTTTATTCAATTCTGTATTTATATTTATTATATCCCAGTTTTCTTCTAAGTGACAGTGTTCAAGGTTGTGTTATTTTCTCTTATCATACTCCCTAGTGCCAGGATGTCAGTGTTCATATAACATCACATGTCATGTAACATAATTGCCACTGCTAACAATTATGTAATTAAATGCATTCTCACTCCAGGTACATACATATACAAAGTATATGCAAAGTATTTCTATCCTCTGTGCCTTATGGGAGATATTAAATCCAAGGTGAGAAATGTGTGAACATCCAGCTGTAGTTTAACTAGAATTCCCATCATCCCCTCCAGCAGTGCTAAGAAGGCCTGGAAATGCAACAGTCTCTTTATATTTGTGGAAGATGGCATGGTCACATCAATAGTTTTCTCAGTTTTTCTACAAACAGTATTTCGAAACAGATCACTGTCTCAGATGCCTATTAAGTAGAAGAATTAAAATCAGAAATGAGCTAAAAGGCAGCCTCGTGGGCACTTCTTATGTCAAAAGCTCACTGCTTATACAGGGGTAGCTGGGGCACTCCTTACCATGGACCAGCAAAACATTTTCTTCCAGTGATACTTGCTACTGGTTTATGAGTAGAATCAGCTTCATTTTCTCCTGCGTTCTGATTTTTTAAGCCTGACATTCATTGTAGAAAGTATGAGAATGAGAAATCTGTGAATGTTGGGATTTTTAAAAAACACACAAAAACTCTTGAGCTGAAATCCCACACTAACCAAATTCAACAGGCGCAAGACATTCCTAGTATGGAGCGGATGACCATGTTGTACTTGCAGCCAATGAGGTGATCCACTTAATATAGAGCTGTCAACATAGGGCGCTTTTACACGACCCCTAAAATCTGACGCAAAGGGCTCCCAGATGCGGAGCTTAAAATTGTTCTCCCACCAGCTCCGGACTTTAAAGAAAATTGTGACTACGCTCACCTAAGCGCGTCCCAGGGCATTTTAAAAGTACCTGGTCTCCAAGGGTGAAAAATTTCTGATGCAGAAGTAAAGCAGTGAATGCCGGGCTCTCCTCGCCTTGTATTTTTTTTGTCCCCGCCACCCCTTTAAGAGACAGGAATCACGACGACGACGGGGCTCAGGCGGCTTCCACCGGCAGACGGAGGTGAGCCTGCATTCTTTTCTCCCTTTTTTTCTCCCTCCCCTCACGCAGACAGGCGCAGAGGTGCAGAGGGGGTGGGAACACAGGAAGAGTGACAACCCCCAAGATCTCTGGTCTGAATTTAAGTGGCCAGTGGATCTTAGGGGTCGTGTAAAAGCGCCCATAGGTGACTGGGGTTCACAACTAGATTTTTAAGAGGTATGAGTTCAAATCTTTAGGTCTGAACACATAGATGGATTGGTACTGTGTTCTTCCTGTATCTGCTTTTAAAACCCTCAAGTAATATTTTAAACATGTAAATGTTGGTAAATTCTCATGGGAAATGAACTGAAAATCTCACCTGATTTTTGTTCCAAACAATAGCACATACTTATGAGTTTGCTTTTTTTGTATTTAAATTGGTGATAGAAAGGTAAACATGGAATTCATTTGCAAATCCAATTGCACCTTGAAGGACCTGTGTGCCTGGATGGAAAACACTGTAGTAACAGGAAACATATGTTTCCTTTAACATATGGTTTCATCCTCTCTGTATGTATCTGAATGGCTTCAAATAAAGCTTGTACCCACAAGAAGTGGTAGTACAGGCATTTAACACATGGCACAGTGGTTAAATGCCTGTACTGCAGGTAAAACTGTGCTCACAACCTGGGGTTCAATCCCAGGTAGCAGGCTCATGGTTGACTCAGCCTTCCTTCCTTCTGAGGTCGGTAAAATGAGAACCCAGCTTGCGGGGGGCAGGGCAATCTGTAGCCTGCATACTGTAATTAAACGCTGCAAACCACCCAGAGACTACTTGAAGTGGTATGGGGCGGTATATAAGCAGATCACACTTTAGGGTCTGGCAGAGTTCATAAGAACTAGACACATTTTGACCCTTAAAATACTGGGTACACTTTCTCCCTTTCCTCCTGAGTACCATATTTAGTAACTTTATGCTTTGTGAGAGGTGGTACAAATTAATTCTCTGTCAAATGTTATCATGATCTAATATATGGCAAATAATATCAAGTCTGGCTGTAGTTTGTATGACCCACTCAATTCCCAGCGCTCAGATTTTTCCTTCTTTTTTTAAAAAAAAAATGTGCTGCATGCCTCAAATACAGCCTGGATTCCAGATTTTGCTCAGTCCCTATTTGGAAATAATTCTTCCTTTTGTTGTAGCAGACATGTTCCTTGAGAGCCAATGAAACAAAATAATTTGTTTAGCTTGACAGGAAATGTAACAGAGCAGACACAAACATGTGCTTAGTCCAAGAAGTGCATTCAGACTATAAAAATAGCTGGGTACTATTTTCTAACATGCTTTGTGAATCTGCCTTTTCTGGCAGCACGGCAGAGAATCATTAATAATAATCTGAGATAGGACAATTTGGACAGCGTGATTTTTCCTGTATCTGGGCAGGAGCATTTGTTTCTCAACTTATAAACGGCCACACACAAAATCTTAACCATCACTTTTTCCATTAACTTGCATCAGGAATCTTAGCAAAACAAAAGACAGAGAACAAATATTCTGATTTTTTTAAGGCACGAGAGTCAACCAAGGCTGCTGGCAATTGATTCCACAACATTAATTTCAAGATCTGATTATCTTCAGAATCATCACCATGCCTTTACACTCCCAATACTCTTTTGGAGCAACAAAAGGAATTATAGGGAATGGAAACAAGACATGTGGGGGTAATCAAGCCCCACATATACCCCAGCAATAGGAACTGGGACTTATCCCTCCAACAACAGGAACCTTGCTTGGACAGAACTCTCCGTGACTGAAGATTTCAATACAGGGAGCAAATGCTCTCTTTTGAGAAGAAAGGCTAAAAACATGAGAAACATTTTAAAAAATTCCTGGGACTTGGTCATTCTATCCATGCAGCCTAGTTAGCTGCTGCTCCTCTTACTGGCATAAGTCTTTTAGGGTCTCAGACAGAATTTTCTCCCACCATTTGCAACCTGATGGTTTTAACTGGACATATCCAAGACTTGAACATGCTGGAAGTTCTGTACCACAGAAGGTTTTAGAAGATATTCCACATCTGTTTCAGAGGAAGCAAAGGAGGGCAAAAGAAGCAGGGACGAGAGTTGCCATATTTATGTGTATGTGTGTGTTGTGACGGTACAGTCGTGACCGACTCTCCATGACCTCATGCCCATGGAGTTTTCTTGGCAGGAATACTGGAGTGGTTTGCCAGTTCCTACTCCAGGTGCCTACAGGACCTGATGTGCTAAATTCTGCCCTGGGCACAAAGTATGGGGACCTGGCATGTAAAGAACACTTAATCCTTGCTTAAAATGCCAGTCCAGCTGCCATTCTATATCACTGAAGACATTCCAGCTGCCTTTCAGGAGGAAGCAATGTAATCCATTGCAGTTAGAGTTCTTTCTGATGCATCTTCCTTGGCATACATTTTTTGATTTCATTCTCCATCTTTCCCCTTCTCCTTATAAGCTCATATTTTAAAAAAATATTTGTTTGTCTATTTATTGCATTTTTCTACTACCCGTCTGGCAGCAAGGCCACTTTGCAGATTATCAGTACTGTATATGGTCATTCCTAATAGTAATTTCAGGTAGTGACTGTCGACAAGAAATAATGTATCCATGTATTTATATGATTACATGCGTTTATTATCTTTTAGCTAATGAGATCAAGGCAGTGTACGCAGCTCTCATTCTTCCAACTTGATCATCACAACAGCTCATCCAAGTTATGTTGATCAGTCTGTGAAAGTGGCTAGTCTTCCAGTAACCTTTATGGCCAAGCAAGGATCTGAATCCAACTATCTCAAATCCTTCCCCAACTACCATCTCAGGGCGCTTTTACATGACCCCTAAGATCTGCTGGCAACTTAAATTCGGACCAGAGATTTGGGAGTTTGTCACTCTTCCTGTGTTCCCACCCCTTCGCACCCCTTGGCTCCTGTCTGCGTGAGGGGAGGGAGAAAAAAGGGGAGAAAAAATGCAGGCTCACCTCCGCTCTGCTGTCGGGAGCTGCCCCGGGAAGCATTCCAATCTCTTCCAGTCTCTTAAAGGGGCGGGGGGCAAAAAACAAACAAACACAAGGCGGGGAGAGCCGGCACTCACTGCTTTACATCAGCATCAGAAATTTTTCACCTTCGGAGACAAGGTACTTGGAAAATGCGCTGGGACGCGCTTAGGTGAGTGTGGTCGTACTTTTTTTTTTTAAAATCCGGAGCTGGTGGGAAAACAATTTTAAGCTCTGGATCTGGGAGCCCTTTGCCTCGGATTTTAGGGGTCATGTAAAAGCGCCTTCAGTGTGGTGACTGATAAAAGAAGGGAGAAATGCCAGCATGTCCAAGAGGGTTGTGTCCCTGTGGATCACTGAATTCAGCCCCTGTCACAGAGGTACAGTGGGGAATTGAACTCCCAACCTCCTCAACCAGACACCTGAGCCACTGAGCTATCTTGGTGTTTGAAGGAGTACAAAATATAGTCTTAAAACTGATGGATGTATCTAGTAACCTAAACAAGACTCTGCCCCATCTATTCAGTTCCTGTTCATTGTGACCCCTTTTAATCATGCAATTTTCTGCTTTAAGCTTTCTGGCCATCAGCTGTCTTACGTTCATGAAATGGTGAGTGCTTACCATTTTGTTCCCTGTCTTCTCCTTCTTGTATTATTTTAAAAATTAGAATGAATGTAGAAAAAAAATACCAAGGCCTTTCCAGTTTACCTGGAAACAGCACAAAGCACTGCAAGCACCATGACTTATACAGAAACAATTTCAATCAGCATTTAAACTGAGCCATATTTGGGGATTGAAATGATAGCTGATTTACAACTTATATAGCAACATACATGAGCAACGTCAAAGCTATAGAGGAAAAAAATGTGACATTAATTGCTTGGGCAGAAATGCTTTTAGTTTCATCTCTCAGTGGGAATAACATGAGCATAGGCTATTAATATAAGATTTATACTTGGCTTTAAGACCAGTTCTTTATTTTTAAAAGATAAAAATCCAGGGGTAACTAGAACAGACCAACATTAAGATGCTTATTTGCTTATCTACCTTTTTTTAAAACCAATCCTAACCAAAAGGTAGCCCTGTGCTTAAAACAATAAGCTAAGAACCAAGCAATCACAAGTTCAGATCTCATCTCATCCAAAAACATGCTACCGGCCAATGAAGGTCCTCATAAACATGGTGAGGCACTGGAAATTGGTGGTAGGATCATGGATCCCTCCGAAGCTCCATGCGAGTTTGTAATATGCTCATCTCAAAGATAAGCATTACAGCATGGTACAGTGTGGAAAGTGTGCATTGGAGGGGTTCATTGAAAAAGCACAAACCTGTCAAACACTATGTTCCAGTGTGTGTGTGTGTGTTGTGTCATTACAGTTGTGACCGACTCTTTGTGACCCCTTGTCCGTGGAGTTTGCTTGGCAGGAATACTGGAGTGGTTTGCCAGTTCCGACTCTCAGTGCCTACAGCAAATGGTATTCCCTGGAAGTCTCCCATCCGAGTACTAACCAGGCCCGACCCTGCTTAGCTTCCGAAATCAGGCGAGATCGGATGTGCTTAGGGCATCTTCCAGAGCCAACGCCAAAATCAGGCGAGGCCAGCAATGAGCAGAACTAGCCTCACGGAGGCATTCACATGCACCTATTATTCACACACTCACCATTCAAGCACACAAAAACAGAATCACACCCTCACTCACTCACTCTGATTCACACTTGCACTGCTATTAGTTTTGCGGGGGGGGGGGGGTGTACTAGTTATACTTTGAAAAGGGGAGTTAGTTATGCTTTTCCTACCCCTGTTTGCCATAATAGGAAAGGGGTGACTTTCCAAGGAGAGATAAAGCAGATGAGGGGAAGAGACGGCCAGCCTTCTGTCCCTACAGAACACTCCCATATGCCTGCCGTACTTAAATCACATTTTTGTAAAAAAAAAAAAAAATCTACTGAAACAAATGAGGGTTTTTTAAAAAATCTAGCTGCTCTGCCAGCACGTGGGAAGGAGAGGCTGTGGAAGACTGTATATCCTGTGACCTTTTGTTGTGGACTAAGAATTGTCCACCCTGGTAAAGTAGTTTAAGTGTCAGAGAGAGATTTCTAATAGAGATGGGCACAAAATGCCAATATGGTGTTTCGTTTCATTTTTCATTTTTTTTAACTAGTTTTATTTGGAACAAAATGATCTTTTTTTAAAAAATCAGTTCATTCTTTTTCTTTCGTTTTTTTAATTTTTTTACACCCGACCAGCCCATGGAGCCAGCTGGTCGGCGCTTATTTTTATTATTTATTTTGACAACCGTTTGACAAGGTTAGTTTCCCTGCGCCCTTAGTTGTAATGCATGTAAAAGCTTTTGGAGGGATTGATTCCCAGAGAACAAGGGCCAAAATTCTGTTACCCCCCCATGATAGTTGTGCTACCACCAAGGTGGAAGTTTTATCTCTGAAGCACTTGTCAGTTCATTGCACAATTAGTCATCCTGGGAAATGCAACCAATTACACAAGTGCAGGGAGCAATTCCATTGCATCATCTGGCACAAAGAGAGCATGCTTCCCCACATATTGTTGTAAGTTGCTTGGATGTATATATGCACATCCCAAAACACTCACTCACATCCATAGGTCAACTCAGCTGCCATTAATTTTTGAATTGTCCTTTGGGCCATAGTGGCACCCCTTGATGTGTTGAGACACTCCTCTTCTGTTTGAGGATGGGAGCATATTTATTTGTCTCAGCCTTCCTTATACAGTGGACCCTCATATAACAAGCAGTTTGTTTAACAGAAAATCCACTTAAAGGGAAAAAAATCCCTTAACAGAATCGCCTATAGGGCGAATGCATACAACACAAAAATGGTCACAATTAGAGATTAATCCATTTTCAATGCATTCTTATGGGAAATTTGTACAAAGGAAAATTTGCTTAACAGAATTTCATTTGGAACAAATTAATTCCTTTATACAAGGTACCACTATACCTCTTGAACATATTTTCCTTATAAAATCTTTTAAGGGCATGGTTTGCAAATGACTGAACCAAAATGTGGATTGTTTTTGTATCAACCTTTCAAGTAAAAGTTTGCTTGCTGATCCTTTCTAACATTTCTAGATATTTAAAACCAAGCATAAAATGACATCCTCCTACTGGAGCATGGATTTTTAAAAACCCACAGTGAAAACAGTCCGTGCCCCAAAATAGTGAATTGTTTAAACATACTCAACAAAGTGTGTTTATAGAACAAATGTGATGTGTTTCAGGTGGCCATGCAGAGTCGTCTTGCACGATAAGGAACAGACAACTAAAGAATATTAAAACAATCTTTTCATTTGACTTTTAAGGTCATTCTGCAAGCTATCACCACCAAGTGTCTTCCAGTACTACCAAAATAAACTATTATTACTCCTACAAATCACATCACTACTTGATTAAAATGGTTATGAATGCTATACAAAGGCTACCTTCTAGGATCAGCCATTCTCTATTCAGTTTCCGACACGCAATTCCAAGATGCAACATCAATACAAGTTTTAAAACATTAGAGCTTCAATCTGTCCAGGTATTTTGAACTACAACTCCTATCATTTGAGGAAACTGGCTTTACTGGCTAAGGACAATGGGACTTGTGGTCCAAAAGTAATTGGGTGGATCTTGTTTGTGGATGGATGCCAGAAAACATCTTGAAAATACAATGAATTAAAAATGAAAACAGATGCCAATGCTGCCTGATTTCTGTTTCATGATTTTTCTAACTATGTGGGGGAAAATACTGCAGGAACTTACCGGCATTCAATGAAATCTGAATTTTGTCCCCCATAGTAGATAGCCAGGTGATTTTTGACGGATATACACTTGCCATAACAGTTTAAGAAATGCCCTTGTTTGATCCCAGCATCTGAACATGGCTTTTGAACATGAAGAATCTACACTGGGTATATGTGTTCTATTTAGATAGCATGATTAATAATCATTGATCAAGTCCCTCTTTCAAAATGGAGGGAACTCCATGTGAACATTTCTGCATTAAATGTGTCCTGATTAGGGATGGGCAGGAAATGAAAACAAAATGCTGTTTCGTCATTTCGTTGCATAACGAAACAAAACAAAATGAGGAAACAAAATGGTCGTTTTCCCACTGAAATGAACCATTTCATTCCATCATTTTTGGGCTCCTGCCGAACTGTCAATGGCTAGAGCTCTTTAAACCTGGCCGAGTCGGTACCAAGTGGACCCTCTGATACAGACAGGGCCAGGTTTAAAGGGCTCCAGCCATTGACAGCTTGGCAGGAGCCCTCAGAAAATGGTGCGGAGGGCAGTGCGATCCCACAGAACTGCCTACCCAACCATTGACTAGAGTCCCCCGGTGCTGACTGGGCCAGGTTTTAAAGGGCTCCAGCCATTGTCGGAGTGACAGGAGTCCTCAGAAAACAGTCAGGTAGATAGCGCAAACTGCCCTTCCAACCATTTTCTGAGGGCTCCTGCTGAGCTGTCAATGGCTGGAGCCCTTCTAGCTCAGTCAGCACCAGGGGGTCCCCCTGGTGCTGACTGGGCCAGGTTTTAAAGGGCTCCAGCCATTGACAACTTGGCAGGAGCCCTTTAAAACTGGCTCCCGGAGTCCTGGGCACCAAATCTGGTGCCTATAGGACCAAGGGGACCTATTTTATTTCATTCCATTCTACTTCATATGAAATTTTAAAAAATTATAAGAAACAAAATGAAACGAAATGAAATGGGGTAAGCACGAAACAAAATGAAACGAAATATTATGTTTCCATTTCGTGCCCATCTCTAGTCCTGATATGTATAGCATGTGCATGGGTGGTAGAACCATCTAAATCCTGAGCTCATTTGAACACCATGCAAACGACAGTGACCTAGAATATTCAGCTTCATTTAAAGCAGAGACAGGCAACTGGGGCATTCCAGATGTTGTTCACTGTATGTACCATCATCTCCAGGCAGCAGAGACTATAATGAGGAGTAAGGAGACCTGTCGTCTGGTAATAGCTGAAGGGCCACAAGATGACCATGGCAGAGTTAAGGAGCCCCAAAAGATGACATGGTAGATACTGGGCATAGAGGACAGAAAAATATACTGCTCCCTTATGTTTTACAGATTTAAAAGATAAAACTAAAGGCAACTTGTCAAAGATTTGTCCCAAAAACCCATTTCATTTACTTACTCCTTCCACGACATTCTGAGCCTAATTTGCACTGAAACTAAAGCAAGAATGAGAAAAGTGTGGTCCTGCAGGCATCTTACGATTTCAATGTATTCTTGAAGGCTTTCACAGCTGGGATCTGATAGTTGTTGTGAATTTTTTGGGCTGTTTGGCTGTGTTCTGGAAGTTTTTCTTCCTGTTGTTTCATCAGACTCTGTGGCTGCCATCTCCAGAGCGCAAGGAGCTCAGGGAACTTACAATTCCATTTCATTTTCATTTTCCAGAACTCCTTGCCATTGGCTATGCTGGTTAGGACAGTGGGAGTTGTATAGCCAAACTTTGGAAACCTGCTTCTGCTCCCATTTAGAATCATAGAATAATGGAGTTGGAAGGGGCCTATAAGGTCATCAAGCTCAGCGAAGAAATCCAGATTTGGCTTCCAAGGTATATCAGTAACAAGATCCTTTTCACTAGTAGTGTTGCTGAGCCAAGCATTCCCCATCTTGTAACTATGTAGTTCCCGGTTCCCTGTTAAATTTAATTGTGTTGCTTTCAGCTCAGTGCTCAAGCACATCAATATCTTTTTCAATGTTGTTCTTGTCTTCCCAAACTTCATGTCATCTGCAAATGGGATAAATATCCCCTGCACTCTATCATCTAAGCTATTAATAAAAATGTTGACGGGCATCAGGCCTTGTGGTACCACACTTGTGAGCAACTCCCAGTTGTGAAAGAGGCATTGATGAAGCACTCTCTGAGTATGCTTTTCTAGCCAACTATCCACCTCATAGCTGTTCTATCCAGCCTATTCCAAGTTAGCTTCCTAATCAGACTATCATGGGCCATTTTGTCAAAGGTTTTGCTGAAGCAAAGATATATTGCATCTACAGCATTCCCACCATCTATCAGAGTTACCTAATTTTAAAAAATTGGATAAAATTTAACTGAAGGGGGGGTCCAAGACAAACAGGAGCTTCTACTCATTCTCTTTGTGAGAGTGGGCAGAGGGTGAACTACCTCACAATGAAGGAGAAGCCAGGCCAGACATCTGGACATCGCTAGTTATAATCCTGCTTACTATCCAGCAATGCAATGTATGGGTTATGAGGAAAAGAATATTTGCTAAGATAAATGGCACACAAAATTAATGAATATTTTTTGTTGTTGTTAAACCAAGATATGAGAATTGTATTGCCAATGCAGTGCTATGGCAAGGATAACAAACAGCAGAAAATGAAAACAAAACTGCTGTCTCCAACTGAAATGAATTTGATGTATCCTATGCACATTAGTAATACTGAGTCAAAAACACAGAGTGTAAAACCTAGCCAAGTCAGCCAAGCAAACAGCTACATTTCAAAAATGACTAGATGTTGAGAATGTGTGCCAGTCTGGTTAGTTCCAGTCATAAATGAGGGAAGGAGGGAAGAAAGGCTTTAAAATGTTGTAATACATATAAAAACTTGGATCAGCGATACCAAGTAGCCATCACAACAGCTCCTGTGGTGCCACTGAACCACAAAAATTACTAAATTACTCTTTTCATAGCATGACCGACCTCCATTGAACTTTGACCTCACCAGAGGATTGATGGGACATAAATATATAAATGCACAAATGCAATCTAATCAAATTATTCTGTAGACAAAAGAATTTATGTCAAACTCTTTGGTAACACTCCTCCCAATACAAAAACCACAAAACTCCAGAAAATTGCTTCCCCCATCATTACCTCAGTCCTGAGAGAGAGAGAGAGAGAGAGAGAGAGAGAGCTTCTCATTCATAACACATTTCTAGTTGGGTATCAGACCGATGAAGCTGTTTGGATGAACAGCGAAACGTTTCTATCTCTCAAAAAGAAGTCCAGTAGCCATGACTCAACTCCCAGTTGGGTATCAGGAACCAGCAAAAAAAACCCTCCACCAAATATCTGCCACTGAATTTGTTTCTAGGCGGACATTTCTAGCTGAATCTGGTGGTTCCCACTCAAAAGAAAGTGTATGGAGAATTTCTAGAAAAACAAAAAATGTGAAAAGCGTTTTAAGGAATGTAGAAATTTCATGTTCCTTAAGAGGATTCCACACATTCCTAACTGGAACGTTGGTTTACTTTGCATTCCCCATTCTCTTGTACCAAGAATTACACTGTCGTGTTTCTGTTCAACAAACAGTAGAAGGCAGGATATTAAAAAGTGTATCCGTTTCACACCAGAGGGACTCTTTTTAAAAAATGAAGAGTATAATTAACACTTGGTATGTTTTGCCCTTACAGTGATCTTGGTTGTGTCCTTTACATTGCAAAACAAGGAAGAATGGGATGTTTCTTTAGGATGGCTGCTGGGATCTTGGGTATAACTAGGATTACAGCCTTAAATATTATTGACTTGATCACATGCAAAGGGATAAACTGTTCCCCAGAAGTAGAAATGAAGGAAGCACTAACAATTTTGCAGCAACAAACAGTGCAATCTATTTATTTATTGTGGTTTCCCCATATTTTTCTTTGTGGGACTCAAAGCAGAACACTTAGTTACCCTCTGCCAGCATCACCATAAGCATATTTACTTGAAAGTAAGTAACCAATATAGAATATACAATACAGCTTAATTCAGTGTGTGTGCTAACAGTGCAGATTTAGCTAGGAAAATCCTGGAGTGGAGGTGGGGGGAGAGATTATCTGTATTCTTCTATTACTGCTATAATCAAACCTGGCTCCACATTATAGATATAAATTCTCACTTGTCTCATCTTCGCACATGGGGATGTGAAACAACAACGTTGTTCTTCTTGCACACAAGGTATGCAAAGAATTTTGAGGTGTGGCTACTACAATTCTCATGTACCCTTTCATGTACCCGTTGTATTCAAACTTCATAATTTCTGAATACTCCTGAAATTATGCAAAATTCCTCATGAATGTCAACCACTGTCTGAGGGTAGCTTCCATCAATGTGAAGGAGAAATTTCACAAGTATTTTCATTTGAGCATTTCCAGTCTGTGAGCCATTGCTTTGTTTTCCATATTTGTTGGCATATTATTGTTAGGATTTTGACAGATTCAGTGACAGTAGCTTGAAACAGTTCTGTTGGTATCCCATCTACCCCTGGTGATTTATTTCTTCCTGGTGCTTTCAGAGCACTTTTCACCTCATTTTCCAGAAATGCAGATTCTTCATCAAAGGATTCCTCTTCATCATAATATTCTTACAAATAAGTCTGTTATGAATGACTCTTGGCTACAATTTAAAGCAGTGAGTATACAGCTTGTATAACAGTGTAAATGTGCTGTCCCCTCAAAATAACACAACATACAGCCATTAATGTCTAGACTTCTGGCAACAAAAGTGAGTACACCCTACCTGACAATGTCCAAACTAGGCACAAAGTGTCAATATTTTGTGTCACTACCATTATTTTCCAGCACCACCTTAACCCTCTTGGGCATAGAGTTCACCAGAGCATCACAGGCAATCTATGGCCTAATTTCTGGGTATTCTGTAGACCCAGTGTGTTGTAGTGTTCTGATGTCTTTTCAAATTAAATTATACAAAACTATTTTTATTACATTACTTCAGAGAGTAAAAAAATTACTTTTCAGAATGTAGCTGTAATGGTAATTCACTGTTCTTGGTGGGCCTAGGAATTGTAACATTAACTATTCACTTTGTAAAAGTAACCTTTCAAACTCTGGTCAAAATTCTAGGTATTCTAGGTATTGTTCCGCTGTTCATAGTTTGTCTCTCCCCCAAAGCACAGTATTTTTCCTTATTCATAATCTCGACAATCATTAAGGTGAAAATTAATGTTTCATGTCTAGTCAATCATGGTGAGATATCATTTCTTTTATGATCGCCACACAGCTCTATTCCTTTCTCTCCTCTGAATCCATGGAGACTGGATAGTGCTATACAAGCTTGATGAAAGTTACAACAAAGGATTAAGTGGAAGGTTTTAAATTTCACCAATGCAGCCAAAACACTACATACAGGGATATCAACAGGGCCATCATGTGTTGTCCTGAAACACTGATTTACTGTTGTGAATCTATTATCATTGTGACAACCTAGTCTGACAGACCCTGGCAGGAAACTAGATACTTTCCCCTCTGTGTCTGGACAATTTCTCCCTTTCTCTGCAGTTTTAAAGCTTTTAAGGTGCAGAACTGGCTGCATATGAAAAACAAGGAATATGTTTTAACAACTTCCCTGCCATAGAAATAGGGTTCGGAGACAGGTGAACAGCAGACGGATGTCATGAAACAAACAGAATGGCTGAAAAGACAGAGGCCTGGTTCCATTCAGCAATGAAATCACAATGAATGTAAGCCCGAAACAGTGACAGTTAGCATGTGGCACATTGGCACGTACTATCACATGTACAGACCGAGGCATTATACAAGGGAAAATATGATGGAGAAGGACTGCTGGATCCTAAACGCCATCTTTAAACCCAAAACACTTATTTCAGTAGTACTTATAGTGGATATAAAAAGTTTACACACACCCGTTAAAATGTCAAGTGTCTGTCATGTAATAAATGAGACAAAGATAAATCATTTCAGAACTTTTTCCACCTTTAATGAGACCTATGAACTGTTCAACTCACTTGAACCACAAACTGAAATCTTTTAAGTGGAGGAAGGAAAAATAAAAAAAACTGAAATAATATGGTGGCATATGTGTGCACACCCTTAAACTAATACTTTGCTGAAGCATCTTTTGATTTTATTACAGCATTCAGCCTTTTTTGGGTATACGTTTATCAGTATGCTACACCTTGACTTGGCAATATTTGCCGACTCTTCTTTGCAATAATGCTCCAAATCTGTCAGATTGCAAGGACGTCTCCTGTGCACAGCCCACTTTAAATCACCCCACAGATATTCAGTCGAATTCAGGTCTGGGCTCTGACTGGGCCATTCCAAAACATTAATCTTTCTTCTGGTGAAAGATGAAGTTCCTCCTTATGTTTAGCTTTCTAACAGAAGCCTGAAGGTTTTGTGCCAATATTGACTGGTATTTGGAACTGTTCATAATTCCCTCTACCTTGACTAAGGCCCCTGCCCCCCCCCCAGCTGAAGAAAAACAGCCCCAAAGCATGATGCTGCCACCACCATGCTTCACTGTGGGTATGGTGTTCTTTTGGTGATGTGCAGTGCTGCTTTTGTGCCAAACATATCTTTTGGAATTGTGGTTGAAAAGTTCAACCTTGGTTTTATCAGACCTTAATACTTTTCCCCACATGCTTTTGGGAGACTACAGATGTGTTTTTGCAAAATTTAGCCAAGCTTGGATGTTTTTCTTCGTAACAAAAAGCTTCCGTCTTGCCACTCTACCCCATAGCTCAGACATATGAAGATTACGGGAGACTGTTGTCACGTGTACCACACAGCCAGTACTTGCCAGATATTCCTGCAGCTTCTTTAACATTGCTGTAGGACTCTTGGCAGCCTCCCTCACCAATTTTCGTCTAGTATTTTCATCAATTTTGCAAGGATGGCCAGTTCTTGTTAGTGTCACTGGTGTGCCACATTTTCTCCACTTGATGATGACTGTCTTCACTGTGTTCCATGGTATATCTAATGCCTTGGAAATTCCTCTGTACCCTTCTCCTGACTGATGCCTTTTAACAGTGAGATCCCTCGGATGCTTTGGAAGCTCTCTGTGGACCATGGCTTCTGCTGTAGGGTGTGATTAAGAAAATATCAGGAAAGACCTACTAGCACGGTTGCTCTTTATTTGGGATTCCTCAGAGGCATTTTAAATGATGGCAGGTGTGTACTGACTCCTACTTAACATGAATTTCAATGTGATTTTTTACTGCTGAGCACAGCTACATCCCCAATTATAAGACGTTGTGCACATACATGCCACCATATTATTTCAGTTTTTTTATTTTTACTTCCTCTATCTAAAAGATTTCAGTTTGTGGTTCAACTGAGTTGTATAGCTCATAGGTCTCATTGAAGGTGAAAAAAGTTCTGAAATTATCTTTGTCTCATTTATTTACATCACAGACATTTGACATTTTAACATGTAAACATTTTGACATGTAAACTTTTTATATCCACTGTATTATTGTAACAAGGCCATTACAAGACCTAAGGACAAAAAAAGAGATGGGCATAAGAGGCAAAAGGTAGACATTACAAAAGAACTGTAATTGTATGTGACCTGTTTATGAGCTTATTGATCACCCTAGCAATTAGATTATAAATCTGTGCAGATGACCAATGAAAACGCTCCCTAGAATGGTGGGCAATCTCGAGTCAAAACTGTTTCAAAGGCCTGGGAAACTCTCAAAAACAAGAGAAAGAAAAACGCATCATCACGAAGAACAGGGAGTAGTGAGGCACCTTACAAATATCTCAAGAGGAAGAAAAGGGACATACAGTATTAATTAGAGATGGGCACAGAATGAATTCTTTTCATTTTGTTTTGTTTTTTTCATTTTGTTTCAGAACAAAACAAAAAATAAACTGATTTTTAAAGAAAAACAAAACAAAACAAACTGGAAATTTTCATTCTGTTTTGTTTCGTTTTTCGTTCCCCCAACACACCCAATTGGGTGCATTGTATGGGGTAGAACAGGGTTTTTAAACTGTCTTTGAGCCACCGAAGCAAGTGGTGGCTGCAGACATTGCTGCTTGCTTTGGTGGCTCAAAGACAGTTTAAAAACCCTGCACTTTCCCCTGCAATGTGCCCAATGGGGGGAGGAAGCATGGGGGTTTTAAACTGTCTTTGAGCAACCAAAGCAAGTGGCAGTGGTGGCCATCAGCACTTGCTTCAGTGGCTCAAAGACAGTTTAAATATCTTGTGCTTTCCCCCGCAACACACCCAATTGGGGGGGGGGGGGAGCACGGTTTTTTAAAACTGTATTTGAGCCACTGAAGTAAGTGGCAATGGCTGCAGCTGCCACTAGCTTAAGTGGCTCAAAGACAGTTTGAAAAGCTCACACCTCTCCCATATACCCAATTAGGAGAAAAAACAAATAATGAATAAAAACAAAAAAAAGAAATGATTTTTAAAAAAAAATCATTATGAACGAAATGAAACAAATGAAACGAAAAACAAAATGAAACACTACTTTAGCGTTTCGTGCCCATCTCTAATGTGAATATATGTTGCTTAACATAATGTCACTATAATATACCACTATATGGCCATATTGGAATTTTGCAAAAATTGTGTTTCTTTTCATGTGTGTGCAGACACACACACAAACAAACAGAACCTCAAAATACACCACATAGATTCAGTTACCATCCCCTGAAATCCACATCAGCCCTAGGAATGCAAGGATTAGCACAGACAGGCTATGAATATAGCCTGAGTAATTTCCCAGGGGACTTATATGTTTGCTTTCAAAATTGATTCATGCAAGTTCTTCTGTAGCTGCAAAGAATCTAAGATTCAGAACAAAGCTACCACTGAAGCCTAGTTGTGTGGACTTGTTCTATGTACAGAACAACCTTTTCTAATGAAGGTCTCCAAAGGTTTTTTTTAATTCATTACATTGGTTTGCAAACAGCCATGATATCATGAGCATTGACATTGTTACCAGAATCCGCAGTATTGTTTACCACCTTTTATAGGGACGAAAAACGATGGAATGCAAAAATATAAATTTGGCATATATTTCAGTTTTTGAAACTGAGCTGGCAAATCTATTGAAGAAGAAAAAGAAAAATCAGGATGTCCTCAGCAATGTAATATTTTAATCATCAGTTTTGCATTAGACTTCTCCAGACTATACTGAACAGTTCTGTTTATGCCAATTTAACTGGGTCATCCTAGAACATTTAATGGTATCCTCCCATGTTCCATATTTCCCTAAAGGAAACATACACTACTTCTCCTCCTTAAATTTACAACTGCATCATGAAAAGCTCTTTCTGAAACACTTCCATTCAGCAGAGCTGCATGCACTTTCATAGCCAACCCTTTCTGTCTGTCAAAGCTGTTTCCTAAAAGGTTACCCAGTCAATGGAACACAGAGCAGGTCAGCATTGCCAGACAATACAGCCTCCTAAATCAACTAAAGGAAACTGACCTTATTCATTCACAGTCTGAATATACCAGGCAAACAAAAGACAGTGACTCCAAAATACTAAATAACATGAGCATTCATAAAGCACTTAAGAAATATACAAACTACCAGTTGAAATTTAGCTAAATGCAAGGGGGATGTGAAAACAATAACACTTATCCAAGACAGAAAGAGAAAAAGAGATGGTGGGAGGGAGAGAAATTTGTCAGACTTCCTAGCTGTCCATTACCCAGTGTGTTGTTAGTCTGTGGAACTCCCCGCCACAGGATGTGGTGATGGCATCTGGCCCGGATGCCTTCAAAAGGGGATTGGACAGATTCCTGGAGGAAAAGTCCATCACAGGTTACCATGATGGAGCTGTGTCATCCCCAGGCTTAAAACTGGGGTACTTCAAGGGCCAGATGCAGGGGAGTGGTATCAGGAGACAGATATCTAGTCTTGTGCGCTCCCGGACACATTTGGTGAGGCCACTGTGAGATACAGGAAGCTGGACTAGATGGGCCTTTGGCCTGATCCAGCATGGCTCTTCTTATGTTCTTAAGCAAGAAATGCCAAAATATATTTTTAGAAAGTAGAGGCAGATCACTCTGAAAATATTAAATCATATGGATCAATCTGAGGATGCAACAGACTGTACATATGCAGGTATTTGGAATGATGCTGTTACACTGAGTTGCTTAAGGACCAATAGGGAAAGTTCTTACCCCATCTACTAAAGCAAAGCATACCTATGGCAGAGACCACACAGCTCTTTTGAGTGACTGGTAAATTTTGCAATGTCTCTTCTATCTGGAAAACTTCATGATGCACAGAATGGCTCGCCATGAATCATTACCTTTAATAATATTATTAGAGATGGGCACAAACTGGAAAACCAACAGTTCATGATAGTTAGTGGCTAACCATGAACCATAAACCACAAACCACCTCCAGAAAGCCCCAGAATAAAGGAACTGGTGTGCTGTATATTTTTTCCAGTTCATTCTCTGGAATGGGCCTACCTGCTCCTGCCTTCCACCTCCTCTGCTGCCCTTCGGCCTCCTTCCCACAGCCCTGTCACCTCCCTTCCTGGTCCTGGTACTGCCACCTCTGCATATGGGCCTACCTATAAACTGGGTGGTGGGCCTATGCACAGAGGCACTGGGCCCAGATGCTGTGAGAGAAGCTTCAGCCACCATCTGTGAGGATGCTAGCAACAGCAGCAGCAGAGGAGGAGGAGGCAGGACCAGGCAGGGAGGCAATGGGGGAACTGGAAAAGGGGCAGGTGGACATCCATTTTGCTGAAGCAAAACAAACTGCAAAGGTGAAGAGGAGTTGGGTGCTTTGGTAAAATGGCCTCTCTAAGCCAGGTTGCAAAACAAACCATGAACCAGTCTGGTTCATCACTTTTTCTGGTTATTATTTAATTATTATTTAAATTAATGATTGATGGGTAGCCTGGAGCTTCATCCAACAGCTTTATGGCCAACTTATGTTTCACCTGACTTTGCTTTAACAGATTTCAAATGGAAAAGGCAATTTTGAATTTTAGAATATTAACTATGAATCAATCAATCAATCAATTTTATTTTACAGCCAAAGGCCCAATAAAATACAGTATACATTCAAACAAGTACACATTCCAATAAGTTAAAAAAAACTTAAAATTAGTTAAGCACCAGAATTCTCTTTTGTGTTTTTTGGGCTGAGAGAAGGAATTTGGCCACAAGTTCTGTAATGGACTTATTTCTGTCTTCTAGAAGATATCTTGTATACCACTCAAAGGATCTGCCGGGTAGACCTCTCATTACAAGGTAAAGAAGCCTGATACATTCATCCCTGTAATAACTACATATAAAAAGAACATGCTGCAGTTTTTCAATTTCTGAATAAAAACATTAGTAAAACAAAAATTATGGTCTTTAAGAAGCATGCAGCACTAAAAAAGTGGAAAATTAACGGGAAATACATTGATCAGGTTAAACAATTCAGATACCTGGGAATCTGGTTCCACCAGAATCTTTCTTGGGCTCCCCATAGAAGGTCTGTCATACAGGCAGCTCAGAATACCAGCAAGGCCATTACCCGTTTCTTCTTTAGGAAGAGTGGGCAATTTTATACCAGCTGCTATCCAGATATTTAGATCCAAGGTCCTACCTCAGCTGTTATATGGAATCCCAGTATGGATCCTGGGCTTCCATACAAACATTGAGAGTATCCTTGCAAGGTTTTTAAGGTCTATTCTTGGATTGGCAAAATGTGTTTCTGTAACACGTCTACGACTTGAGGTAGGCGTCTCCTCAATCGAATGTACTGCCTGGTTACATGCATCCAGATATTGGAACCATGAATCTTAATTTAATCTGTCATCTAAACAGTTGTGGATCACAATACAAATTAGTATTTATGCCATAAATCCCTACAAGATTGATTCAATTTTCTTTGAACAAATGTTGAGGGGATGCCTCCTTGTGTAAACTAGTGGATGGGAAGAAATGTATAATGGATCACATTTTGATAGCCAGTCTTCAAAGCGGAAAAAGGTAAAATAATGGTGATGAAATAAAGTATTCCAGGCACTCTGGCATCATACATACATACTGTATTAAAAGGTTCCTAATTTATTATCAGTATCAGTAGACTTGCCACTTTTTACACATATTGTACCCAGTCTTTTCAAAAACCCTGTGCAGTAGGTTGGACTAAGAGAAGGTGATTGGTCCAAGTCATCGAATGAGATTCACGAGTCAGTGGGAACCAAAAACTGGGTATCTGTAGACCAGCACCCTAACCACTACACCTCATTGGCTCATGTCTTGGTAAACAAGTCTGAGAATTTGCCTTATCATCCTCAACAATACAAAATAATCCCTTGATAGAAGGAAGTCTGAAAAACATTGTCCAGAGTGACTGACAGGTGCTCCTTCTCATCCAGCCCCCACTCTTACTTTCCAACCATGTCTCTGAGAAATGTGATAGTGGGATATAGCTGAAAATTTAAAAGGTGACTCGGGTGGCCGTGCTGCCAGATGGTGCAGTATAGAAATCAAATTATTATTATTATTATTATTATTATTATTATTATTATTATTATTAT
>JAHTLZ010003542.1:36183178-36224220 GCA_023846285.1 Phrynocephalus versicolor
TGATGATGATGATGATGATGATGATGATGATGATGATGATGATGATGTTTAGTCATTAAGTCATGTCCAACTCTTTGTGACCCCATGGACCAAAACACGCCAGGCCCTCCTGTCTTCCACTGCCTCACGGAGTCTGGTCAAATCCATGTTGGTTGCACTGATGACACCGTCCAACCATCTCATTCTATGGCATAGCTCATAGCTTCTCTGAGTTACTCAAGCACTTCGCTATGACAAGGGAGTGATCCAATTATGCACACCATGTTTATCCATCCTTCTTAGTGCACCATCTTCAATACCCCAGGAAATCCACTAATGACGCACCTTTCCAGACATGCAACATCCTCAAAAGCTGGAAGCAAGAGCACCACAGAGACATAGAACACTCTTTTTAATAGAGACTTCAGCAGACTTTGGGAGTCCTCCTCTTTTGGATGACAGCTCCAAGAATACCCATCCTACACTAGCTAGAATGGTTTTGAGAGTTATAGCCCTGAAAATAACATTTCTGAGCTATATCTATTTTTTCTAATTCAAAAAGGTCTTCCTCCAGATAAGTTAGTCAACAGACTTGCAAAATTCTTTACCTGGGATCCATACCTTGGGTCGAACAATCATAAAAAAGTCTTTTGGATATTAGAGACAATGTCTAATTAGAACTGAATGGACATAATAAGTATGCTAATGTCACAAATATGTGAATGAAGCACCCATACGTAACTCCTGAGGACCATTCAAGGAAAAAAAGCAAGCTAGCTTGCATAATTCCTAGAGGTGAAGCAGTGCGCACACTTTAGATGCTCACATAAGAGTTTCCTTCTTCCACTCATACACTACCTTTAACCTCTGGTTTCAGTTTTTTATACTCCTTTGCAATTCTGGCCACAACATTATCCATACATACCTTGTACCCCAGAATGCCCCATGAGAGCCCTGTCTGATGAGAGTTTTTCCTCCAAAAGTTTGGTTGTATATACTTTAGACTAGTTCCTTGAAAGTATTTTTTTATACATCCATTTTCTCACTCTCACACTCTTATTCCTATATTACCTTCCTTTAATCAACCTCAAGTTGGTACCTGAGGTTTGAGCATGAGCCGCGGGCAATCTCCAGAGAAGCTTCTCTTCCCACTGGCCTCAGCCACATAAAAGCAAAAGACAGAGGAGCAATTGAGGGTTGGTCAGATGAGGACTGATGGTTAGGCTGGCAGATTTCCTTATTTTTAATGGGAGGGCAGGTGAAGGTGCCTTACTTCAGAAACGTACTCACTCAGATGAACAGCAATGGTGGCAGACGTAAAAATAAAGAGAATGCCATGCCAAGAGGTTTGTCTTAATGTACAACAAATTATTCCGGTTTACACCAATATGAGAGACAATGAAACACATACACTCCAGCTAGTGTTTAATAAGACTTGGATACCCAGCAGAGCTCTTCGTACATCAGAAACCAAATAACTGTGCAAAAGCATCAGAAAGACACAAATTTATCTAGTTTGCATAAGTCACAAATAGCTTGGGTACAGATTTTTATTTTATTGTTGCAGGAGAGAATACACCTGCTTGTACCCCAATCAGGCTAAAAAAAGCCCAGAACAATAGCAGGGCAGGGAACCTTTGGCTCAATAGATAATTTAGATTACAACTCCCACAACTGCTTGTCATCAGCCATGGTTGTTAGGGCTTTAAGGGCTAGAAGTTCCAGATATCTAGAAGACCAACTGTTTCTTCCCTATCCCATCAGAATACAAGGGTTTGGGTCTTAGCTGTGGAAATACCCCATCCCTCTATGCGCATCAAGAGCAACTTGGACCCCAAGCTTCAGTAAACAGAAGTTCGTTCTCATGGCTGTACATGGCCATTATTTTTATATGTTTCCTCTAAAAACTGTACTGACGGAAATCATCCAACATGGGTTAGATATAATAGTTACATCATGACACTTTACACTCTCTGCATATGTACAAGCCAACCAACCATGATCAGACATTCCCTTGGCTTGAGCAAAACATTGGTTGCCATTTTCAGAACTTGTGGTCAAGGACGCAGTGCTCAAACTAAAGAATGAATGAAAAAGTCAAGGGGATAGGAAGCGAGAAAGAGACAAGGAAGGGCACAAGGGAATAACAGAGACTCCAATTGCTATTGGCCAAACTGTTGACTGCCAGTGTCTATGACAGGGGTCCTCAACCTAAGGCCCCGGGGCCGGATGTGGCCCCCCAAGGTCCTGAATCTGGCCCCTGGGACCAACTGCAACCCCCCCACCTACCCCCTGCTTTGCGAACAAGCCAGCCTCCACAGCTGCTTCTATTGCTGAGGCAGTTCAAAGCAGTGGGTTATGTCACTTCTCCCACTCCCCCCAACTACCACCCAGATGATCAGCATGCTGGCTACTGGGGCATTCAAAGTGGGAGGGCTACAGCAAGGTCCCCCACTCCCCCCACCCACTGAGGTCCGGCCCCCAGTGGTGTCTGGGGCGTGGTTGACCAGCCCGCTGTTTGAAAACTTTAAGGACCCCTGGTCTATGACATTATTGTTGGCTGACAGCTATCACACAGCCAACAATAAAAAGTGGGGTCATGTTCCATGTAAACATAAGCTAAAGCAGGAAATTAAAGCTCTCCTGTGAGTAATGGGGAACTTGATGGGGGGGGAGATACAAGGAAGGATACAGCCTGTGAGTAATGGGGGATTTGATGGGAGGGGGCGGGACTACAGAAAAGGTTACAGCCTCCCCTAGCTCTATGCAATGGTCCTGATTCAGATGGGGGACTGTGCTTAAGCACAGGTGACTCAAAGGCACATCATGTAGTGCAGGTAGCCCTGTTCTCTCTCCCTGTGTGAACCTCGGATTTGGAAGTTTCATCCCCTGTTAGTTCAGTCTCGACAGATTGAAATACTCTCACAGAAAAGCCAGCTTCTTCCACTTCTCTGAGTCACTGAAGGAGGAAAAGGGTCCAGCTCGATGCTCCTTCCCTGCCCAGTCATTCCTGGCTAGGCTGCAATAAGAGGGAGAGAACTGAACTCTTCACACTGGAGTGAAGAGATGGAAAATGTCCTGTTTGTTTAGCTATAGCTAACAGTTTTACAGCCCTTAAGCTAAGAGGGACATTTGGTACAATAGACTCCCAGCACGTTCCTCCTGTCCATCCGGACAATGCAGACACACAGAAGTGACCAAAATAGTACACTTGTGTAAATAAAGGTTATGGAAGTGGTGAGACGGGGAGAAAGGGGGGAAAGACCATCCCCTTCAGTTTCTCAAGCAAATGAACCCTGTGATGTATTTCTGGAACAACTGAGATAAACACATTCAAAACTTAGTCTGAAATATGTAGAGCTAGTCATTGCTACAGTCCTCATTCTTGGCAAGACATTTGTAAGATTCCAGTCGAACAATGCAATAGGTCAGCTCCCCTCCACACGTTCCAAGATCCAAAGTATCCATGACTGTGCGCTAATGCACAAAAGAGAAGCCAAAAGGTTGGTCATCGCAAACCCTGCCCCTCCCCACTCTATGCAAACCTACCACAAACCATTTGCTAAAGAAAGCAAAAGCAAAGTGTTCTGCTTATATATACCACCCCATACCTCTTAAAGTAGTCTCTGGGCAGTTTACAGTTTTTAATTACAGTATGGAGGCTACATATTCTCCCCCACAAGTTGGGTACTCATTTTACCGACCTCTGTAGGATGGAAGGCTGAGTCAACCATGAGCCTGCTACTTACAGCTTACCTAGATCAGCATTTCTCATGCCCTGAGAAATCACTGGAATTCAAGGGATAGTCAAGTTGTAATAGTAGTAGTTGACATGTTTTCGTCCCCTATAGTCATATGGAATGATTGGTTGTAAGCCGGGAGCAGCACCTGCACATGTTTCTCAGGGATGCACACCATACACAGGTACACGTGCATGCAAAACACACACATTGGCCCTCCCACTGGTACGTGTCCACATAACACATGCAGCCCATTTCCCCCTCCACTCCACTTCCCAGCATACAGAAATTAAGATATTTAAGCTTCACCTCACTGTGTGCCGAGATCACATCTCTCCAACAACAGGCAAAGAAGTGGGTACACAGAGTTGGCTCTACAGGTGTATGGTTTTCAGCATTACTAGGCTTCCAGACAAATGTGTCCTATTAAGCTGTCAAGAGGTTAATTCTGTTTGGAGAGAAGTATGTGAGGAAAGATGCTCTTCAGCACCATGTGTGGTCCAGAAAAAACATGTCTCCTGCCAGTCTTCCAAAAAGGCCTCACTCTACAAGAAGGCAGGCCTTGCGGGAATCACTCTCCTCATATGCCCTGTTTCCCAGTGACACCAGCAGCATATAAGAGGAACAAGGAGGGGCATGATGACACATGGTCTCCAAGGAATGCCTGCATTCACCCCAAATTTAAAAAGGAAAAATGTACTTGAAAACCTCTGTTTCTTGTCTTTCTTGCCCTTTCTCAGTTTAAAGTCCCAAATGGGTGGTGGCAGCAACAACTAGCGTTCAGGGCCAGAGGCCCCTACTAGCACAGAACACTTGCCCTGTGCACACGTGCACACCCCACAAATAACAGACAGAGATTGCTATATCACAGCTTGTAAAGCAAATGCCAGGCTAACCTCCATCATCCCATGATGAACCCAGAGCTGACTTTGCCTGCTACTTGGCATCCCAGAGGAGGGGCGTTAGGTAGCAAATGGAGTCTGGTTGCCTAACATGTTCAGAAGTGGTTCCTTTCTCCTTCATCTTCTTCAACCACAAGGGATAAGAGAAGAGTGAAGCTTCAACCCAGAACCTCAAAGAACAGCAAGTTGAGATCCTGGCTCATTCCAGGGTGAGCTTAGCTCCATTATCACCTTCCCCAGTTGGATAGAGAACTTCCCCATTCCAATGCTGTAGTGTAGCCATTCGCAAACAGGGGCCCCGGGTCATTTGAATAGGCCACAAATTTGGGGAAAACCTTCACTCGCCTCCTTATAAGGTTTGCTATGCAACATGTACAATCCTGATTCAGCCTGCAGTTCTTTCACAATGGGTTTATGGCTGTGGCCAAAAACAAGTTGAGAATGGCTGCTTTAGGGCATCTCAGTTTTGGGAGTATTTATACTTTACAAGTTAACAAGTAGCCCAAATAAAACTGAACATTTCTACACATATTGGAATGAAAAGGTCGTGATTCTTTTCCAAAGCAAATAAACAAATGCTAGAATATGGCCAGAATATGATGCAATTTCAGTCACATGAAGTTTGACTGTGTGTGAAAAGAAAGCTTCAAATGTGTTTATAATACACTCGGACCATGATGCCTTCACCGAACGCAGAGACTGGAGAATAAAGCCATGGCTGCGGAGCGCTGCCAACCAATGCTGATTCTGAGTCCAAGCTTTAATTTAGTCCATGATGGCCTTTACCTTGAGGAAAACTGATATCACCAGCCAACTGGGTTGCAAGAACAGATGCTCACTCAATTGTAGCTCTGTCCTTGCCATTAAATACCTTCACCTCTTTCCCTCCCTCCCTCCCTCCCTCCTTCACATACATGCAAGTTGTTTCCAAATGAGTGCTGCCAACCCAATGGACCTTGCCCTTATCCAGGAACACCGCCTGCTTCTCATTTACACAGCAATCAAGCTTGGCATGAGGCAGACCCTGCTGCTTCCTATATCTGTATCCCTTGGAGACACAACTGATTGCCGAAAGTGATCGCTGCCTCGCTTGCCTCGTAATTCCAAGCTGTTTGCAAAGGCTAGTGGCAGGAAAAAAAATAAAAAGGCATAGAATTGGAAGGAATAAAAGCAGCAAGAAAGGGCTATTCCTGCCTGATAATCACCAGTTTGCCTCCCTGACTCACCACCCACCCCACTCATGTCCAAGTATAGATTGATCACTGGAGGCCTTTGGGTTTATGACCAGAAGTCATTCTTGCTTTCCTTAAAAACCTTGTCCAGCATGGGTAAACCAAGCATGGTTGTCCAGTACTGCCAAACTGCAACTCCTACAACCCCTCCTTATTGCCTTTGCTGGGTATCGCTGGCAGGATTTGCAGCCCAACGTTGGGAGGGCCAGAGTTGCCCACCTCTTGCCTTGAGGCTCCTCATAGCTCTCTTCCCAAATGCGGTCAGCTGAGAGCTCGGGATCTAAACCAAGTTCATGGACAGCAGCATCTGGGTACAACGGGAAATAAAGGAAAGAAGGGTGCTCATTCATCCCAACATCAATGGATGCTGCAGCAAAGATTTTACATACAGGGTCTACACCTGGAGCATAAAGCCACCACATGGTCACCTTGTTGCTCCTTCTTCTTAGTAAGTGATTAGCTGAGATGGGCCACACCATCAAAGAAGCGAAAATAGTATATTCTGACTGTGAGCTGGACTTTAAAGATACATGGGCCAGATTTCAAATTGCAGGAGTTAATTTACTTACTAATTACCACTGTCCTCATGCCAACCTTCACCAAGTCAGTGAGATTTTGGATTTCCCATAAAACTCAAATTTAAATCAGGAAGCTCCCAAATCTGCCTTGGGTTGCCTGAAGTTTGTGCAAAATGAAAATAGCAAACTCAAAAGAAGTGGCGCAAGAACACTTTAAATTTCATGGTTGCCCTCAAAATTTTGTTTCAAATATTACCTCTTGAATTTGTGCATTTTTAAATTCCCACCAGCCCCAAACTATTCCTACCTGTACATTGTAAAGCATCAATATAATGAAACACATCCTCTAAAACAAACTATCATTGCCTGGGCACTAGAGAAGGGCTTTGCAGCAGAGATGAGGATGGTGGCAGGATCTGTGGAGGCAACCAAAAGAAGAATGATACTGGGAGGAGCATCACCTTCACAGCACCAGACAACAAGGCCCAGGAGCCATGGCCCAGGGCAACACTTGCCTCACTGTACATGGCTGGCATAGTTGGTGCATTCAACTACATGAATAATGGCTAGCTTGGGAGGCCTTGGAGTTAAGAACCGGTGTGCTGGCTTGGTTCCCCAAAATTCATGGGTATTCCACTGCCTGAGGCAATCACTTAAATTTGGTTAATGATCACAGTCTAGCCATGGCTGCCAGGATAGTGTGAGAATCTCTAGGCCAGAGAGAATTAGTTTCAGTTCCCTCTCCTGCCTGTACTGGCTGGCATCATGTCAACCGGAACAGGGCTGGCACAAAGAGGTCATATAGTCCTGGTGTAAGACATGCACAAGTCATGCTGCTGCTTTTTTTATGCCACCAAGACAATAAATTATATATGCACAGATGGGCAATCTATATGGGATCATTGTTGCCCGCCATATAGGATTAGGGTTAGGTTTAGCAGTCACATTGATCTGTCCTCTCTGGCATACTTGTCAATGTAGCTACACTACACACTACATAGTAGCTTGATAGTATCGCATCTGCCGTGGCTTTGTTGTCTGGAATCCAGTTTCTGAAAGCACACAGAATTCTCTGCTGGAGAGCTCTAAGTCTGTAGTTCAATGGGTTACAAATCCAAAGATTATGTAGGATGCAACTGCTGAGATAATATCAAGCTACTGTAAGTCTGTGATGCAGATATACTTGTGCTCCAAAGAAGTGCCAAGTGAATCAACAGAGAGTTAATAGTATAGTGGGGCTGTTTAAAACATCCTGTCAAACAGAAGAGATAAGAATATCTGAGCAACATAAACACCGTGTCCAATTCAAAAGAAACTTTTGTTCAGTAAATGTTATGTCAAGGGCCTGATGATAAAGGCTTGCTTGATGGCCACTACCACCTTTGTAGGCCTTGCCTCCTCTCATATACATGGGTCATCTTTAATTGAGAAGGAGTTTTCGGTCTTGCCTCCTGCTAGATACACCGGTCATCTTTAATTGACAAGAAGTTTTGGAGAAGGTAGCCGTGTTATTCTGTGTAAGAATCCCAGGCAAAAATCAAAGAAACAAAACAAAACAAAAGACAAAAAACATGTGGCACCTTTAAAAATTGATTTTCATATTTAATGTAATATTTTGTAGACGCGTCAACTTCTTCAGACATATAGCAGCAGAATGAGATGTTGTAAGAAAGGCAGGTCTGAGAAAAAAGAAAGAAAGGGTGGTGTGCTGTCCTCTCAGGCAGAAACATCAGGACATTTGGGAAATGAAGAAGAAAGATTAGCCATAGCCAGATAGGATATGGAGGATGAGAAAGGGATGGACGAAAAATGTTAGGATGAGGCACCTGGCGAGGGAGAGCTGTCTAAAGTGTTAATTCCAGAGGGGGTGTTAGAACGGATGTGGGTGGCTGACAGGGAATTGAGGGAATTGTACGAAGCAGTAAAGAGAAAGGAGGAATCAAGGAAAGAGTTGTGTGAGGTGGGGGTACAAACGGGAAAAAAGGGAAGCAGATGGGTCAGTTAGTTCAGTTGGTCCAATGGAATGGAGGATGCAGGTGCTCCCTCGGAACAGTGGCCTATGGATGGAGCCAGCAACGGAAAATCAACTGGGCTGGACTGCCAGAGAGTTGCTGAGATGGGCACGACACCCATGCTGCAGCCCCATCTGTCCTAGGATTGAGAGAACATCCTCCTATGCAAGAGGAAAACTTCCAAGCTTTGGGAAGCCTCATTACTAAGGATGGATGATGATTTTTTGAATTTTTTTTTAATTCCCCCCCCAAAAAACTGTTCCCTACCTATACAATGTAAAGCATCAATAGAAGGAAACACATCCTCTAAAACAAACTATCGGTGCCTGGGATGGTGGAAGACAGTTGTGGACAATAAACAGTTATGGTTGTGTAATGTTCAAGACAATGTTCTGGAGGCTGAAAGATGGTGTCCGTGTGTTACATCATTAAATAATAAAAGTTTACTACATTTGCAACTACCGTCTGCCGTCAATTCATCCGTGGAAATAATAGTAACTGACGAGAGGTTCGAACTCCATCAAGAGGTACAAGAGGATCATGTGCAAAGAATTTTAACAGCATCTCTGTGCTACTTCTGTGATCACTAGAGGAACAGAAACCAGGGTAGACATCCCATTTCCAATTTAACCCTATACAGAGTTATGATTGTGGAATTTACAACTAGTCTGGATGGGCAAGGAAAGAGGAGTAAGTTATAATGTTGAGGCTTCCATTCCACTTTCTCCTATGGCTTTTTTTAAAAAAAAAGTTTAATTATTTCAATTTTAGTGAACTTAGCAAGTTTTTTATCTTGAATGACTGATGCCAAGCCACAGAACAATAAAAATTCAAACCACAGATATACAAATGCTAACAGACAGACTCCTTTGTTTCCAGCTTCTGGAACCATATTAATTATTTCCTTTTATAATACTGAATTCCTTTTCCCCTGATATTTTAGGGTCACATAATTTCAGAGACTGAAGGAACCTTGGAGACTATGTGGTCTAAACTTCTCAGTTGTGTAGAATCTGCAGGGTGGGATGTAATTGCAATACTACTATTTGAATACCTCAGGTGAAGACAAGGTCACCACAGTCTGGATAGCCTCTTCCATTGTCTAAGAGCTGCTACCCATAAGAAATTTCTCCCAGCCACTAGCTAAAATCTGCTTTCATGCAGATTTTAGGTTGGTTCTAATTCTCCTATATGGAACCACAGAGAAGACCTGTTGCATCTTCTGCAAATATGAGAATAGGTGCCACAGTTCCTATTAATGCTGTCCTACAGATCAATTCAGTTCTTTTAACCATTCCTCGTTGAACTTGATTTTGGCACATTGCACCCAATAAGCAGAGACTTAAATGATCCTGTAGTGTATCAACTGAAGACACAATAATAATTCTTTAGCTTAATTGTTTGCTTGTTAATAGTGAAGGTCAAGAGGTGTTCCTACAGGTTGCTGAAGATGTTTGTCCACAACTGGAAAGTGTACTTAGAATGGCCATAAGAAGATTGCTCACTATTACCTATGGACCAGGACCATGATGTCAGTAGAAACCAAGCAAATGCTCCAGTCCTTCAATAACTTGGTGGGACTGATATTCACCACCAGGTTATAAAATGAATCCAGTATGTCATCAGTCTGCCTCCCACCTTCCCTCTCTCACTCTCATTTAACCAGTACTGAAAACAATTAGTGCTGGAAGGGAACACCACCTCCAACCTCCTCTATCTTAAACTGTTAATTCAAGCCAGGGAATCTTCCTCTGTTAAGCTCCCATTCATCAGCTCAGCTGTTGCTTTAAACTCAGAGGCAGACTTGGTTCAAACCCGCAGAAAGGACTGGGCATGGAAGACTGGGCCAGAGGTTGTTGCAAAGGCAGTTAAGGCTCTCAGGGTTTTGTGGCTGCCAGGAACTAGTGATGTGCCTGGAGGTTTCATCCATTGCTTTCAATCTCATCTTGTCTTGAATATGCTTTCACCTTTGTCACCACTTGCACCACTTGGCTTTCCTTTCTCCTCCTCCTGTTTCTTTTCCCCTCCTGCTTGGTGGGTTAATTTCTCCAACATCCTTTGCCTTTTGGTTAGCACTAAACTGCAACACCAAAATAAAACAACAAATCCAGCGCAGAGGCTCACACTTATTAAATATTTTTGTACCCAATCAACTCTAGTACTGAGGAAGAAATTGGAAAGTGAGGGGGGGGAGAAGTGCATGGGAGGTATTCAAGAGTAGGAGGGGGTAAATCAATGGTGTCTGCTGAAAAGCAGGTGCAAAGAGAAAGGGGGGGTGGGAGGTGGAAGCAAAAAAGAAAAGACAGGAAACACTGGGGCAGGCAGCCAAGATGCAAAATGATTGCAGAAGATAACTGGGGAGCAAAGCCAAGGAGGGAAGGCAGATCAAGGACAGGGGCAGCAGAAGGATACATGGAGAAGATGGAGTGAATCCAAAGGTATCAGAATAACAGTGGATATTTATTGCAGAGAGAGCAGCCAAAAGAGTTAGGGACAGGACTGCAGATTTGGAATCCCGGTCTGTTTCTCCTGCTGATTTAGGAATGAAGCCACCTCAGTTTCCAATTGTCATGCTAAAAGCTGGGGTTCTTAAAGGCCCATTGTAAGGGAGTGTTTGCAGTTGCTAGCAGCTTAGAATATTGCCTGGGAATCTTAGTTTCTCCTCTCCATCATGACAAGTCCTTTCCTTTTTCGACAACGTAGTCAGCATGTCCAGCAAAGCAAGTGGCTTAACAAGCATTCCCTGTCATGCTGTAAGATTACTAAAAGCATAATAAGGATGGTTAGCGCAAGAAAGGGAGATGTAATAGACATATTGTCAGATTTCAACTGAGAAGTGACATTATCATAGATCTACTCAATAAGCAGCCCAAACTGTGGGTGACAGCTGACTCTGTAGTATTCAATTACCAACAGAATACCAACAAACTTTTTATGTCCTTCACTAATGAATTCCACAATCAAAACCCACAGGTTTTTTTTAAAAAACTTGGTGCCCTCAAAGGCCAATGTTTGATGCAAACCTGATATCTATGTTAGGTTTGAAACATCCAGCTCACTATGCACACTTAAGCAAACATTAGCCAGTCTTCACCAGGAGTTATTTCCCAGTAAGAGTGTATAACATTACAACCTTAGCAACACAGACGTGGCACCAAGAGCTACTTCCTTTCCTTGTGCTTTCCTAAGTCCCCTTGAGTTCATGAAAATCTATGCCATAATAAATTAATTAGTCTCTAAGATGTTATTAAGTTCTCTGCTGCATTTGCTATATCAAAATCATATTGCTCATCCTTTACTATGTGGTGCTTCACTTTGAAATCATCATCATCATGTGACATCAAGTCAATTCTGACTTAATGGCAAACCTTTTCAGGGTTTCCCAGGTAGAAAACAGTCAGAAATGGTTGCCCATTCCTTTCTGGGCCCATATTTCTGGCTTTATTTCACAGCTCCAACTGCTTTACCAGCCTTGACTAGGACTCGTCACTACTGCATATAGAACAATTTCTTATTTTCTTCTAATCAGCTTTTTTTAAAAAAAAAATCATGTTTAAACCAGAAGTGCTACCATAGATAGCTGTTTTGAGGTTTTTTGGGCTGTTTGGCCATGTTCTGGAAGTTTTTCTTCCTGACTTTCGCCAATCTCTGTGGCTGGCATCTTCAGATGACAAGGACCTCAGGGAACTAGGAGTTCTCTCTGCTCTGGGGAACTCCTAGTTCTCTGAGCTCCTTGCCCTCTGAAGATGCCAGCCACAAAGACTGGTGAAATGTCAGGAAGAAAAACTTCCAGAACACGGCCAAACAGCACAAAAAACTCACAACAGCTAACAGATCCCAACCGTGAAAGCCTTCAAGAATACATTGCTACCATAATTCTTCACATGAGCTTAACACCAGGCATGTTTGGCTGTCTTTTACCCTTACAATCTGAAAAATGTAACAGAAAACGATCAAGAATGGTGAAGGAAGAGGGGGACAAATCAACTCAGGCTCTATAGTTCCTAAAGTTACAAAGTTCAATATATGCGTTGGCAAGGAAACTAATATCCCACTAGGTCTCCTCTGCTTTCCTCTGCAAGAAAACTGACTCTGTAGCTGCTGCCTTGTTACTTATTAGCGCATGGGGAAGTGAAAGACCCATGTGTGTGAAACAATGCAATTTTTGGTAGTCAGCCAGCTGCTTTTCAAAATATTCTCAAATTCTTCTAAAATCAACTGTCTGGCATGAAGGAGAGAAGCAGCTGCGGCATCTTGCTACTGACTTGGATGATCCGGGTGGAGAAGAGATATTAGTGCCAACTTAAAATAATGCAATAAGTTAGAGAAATATTTAGTGAAATGATTTCAAAACACTGTAAGATAACAGAGGAGTCTGAGTACATAGGTGTAGCATAGTAAAAGAATGATTTGCTTCGTTTTTGTTTTGTTTTTTAATGGGGAAAAATCATACTTGCAGTTGAGTCATGTCACAGTACTCAGGTAAATCTAAGGCAGTGGTACTGCATGCAAAACGCAACCTGTTGTCCTCACAGGATCGAGAAAAGTATGGCTGAAATCCTGTTGCTTCATTATGTATTCAAATAGCATAACATTCAGTTGCTTCTAGCTGGCAATTAACACACCCCGGTGGGATTACTTAATGTGAACCACGTCAGTGGGCATGTGATCCCTGAAAATCCCAACAGTGGCTTGTCAACTGCCAGATAGCAGCCACTGAATGCAAGGTTGCTTGCTTTTCGGCATGTGTGAGGAAGCAACAGGATTCCAGACATCTTTCAGTCCTTCTAAATGACCATCAGAGCCAAGTGTGAGTACCAATCCAGGGTCAAACAAGCTGTTCTTGAATTTCAATATGGAGATTGTCTTCTACAGCAGTTGCAGCTAAACAAGATGGAACCCAAGCAGTAGGGAACTGGAAGTGTTGTTTTATCACCCAGGTGTTTATAACAGGCCTGGCCAACCTAGAGGCCTGTTATACTGCATGCCAATTTCAATGGTTAATGCCCCTTTTTGTTCTTGATATTCCATTGAGGGTGGACCCATAGGGACTCAGGTGCCAGTTGGGGTCCCAATTCCCAAGGTTTGGGGGGGGGGGGAGGTCAAAAGGTCTTGAGAGAGACTTGAGGCTTGGGACTCAGGATTTGGGCCTCAAGACTCAATTTTGGCCTTAGGACTCAGGGCCTGAAGACTCACCAACATCCCTGTTTATACACTTCCTGTTATCACAGTTAGATGGTCTGAGCATTCTTTCTCCCATGGGAAAGTAGTATATAACCAATTTATTAATGATAAGTGACACTTTATATCCCCTTCTTCTGAAGAGAGCCGTAAGGTGTGAGCTCTCATACTCTCTATGTGGGGCTGTTCTTGAGGCTGATGCTGAGACTCCAGCTGATTCAGAACATGGCAGTCAGGTTGCTGACTGAGAATAGAAAATACAGTAGTATCCTGACTTACAAGATTAATCCATTCCGAATCAACGCTCAGAAGGCGGTTATCTCGTAAGTCAGGGAGAGGTTTCCCATAGGAATGCATTGAAATTCAATTAATCCATTCCGGAGGGAACGGATTTTAATGCATTCCTATGGGAAACCGCTTTAAAATTTGTGTGTGAAGCTTCTCCACCCTGGGGGGGGGGTTTCAGGAAAAGCTGCACGCGATTCCTCCCCCAGCCAGTGCCAATTGGGGCTGGCTGGGGAGGAATCATGCACGCGGCTTCTTCCAACCCCCCGGGGGGGGGAGGAAGCTGCACATGCAATTTGAAATGCCTTCCAGTCACAGAGGCAGCACTTGCCTCTGTGAATGGAAGGCATTTAAAAGGGGGCATGCTGCTTCTCCCAAGCCCCTGGAGAGAGGGAGTAGCAGAGCACCACTTTTGACATGCCTTCCAGTCACCAAGGCTAGCTAAAACCTGCTTTCATGCAGATTTTAGGTTGGTTCTAATCCTCCTATATGGAACCACAGAGAAAACCTGTTGCATCTTCTGCAAATATGAGAATAGGTGCCACAGTTCCTATTAATGCTCTCCTACAGATCAATTCAGTTCTTTTAACCATTCCTCGTCAGACTTGATTTTGGCACATTGCACCCAATAAGCAGAGGCTTAAATGATCCTGTAGTGCATCAACTGAAGACACAATAATAATTCTTTAGCTTAATTGTTTGCTTGTTAATAGTGAAGGTGACTTGAAGGCAATTCCAATCCCAACACACACACACACACACACACACACACACACACTGCTCGCAAGATAAGGAATCCCAATCTTGTTCGTAAACAGCCAGTGGGGTGGGAACACTGAAGAGTGCTCGGAAGTTGGGATTTTCGTATGTCGGGCACCTCATAAGTCGGGGTACCACTGTACGATCATATATCCCCAGTGTTGGCTGTCCTGCACTGGCTTCCAGTTCGGATCCACACCAACTTCAAGGTTTTAACTATGACATAAAAATCCCTAAACGATTTAAGAACTTGCTGCCTTTCAGAGAGCCTTCTCCCAATGAAAGCTACCCATAATAATCAATCTTCCCAGGCTAGGCATGTGAGGCAATAAACACTGTGAGAGGCCTGAAAGGAAAACACTAGAAATAGGGCAATTTCTGTCATTGCTCCTTGCCTGTGGAATAACCTTCCACCAGACATCTGCCTGGCCCCCTCTGGCTGTTTTTTAAAAAAACTATTAAAAACTTGGCTATTCAAGCAGGCATTCTCTCAAACATAATGTAAATCCAGTGCTCACCCATTAAAACATTATTTTAACTGATCTGCCCAACAATAACATATATGCTATTTTATGTCACTTTAATTTAAATTTTATTATATTTACTGTGCTTATTTTATTGTATGAATTATTTGTGTTCTTTTTGTACTGTACTGTATTCATTAATTGTTGTTAACCACCCAGCGTGGCATCACTGCCTGATGGTTGGTATAAAAATCCAACCAACCAACCAACCAACCAACCAACCAATCAATCAATGATAGTTTGCCAGGTCAACCAGGGCTATAATGAGGACAGGTAAACCAGGCACAGGAGGCTTCCTTGTGTTCTGCACCGAATTCTGTGCTAGCAGCAGAGGAATAGCAAAGGGAAAAGAAAGAAGGAGAAAGGATGAAGGTGTGCGGTGCCAGCTACAGTGGTGGCAGCACATCCACTCCTATAGGAAAAAAAGGACAAGAACAAGACAACAGCTTCATACTACCCCCACCCCCATTTCCAGAGCTGCTGTTTTGGATACTTAATGCTGGGTAGCTCTAGAGAGAAAGAAGGCGTGCAAGTGAGAACAGCAGCAGTGGACAGATGGTTGCAGTGAGAGTGTGAGTGTGTACCCACATCCTTAGGAGAACAGTAAGCTGCCATTCATTGGAGCACCACCCTCTTACACAAGGTATATGGCTGCCACTGCCTCTTCTTCTTCTACGCGGGGAGGTTGGCCACAATTTTGTCACATTTATCTGTTTTCAGAGTTTTCTAGCATTGACTGAAGAAAGAGATGAATTCTTAAGAGCTGACAACTGGCAAGGAGTAGCAACCCTGTGGCTGCAGTTTGTTCTCATGTTTCTCTTCTTCTGCTGATGGATCTCCACTCATCACTATCTACATCCCATGTTTTCTCCTCCTTTCTTCAACTCTGAGAATCTTCTCTGGGCTCCAAGCAGCACCCTCCTTACCTCCAAATACAGTACAAAATGGCGTCTCTCGCCTTCTGAGCTGAGCCAGAGCTTGGGTGTGTTATTTATTTGGCTCACAACTCCTCAGACTGCTAGGGCATGCTGGGAGTTGTAGTTTAAATAAAGACATCCCCCCCCCCGAATTCCCATTCCCATTTCATTGTCTGCTTTGGGAAAGGGGTTTGATTCCATTTTCAGTCTTTTTAAAATGACTTTTAAAAAAATGAATCTGATTCCCCCCCCCCTTTGGAGCATCCCCATGAGCTCCAGGAAGCATAGTGTTTTGCCAGTTTCCTCTCCTTCCTGTATATTTTGGAAAATGTAGAGGCCAGGTGGAGAAAGATGGCAGTTTTAGACAGCAGACTACAGAGGTAGGCCATCCAAGGAAGTAAAGATAAGGAGTGGTGAAAGTTGTCTTTTGGACCATAGCTCTCGTTGGCTAGGTGACCATTATGACAGGACATCCCTATCCATGGGATTAGAATCTGCTGATTCATTAATCTCCTGGCTGAATATACTAAAAAATAAAAACCAGACATACATATTTATATGTATTTCTTGGCTATATTTACCAGAACTGGCCTCTAGATGGAGCCAAAGTTCATGCGACGTATGGCATTTGATACTTCCACATTCTGTAGTGTAAGTGGCGGTGGTGATGGTGGTGAGGGGGGGGAGGGGGTTGGAATTTATCCCTCCCAGATACCACAGTTGTACTGTATACATAGAAAATAATATCCACATCCTTGACTAACAAACAGAGAATATTATGGAAAATAAAACAGGCCATTTCCAAAACATGCCACACCCCACATACATACTGTATATGTAAACCATAAAAAACAATAATACCATTCCTGATTTTTAAACTGATACCTTTTTCTCCCTCTTGATACTGTAACTGATGTTTCATATCCTTCAGTAACATGCATGGATACCAAGTGTGTCCTTTTAATACCCAGACTATGACACTCCTAAGTGATTGAAAACATTAGAAATGGAAAGTTTGTAATCAAGGCTGCTGTCAGAAGTGCACTGACTGAGGAACTGGTAGCACTCACTCTATAGCAGGAGTGGCTAAGGAATCTGCTGCTGACGGCAAAATACTAGTAAATAACTAGGGAAAGAAGTAATCCAATGAAAACAATTACAGGATCTTCCATTATAAGATACACATGGCCCATTTAATTTAACAATATCCTGTTTAGTCAGAAAGAATTACTAGACCGTATGGGTAAGAAATGAACGTAATGTGTTTTGAAACTGTACTTCTAATTCTGTTCCCACTCATTAAATGCCTAGCTTTAAACAGAACTTGAGAAAACTAAAAGTTTTCCCTTCTGGTGGCATAAAGCGTGAGGATGCAATGCAACAATATGGTGTAGTGTTTGTTAAATCAACCATTAGTGAAATACACTAATGGACCCTGCACCCTCTCTACCAGTGCATGCGTGAGTGTGTATTAAATACTTTACCTCTGGCTTCTCCCCTCTACCCCTAAATGAATTAAAAACAGTTGTGTGGAACTATCCAATGCATACAACTGAGGAATATCAGCAGGCAAATATTAAGAAAGACAATCATAACTTCAGCACAATCCATTCGATCTAATGCTTAGTGCAAATCCATTAGACTCAAGGGAACAAACCAGTCATGATTCTTAAGCCCCAATGAGGCCTTTTCTCTAAAGATGAAATAAAACAGAAGTTATTGTTATTTCTGTTATTTGCTATTAGTGGCCTAGAATCTGCTTGTTCAGCTTCCTATTGCCTTGACGTGCACTCACTTTCAACAGAGGTCTTCTTTTAGAATAGAATAGAATAGAATAAAATAGAATGGAATGGAATGGAATAGATTGACACTTTGTTTTTATTGTACAAATACAGCGAAATTAAAAAGTGCCATCCAGTTTGTGATCACTCACCCCAAATACAAAAATTCCAAGACATAAAACTACCATTTAAGAAACAAGCATCTATACACATACTCCTACATTCTCTCACTCAACACCACATGTACCCATTATAAAAAAACTGACATAAAACCAGTCATACACCCACTCAACCCTACACTCTCTCACCTGACTGCATTCACACCCAATGCATTAAAACAATGATTAAAAAAACAACCACATACACACACAACCCTACTCTCTCTCACCCACTGACTGCACAATCCCCCATACAATATGCATGTTGCACATTCAACATCGATATTACCCATCAACTTCATTTTTTAAAACATAATTTAGCATGGTTACTGTTATTGGGTAAAAACTATTTCTGAACCTGTTTGTCCTGGTTCTAACAGATCTGTAGTATCTGCCTGATGGCAACAGTACAAACAGAGAGTATCCAGGATGAGAAATGTCTCCTATAATGTTCTGTTTTCCAAGGGCTGCCGGTTCATTGACTAATATCACTGGATTACTCCCATACAAACCAGAACACAGAAACCAACCCTTTAATCCCCTTCTCCTTCTTGTAAATGGATAAACAACAGGAAGCTGTATCTAAAAAGGAATGAGCCTTGTAAAGCCATTTAAGGAGAGACAAGTTCTGAAAAATCCCAGCGCATGTCCCGAAGCCCGCACATGGCCCCTTGGAATCCATTCCCTGCTTTAAGAGGACAATCCACATAATCAGGTCCATTACTCCATAGCCTTTGGCTCCTTCTTGTCCCTGCGCATATTTTTTTTAGGAAGGGAAAGAAACAGCAGACAGACAGATCCTCTTGTAGGTTAGAAAACGACAACAGGGGAGACAAAATAACACAGATGGGCATTCAGGCTAAATATGTTTTGAAAAACAAAGTCAAATAGGAAGCATATAATATTATGAACAAAATATTACAAAGCAAAATAACTTTCTGACGTCAGCAAAACAAGTAAAGCAAGTATTCTGAGAATGTTTGTTTCTCTGGCCTTTTCACAAGGAGAAATGATCTACGATCAGTGATCCCGAACCCTTCATCTAGTGCTCGTCAACCTTCAAGGCTCCTCATGTTCCTAACATTAAACAGCCAGCCATGCTTCCTCCCACTGGGGCACAGGCTATCCAAGTTCATCGTCCCAATCGTTTCACATCCTTCCTTAAGCAAGCAAAGGAACATTCTTGCCATTTTCACAGAATGGGAAGAAATAAATCCAGCATTCCGTAAAACAGTGCAGTAAGGCAGAAGCCATTCCCCTCACTTTAAGGATTAACAATTTGACATTGAAATGTTTCTCTTTCACCTTGTTATTTGAAAGAAAGAAAATATCTAATAGAATTCCAGCAGCAGTTGTTTATCTCCTTCATCATTCATTTTTAAAGAATTTTCTGGAAAGAAAGCAATTGTCAAACTGAAAGGATATGGTTTTGGTGGGGAGACACTAACGAGAAGTGTAAAGCTTTCCCAACAAGGAAATATCTTCACAACAAAACCACCCAACATGCAAAAGAACTTAAAGTTAGTCTAGCGAGTAAAAATGACATACACTGGCCTTTATGCCAGGCTTTGACTGGAGTGGACAATTTCTAGGATAAAGCCACACTGGATCCATCCCCAGCTCACCTGATACTGATCTCTACTCCCGCTGCCAGCCACTTGTCTGCCACATTATCAAAACAGATCCACAAAAGAAACAGTCACATGTTTACCTTTGAAACAAGATCTAGGGGGAACATGTATATTGTTTCCACACAGTACCTTCACTGGTTTAGAGTCAAGGATAGCACAGGCTACAAAACAGGAAAGAGACCCATATGCTCCCAGTTGTTGTCATCAAAAGAATCTAATTGCCGTACAGTGGTGGTGAACCACAAAATCTGATCCAAAGCATTAAAACCAATAAATTTATTCACATTTGCTTCAGTTGTCTACAAGAAAAATCTTCGTAACTAGCATGAAAGAAGCTTTCACATGAGGAACGTTACCAGGAGAATGATTACTTCTCATTGGTCCTTAAAAAAGGAAAGTTGACATGAGATAATCATCTTTCTGGTGGTCTTGAGTGATGGAGTTTGTTTTCTGCACAAAATGCCAAAGAAAGCTCAGTACTCTGAGCTAAATCCAGTGCATCTGAGTGAGGAAAGCAGTATGACCAGAACAGAACCCAAAAAGTGACTAGTGTATGGTCTTTTGCCATCACTTATTATTGTATGAGAATATACCAATTGTTACTTGGTTTTTCAAAGAAATCCAAACACCTAATCTTCATTTGCAGGGGAAATTCACACCTTTTCCCCCTCTGTGAGGCTGAGGACCAGTTCTGTGAGGAACAGTTCTGGAGACATCACTTATTCCCAGCACTTTCAGCACTTTTTCATTAAGTGTACAGAAACCCCAAATTTCCCATGTTCAACATGCCATTTTTACAATGTAATCCTATGCACATCTTCCTAGAAATTGTTCAGGGGGTACGCCTTCTAAGCACATATGCCTAAGATTTCAGCTTTAGTAGTGTGAATGATGAAAAACTAAATTCATTTTGACGGAACAACTACATGCAGACTTAAACCAACTAATGAGTTCTAAACCAACATAAGCAGAGGCATTCAACTCATAGATAATATGGAACCAAATGAGCTGACCTTCACGTAGGCTAGGTAGTGCTTGCATTTCTCCTGCATATAGGGCAGCTGCAACTGCTCTGTGATCTGTCCTGTTGCTTCTCCAGAAGAGACAAAGTAAACCCTGATGGGATTACTTTTTTCTTTCTTTGTCACATCTGCGGTCAAGTTATAGTTCAGTACTAAAAAGACAAAGGGGAAAAAAGATGGAATATGAAAACAAGGTATTTTCTCCCTATTTAGAAATGTGTATTTTATATGTTTACCACACAATCTGTACTTCATGCTAGAAACAGATATTATGACACTCTTTCTAACATCACAGTACATTAAAATCCTAAAGCTCAAGTGCATAACTTTTCCCAACTGGTGCCCTAATGATGTGTTGAAGTAAAATTCCCATAATCCCAAACTCACATAGTCTATCTTTCATCTTCTGAGCTATTAAGTGGAACATATCCACCAGTCTTGTAAAGTGACTCATTAAGCATCCCAGAAAGCCAGCCTATCTATGGCTGCAAAACAAGAAGCTTGAAAGATTTACTAGGGCACCACTGGTTTCCCACAGGCAGAAAATAAATTGGTAGGATAGCAATGGCAATCAGGAACATGGAAAAAAAAGATAATAATTAATATTCAGCACTGCGTATCTATCTAAATGAATGCATTTTAAAATGACACCACAAAGCAAGGGGCAAGGAACCAGATGGGTGGGGCATAAATCTAATAGCTAGCTAGAGATAAGATAAGATAAGATAAGATAAGATAAGATAAGATAAGATAAGATAAGATAAGATAAGATAAGATGTGAAAGATCGATCAAAGCATAATGTAGCTGAACAAAAATAATGTAGCTGAGTTTGGACCAAAAGCTGAGGAGTGCTCCAGCAACAGGACAACACAAATATGCTGGCCTAGCCCAACATGTAATCTTCATCCATCACCCATTACTGAGCCTGAGGTGGGAAAATGTTTTTCTGTTGTACGTCGTGTTCTCTTGAAAACTACATTTTGGGAAAATGACATGTCGCTGCTGGGTAGGATCACCCTCAACTCGGACTTTCCCGCACTCTCTTCTGGCTTTTTCCTGAATGCTCTATTCTCACTCTGACTTCATTTTTCCCTCCCCTAATTTCCTTGACTCTCCCATTATCTCTGCCCCTTCTCCCTCTCTCAGTAATTCTGCCCCATCACCTCTGTGGCATCTGCTTTTCTCTCTTTGACTTCATCTTCCTCTTATGATCTTTCTCCAATACTCTCATTCTGTCTCTCTCTCTCTCTCTGGTTCCACCACTTTTGATCTGATGCCTTCCATTTGTCTGTTGGGGTCTCTTTCTTCCTCCCTAATACACAGCCACCATTCTATCAAAATCTCATCCTCCCCAACTGTCACAGCGCTGGTGGAGAGAGAAATACAACTAAATTCCAAATAACTACTTACAGAACCATACAAGCCAGTCAAAGGTGCATGAAACTAGGCTGAGGACAGCAGGTAGCCCACCTCTGCACTAGAGGCTCAGTGAAACACTTGCTTTTCCTGCCCGCCTGGAGCTGGGTAAACATGGGCCTTGTCAAATAGCTGGCAGGACAAGCCACAACACAAGGCTGGTAGGTTGCATTCAGCTTTGTGGGTAACAAGCTGTGGCAGCCAGCATTACAGCAGCCTCATAGAAGTCACTGTAGCTCACTCCCCAGGGCGGTTGCCATCATGCAGTGAGCTGTCATCGTTTGCTGTGGTTCACCACACACACACATGGCAATTTGGAGAGCAAACACACACACACACACACACACACACACACACACACACACACACAGAGAGAGAGAGAGAGAGAGAGAGAGAGAGAGAGAGAGAGAGAGAGAGAGAGTCTGCTGAGTCAACGGTTGTACACACAGCAGCTTGCTGAGTTGTGAACCACCTCATGGAACAATCAAAACATTGCTATTGTTGTAATGCATAACGGCTCAGTCTTAGAACTGAGGAGAGGCCACACCATACAGTCTCATCTGGTCATGACCATGTGTGTTCTGAGCAACAGCTGACCCTCTAGAATCTCTTGAGGGATATACTTCACATCTTTCTCCACTTTTCCTTTTGGCAGGCACATACAATGATGTCAGCAGTGGAAAACTGAAATATCAGGCTTTTAAAAAAAACCAAATGCAAATACCTCTAGAATGGTTTGTTCACAGCTGACTCAGATCATCCTGCTCCTATGTTCCCCTCTGAGGGACTCACATGGAAGTGGGGTTTGGCTCATAAATTAGCTCTATTCCAGTATGTTAGAAATGAAGAGGCATTAAACATGATACTCTGGGCAGCAGACTTTTAGAGCTAAATGTCTGTGCAGCCAAACCTTTGGTATAAGCACCATTAACACTGGAGTAGCAGACTTCTCTTAACGCAGCCTGATATAATTCCTGCTGAAATAATGTTCTGAGGTCAGTCAACTAAGTACATAGCTCCCTGGGCAGATGATGTGTAGCCTGCATAGCTAACTTGAAAACCACCCATAGAAAGCTTTAAGCAATATGGACCAGTATATAAGCAACACACTTTGCTTTTTGCTTTTGCTTTAAAACATCAACAAGATCTGGGTCTCTCGATTTCATATTACGTTTTTAATCTGGAGGGTGTAAATGTGTTCAATTTTAATATGAGAAATGTTTTCAAATACTAAATACCAGAGTACAACTGAATATAGCTAACATTTCTTCTGTAACATCTATTTTAATCAATTTTAGGAAGAAAAATACTTGTCTTTTCATATTAAGAAAGGGTTTATGTGTTTCTTTGACTTGTTTAGCATGGGTATGATTATGCAGCAAGGACGATTTCATGGTATTCCTCTTCAAGATACACTTTACATATGTGGGACAGCTAGAGCTTGTCCATTGCTTCCTGTATTGCTGAATACATTCCAGCTACAAATAGCATTATTTAGCCCAGTTCCTTGATGTCATAATAGAAAGAGAGGTTGAGAACAAACTAAATTTCTTTTTACAAGGTTCTAATAGGTCTGTGATATAGAGCGGTGTTCCCCAACCCCCGGTCTGCGGACCGTTGCCGGTCCGTGGATTAATCGGCACCGGGCCGCCCGAGGAAACCAGGGAAACTCCTCCTCCCTTCCGTCCCCGATCTCTTCAGCACGTGCCCCCGGGAGGGGGAGGAGGGGGGAGGAGGAGGCAGGGGAGCCAATGAGCGCTGCGCTTGTTGGGGGGGCGGCCCGCTGCCCAATATGTGGGTGGCTTGTTGCGTTGCGGGGGCTGCCGCCGCGGTCACTGGTGGTGCTGTCGCTCCTCCTCCTCCTCCTCCTCCTGACAGGGGCCGGAGGCGGCGGCGGCAGCAGCAACACCAGCAACACCAGCAGCAGCAGGAGGAGGAGGAACAATGAAGAGTAGAGCTCGCAGAAGGCGGAGGCAGCGCGCGCCTGCCCGCCAGGCGGGAGCGACCCTTAGCAACCGCAGCGGCGGCAGCGGCAGCAGCCCACCCACCCACCCACCGACCGGCCCGCCAGCCATGGGGGTGGCGGTGGCTCCGGCGGCGGCGGAGGGAGGAGGAGGAGGCCGCTGAGGGGGTTCTCGGTCGCGGGGCGGATGAAGAAGGCAGGACGCCGGTAAGCCAGCCTCTCCCCTCTCTTGCTCTCGGTCTCCTCCCTCCCTCCCTCCATGCTGTCAGGGCTCTTGGGGTGTGTGTGCATGTGTGGAGGGCGGAGAGAGAGGGCTGGCGAACCTTGGCAATGCAGGCTTGGAATTCTGGGAGTTGTGGTCCAAAACATCTGGAGGTCTGAAGTTTTGACACCCCTGGTCTAAGGCAAGACAGGGAGGCACAGTGGGAAGCCGTACTCCCAACATCTGCCTCTGCAGCCAGATATTTAAACCACTGAGCTATCTAGCCAAACACTTGCATGATTACTCACTACAATATATGCCCATTTCTGCTATAAAAAAGATTGCTTAAGATTTTAGCCCACACTGTGTTCCCATAAAGTTCATGGAATGCAAAAGAAGAAAACAAAAATCCAAACAGCAGTTGGAACACCCAATGTCGTTGCACCATCACTATAGGTGCAAATGTCCATTTGGGGGGGATATGTTTGCCAAAGCAGTTAGGAGAAAGATACACCATTTGCAAACATGTTTACATGAGCTACCTCTGGCTAACATCCATTAATTACAGCATTCAAGTGCTGCATATTAGACTTGTTTCTGAATTATTTTTATGGATTTACGAGGTTCACCAAGGAGGAGCAGGAAACAATTTTCTTTAAAATTACTCCTCCTAGTCTTCTAGTTTTCAGTAAAAACAACTCCATCACATGAAAGCAATTCACAGGGGATTTACCAGGGAAGACTCCCAGCAACCCAGGCCATCTGAAAGCTCCAGCTCCTGAAGCAACCAATCAGGCGTTTTCTCCCCAGCCACCCCAGCTTCTGGAGCAACTGAGATGACTGTGAGCCAGCAATATCCTCAGTGCCAGCCTCACTTCTAATACAAAGTTAGTATGTCACCTTTAGCAAGCTGTCGTATCTTAGTTTTTGTCTTGCGTGTGCAGTTACAGAATACACCTTCTCATTTTACCTTGTCCAGTTGTTCAAGGATTGCATTTGGAGGATGCTCTATAAATATTAAGAACCACTACTATGATGCTTCCTAAAAATGGCACACACTATTATCACATTATGATATAGCATTATTAAATAGCATGTAGTTACTGCAAATCGCTCACCTAAGAGCAATGGCCTTTTTGCAGGGTCAGCAAGATCATCATAATAAGGCATTCTTCCATTTGTTCTCATGTCTGGTTATTGTTTGGGGGTATCCTGTGTGACAGTTTAACACTTCACAATTATTTTGCCCCCTGTCCTTACTTTTCGAATTGTACATTCACAAATTTGTGGGTTCCTAAGCACATCCGATCTTGCCTGATTTCGGAAGCTAAGCAGGGTCGGCCCTGGTTAATACTTGGATGGTACCACCAGGGAATACCGGGAGCTGTAGGCACCTGGAATAGGAACTGGCAGACCACTCCAGTATTCCTGCCAAGAAAACTCCATGGACATGGCGTCACGTAGAGTTGGTCATGACTCTAACGACACAACACACACACACACACACACACACACACACACACACACACACACACACACACACACACACAAAATACACACACCTCCCTATTATATTTTAGTGATTTCAGTTTGGCCACATAGCTGTCAATTCCCATCACATGAATTCAGTATCAGAAGGAGTGAATTCCTGAGTTCTTGTGAAGCTATCCAGGACCTTTGTCTCATGCTGTGTGTCACTACATTAGTTTTGTATCTCTCAGCAGGTTGAGTATGGGTTCATTGAGACAAGAAGTCTGGCGTCAAATCCCACTTTACCTGTTAAATAACTGGGTGGCTATAGCCAACTCTGTAATTTTCACCAAGACCCTCTTGGTACACACAAAAATACAGAAGCAGTTTCATAAATTAGAAGTTATGGATGTTAAGATTATATCTTACCTATTGCTCCTGGAACGTGTTTGCCTTTGAAACTGAAACAGGTGGTGACGTTCAGACAGTTCACCTGCTGCAAGCCATCGTGGCATTGAGGAGCTGTGATGTCAATGGATGTGGGCAGGAGAACAGAGATGTCCATAGTAATAACAGGTCTGGATCTTAAACAACAACAAAGCAACAGAAAGCATTATCTTTCACAATAGCTAATGTAGGACAATGGCAGAGAAACAGGCTCCCAAGGAGGAGGCATAATCAGTTCTTGCTTCATCCTAGCCTTCATAATTTTAGATAGCCTTTGGCAAGCTACCCATCTTGACTTTACCTCTTGCTTGCAACATGTCATAACCCTTTTACAGGGTCATGGTAAGAATGACAACGTATGTGAAGAACTCCAAACACATAATGAACACATTATCAATACTGTACTAAGACTCTCACACAAAGAGCTTTAGCTCAGGGAAGTTGGAGGAATTTTGCTTCATTTCTTATTTCAAAACCAATAGCCTCGCATTCTTCGCTTGAATCTTAGGTATGACTTACACATACCATCTGCAGTGTGTCTCTGGGTGCTGTGCCACACAGGAATCCATGGATGTGAAGGGGCTCTAGTGGTGATTGTGGCAGTTTTAACCACAGCAACATTCTAGGGAGGCCTCTGCCAATCCGTGGTTAAGATAACTACAACCAAACAGAAGCCCCTTCATGTAGCATCATATGTAGAAAGATACACTGTGGAACACCACAGTGATACTGCACACCTGTATATGTCTTCTCAAAGTAATTCCCACCATAATCAATGAAACACTTCTGAATAAGCATGATTAGGGTTGCAGTTTGATAGCTAGCATTTTTGTGACATCTCAGTCATGCTCCTACAAACATGAACGGCAGAGGTGGCAAGAAAAATATTATAATAAAGAGAATTTTATTTATTCTACACTACTGTGCATTCCAACAGCATCAATAATGTACAAACATGCAATACAACTCTTAACCACAACCTTAATATTGTGTGTGTGTGTGTGTGTGTGTGTGTGTGTGTGTGAACTTGCACATCAACATAAAACTCCTCAAAAAAAATAAGCAATAAGAAAAAAGAATTGACCCTCTGCTAAAAGGAAGTTGTCCTATAAGAACTGACATGCCATAAAATAATCCAAAACCAAAGACAAAAACTCTAGGAGAAACCAGTACAATTAGGTATTTACATAAGTCAGGAGGAAACCAAAGTGGTCAATCTGTTTCGTACATACACATACCTAACACATAAGATTATTAAGAATAATTATGGCATAATGTCACAAATAGCCAGGTGAAAAAAAAACTTGATCGATTCCATTTATGTCAAACAATAGATCTGAAAATCAATATTCAGTGAATATCTAATTCAGGCATGTTCAAACTTCAGCCCTCCTGATGTTTTGGACCACAACTCCCAGAAGTCTAAGCTTAGATTGCCAATGGCAAAGAACTGTGGGAGTTGCAGTCCAAAACATCTGGAGGGCCAAAGTTTGAACATGCCTGATCTAATTCATTGATGAGAGGCCACTGATGAGAAAGAAGTAACCCAATATGAAAGCATGAAGCACTCATCAAAAGAGAATTGCAAGTTCCAATTTCTATAAGCAGTGACAGGGTGCAGAAAAGGCATTATGCACATTCCTTCTCCACAGCCTGTCTCAATAACTGTTGCCTTTTGTAAACATATTAGCTTAGACACAGATGTAAGCCTTAAGCCAGCCTCAAGCCTTCAAACCCAGTACAGGGCACTCCTGCATGGAACACAAAGTTGTAGCCCTGCCTCCTTCACAAGCTCCATCACTCTCCTACTTACAGAGGTCGATACCTCCAAAGAGGGAGGGCTAGCATTATCTGTGTAGGCTGAGACAAGCCAGAGGAAGATCTGAATCTGAAATGCATGGACAGACCTTCCTTTTTCAGATTCAGTGCTCTCCAAGTACAAAGAGGGATGAAATCAGGGGTGGAAGGAGCAGGGCTACAGCATGCCCTCTATATGTTCTATCCAGTTTGAAATGAAGTCCTCCATCATACCTAAGAGTACATCCTCTGAATTCAGTGGGATGTCTCCTAGCCAACACTCGGCTGCTGACACGGAACTGTCCATAGGCTGAAAAATCCTTCTTTCAACTAACTAACTAACTCACTCACTAACTCACCAATTTTAATTTGAAATTCTTTCAGCTATCCCTATTTCTGGATTACATCTTGGATCTACCACTACAAAACAAAACTGTCTTGTCAATGCTGAGGTGCAGAATTAATTTGCTTTCTATCACTCTTCTGCCGTGCATTTCTTGAATTTGCTATCATAAAAGTAGTGTGCCTGTATGATTTAATTGTTGCAACTCCTGTTATTTAAACTCATTTATCAACCTCATAACACGCTAGCAAAAATCCAGTTGCAGAGATTTACCTGAGTAGGGGGAAGGATGTTGTTGGTATATGAAGAGTTAATTTGTCCAGTACTAGAATAGACACAACAGTTGCAGGATGGGCTTGATGAAATTATAATTAGTCAAACAGCTGTGTAACCAAACATGATTGGTGGCTGTACATATATAAGCCTCATGTTCTTTACGATCTGTATCTGCGTGTGTCTATATTGTCACAAGGCTAGTCACTCTGTCGGATTGTTCACTTGTAAGTTATATTGTAAATAATACTGCACAAAGACTTCCATGTGAGAGTCTGGATTTTTCGTGTGTGCTGTAAGTCAATTCTGGACAAGAGAAAGAAGTCTCGCTGCTAGTGCTGACACAGAGGCTATAATCGGCTGAAGATCCTAAAAGATGTCATCAGCAAAGCTATACTGTCTCTAATTAAAGGCTCTCTGTTTTGATTTCAGGCTCCTTGTGACTCTTGCACAATGAGCTGAAATTGGGCACAACCTGGAATCATCATATGGAGTCTTTAATCAGTTCTAGTCTGATACTGCCGGTGCTGTCATGCTCCTTAACACTGTGAAAGAAAAACATTTGTCATTACATCTCACTAGAAGTATTTTCATATCCTTATTAATATGCACAGTGCAGTCACTGATAACACCTCTGGGAGGAAAAGTACCTTTTGCCTTCACTTCCTGTTAGCCAGGAAAGGGAGGCAATCAGCTCTTGGCTGGTCAGCTCTCTGTTCTGTATCACTATACACATGAGCACTGATCCTGGTGCCAAAGAATGCCTGAAACAGACTTCTTCCTTGCCGGTACTACAGAGAGGATCAAAGACCAGCTAAGCCTTCTATCAGTCACCAGCTAGGCAGCTGCAAGCCATTTGCATCATGGGAAAATAATTTCACCAAAGAGACAGTCAAGAATCACATTCTTTTTTGTTAGTTTCAAGAAGCCCTGGTCAATTTCAGCTTTCTTGCTGACTTCAGGGCATGGATTTGTTTTTTGCTTAAGCACTGTTTACATGACCATTGGAAGAAAAATGCATCTAACATGACTTAATATAAGTTTAATGCATCCTTCCTAGTACTGAAAATCAGGCCATGCTGGGGAGGAAGGGAGAAAAAGTATGTAACTCTGTATATAACATATAACTTCAGTTTTCTTTTGCCTAAATACTATACACAGGGTTACTGAAGACAACTGTGTCCAAAATCACTGCTGTTTTGATAGCAACTAGCACCAGAGCATATGCAGAGTATAAATAAAATACAGGGCGGGTAGTTTGTGGGTGCTACTTATTCAAGGTTATTTCTGAAACACAGTGTTCCAGAGGCTTTCTTTCTCAGTGGGACTCCGGCACACAAAAATCAAGTTCCTGAGACAAATTCGACCCCCTTGTTCTTCTATCACCCAGAACCAAGCCTGCCTTTAGCTCAGTAATCCTGCTATTTAAATATATAAATATTAGGCCACTGATTCTGAAGGCAGAACCAATCACCTCCCACTATGGTCTAGAATTGCTCCACTTTGAATTGGACTGCTATGGTCAGTCAAGCAAACAACACCTACCATTGTTTCATAGGGATGCCCTCATGGGAATTCATGGAGGATGGTTGAGGTGAGGCCAGGTGAGGCTGTTTCTGTACTGAACTCGTGTCTGGTCCAGATAATGGACTGGATGAGGGTTAATAATTGAAACTCATTCCAGACCAGATGGAAGTGCTGTTAGTGGATGCTTCGCCAGACAGGTTAGAGGGCCATCTCCCTGTTCTAAACGGGGTTGCACTCCCCCTAAGGGACAGGGTCTGCAGCTTTGGGGTACTCCTGGACCCCGGTCTAACTCTGGAAGCCCAGGTTGATTCGGTGGCCAAGGGTGCTTTTCTACAGCTGCAGAAAATATACCAGCTACGTCCCTACCTGGACGAACAGAGCCTCATGACAGTTACTCATGCACTGGTAACATCCCGTACCGACTACCGCAATGCGCTCTATGTGGGGCAGCCTTTGAAGACAGTTTGGCAACTGCAACTGGTTCAGAATTGTGCAGCCCAGCTGGTGAGTGGGTGGGGCTGCCAGGGATCACATCACAACAAATCTGCATAACCTACATTGGTTACCAGTTGTTGCCCGAGCCCAATTCAAAGTGCTTGCTCTGACATATAAAGCCCTAAATGGCTTAGGACCTAGAACCCTGAAAGACTGCCTCCTTCCATATGAACCTGCCCGGCAATTAAGATCTAGCCAGGGAGCCCTCCTGAGAGAGCCATCCCTCAAGGAGGTGAAAGGGATGGCTTATAGGTCTAGGGCAGTGGTGGCCAAACTTCGGCCCTCCAGATGTTTTGGGCCACAGCTCCCAAAGTCCTTTGTCATTGGCAATACAGTCTTGGAATTCTGGGAGTTGTGGTCCAAAACATCTGGAGGGCCAAAGTTTGGCCACCACTGGTCTAGGGTCTTTTCGGCCGCTGCTCCCAGGTTATGGAACGGCCTCCCAAGTGACATCCACCTGGTGCCAACACTGATGACATTTCGGCACCAGGTAAAAACCTTCCTCTTTCTGAAGTTTTTAAACGGACGTAAAATAGATTGTGGATCCTGATGGCAATTTTAGTGTTTTGTGTTTAAATGTGTTTATTGTTTTTAATTGTCCATTGCCTTTTTAACATTTTAACTGTTTTAACTCTTCATTTTAATTGTAAGCCGCCCAGAGACCTTTGGGTAGTGGGCGGCATATAAGTTGTATAAATAAATAAATAAATAAATAAATAAATAAATAAATAAATAAATAAATAAATAAATAAATAAATAACAAAGCAAGAAGGAATGTCCAGGTTAGCTGACACAAAGCCAACCTGGAAAGTCAGCAGGCGCTCTCGCCCACGCCCGCTCCCAGTACTGTCCAGCCTGTCCATGCCTCTGACCGCCCCTATTTCCTTCTCACCTATCCAATGATACCTTTTCCCTCTGCAGACTGTCACCAGCCTGTGGGCACCTGGAAGAGAATGCCAGTAAAATACATATTCCATGCTAGCTTAATTGCTGCAGCTGAGTCACTGAAGAGCTGCACATATAATGCTGTATGAATGGACTTGCACATGGGGAAAATGGCTTTATTTCAAGAAATGACCAGAGACCAAAACTGGAGGAGGGATGAATGAATGAATGAATGAATGAATGAATGAATGAATGAATGAATGAACGAACCAACCAACCAACCAACCAACCAACAAACCAACCAACAAACAAACAAACAAACAAACAAACCAGAAAAGTGGTTGAATGGAAGTCTAGGCAGAGCCAATGTATATGTTACTTCCCATATGGAACAGAGGATACACATCAAACCAACCTCTGACCCACCAACCTCCATCTTTTCTATTTTTTCCCCTCTGGTTTTCATAAAGTCACCTATTCCCAACCCCCAGTCCTGAAAACATGAGAAAGGAAAGTCCTGAAAACATCACCCACTGCCACTTCCTTTCCTTCCTCGTGTTTTCAGAGAATCCTCCAAGACCCCACTTATCACCCGTAAAGCTTGATCACCTCCAACAAGTCACAAGCAGTTTCCTGCAGTACACACATGCATATTGAGATTAGGCTCAAATGGCAAAACAATTATTGTTCTCTTTTTGAAAGTAATTTTGTTCACTTCCCTTCCAGAGAATTCTTGTCTCCTCATAATAGTTTGAATCAAGGAAAAGAATGGGAGAGACAGGCTCTGCTGGTCTAGTTTACAAACAAAAGGAGACTCAGAAGCAGTGAAAAAGGTGCAGTAGGAAGATCAGTTCTTCACAGAGCTTTAAAAAGATATTTTTAAAACTTTAATTCTCAAGTGTCCCCTAATCAACAAGGGGACTGATCATGCTATCTGCGGGATGCTGGGATCTATAGTAAATATAGAATAAAATAAAATAACCTGATTCCTCAAGGCTAGAACAAAGTTATGAGTTAAAAGTCAGGCCAGGCAGGCTGTGTCTTGCTGCCATTCTTCCTTGACATCCATTAGTGGCTCTTGTTCCTTTGTCTGACTGATGGGACCAGATTAAACTTCTGCCTTCTCTTTGCAGTCTCAGGGGAACAGGCTGTTAGACCCAAGGGCTCTTTTCAGGAGGAAAAAGGAATGCAAGATATCTGGAGCTACTCCTTCTCTGTCTTCTTGGTGGCATCAAACTGGTCTCCCAATCACTTGTTTTTCTAGAATGGTAAAGGGTGCAGCTCCTCACTGGCTACAAGTCTATTCGCTGATAGCAAAACCCATATATATTCACCTTCTCTGCTTCACTTCCTGAACTGTTCCACCTGATGATTTACAGAACGTTCAACATTTCAAAGGCATGGAGTTTGAGACTAGGGATGAGGATATCAAATTGTCCATTTCTATGTGATAGCTCATTCACACAAGAAGGCTTCTTGAGCTCACTGAAGAAAACATGCCCCTTTAAAAAAAAAAAAAGTACGTGGAATACTATGGGGCTCCCTAGCTCGGCTCTAGGACTCTTCTCCCAATAAGTCTCAAAAGCAGTTGCCATCCAAGTGTGTTCCGTGACCTCTTGGCATGGAGGAGATGAATGAAAAACAGCCAAAGACAATACCCTGTCCCATCAGGTCAACAAGGAGAAGAGATTGGCCAGCTGTTTTGTCTGATAGAGGTTCAAATGCCTTTGTTCTCTTTCGGCTCCTTTTCCCTCTCCTCTCTTCCTTCCGCCCCTCATCTCTTTCGCTTTCCTCAGGAAATGTCTGCAATTCTGCCTTCTTGATCCTAAAGGCAGGAAAGCTCTCCCTCAACAGACATGCCCATGAACACACATATCTAAAACAGGGAAGAACCTAAAGCAAAAAAATCAGCCAACTTATGAGATGTGATAAGGAGATTAATCTGTTAGATGTTTAAGTTGAAGAGTTGTACCTAGTTCTTTTACAAACCATTTTACTGTACTTGTGAATCATCTGGAACAAATTGCAAAATACCCTGACATAATCAGACATGCCAATGGGATGTGGACAGCAAATAATTCATGTCATGATTTTGCCCTTATAAGTATTTCTCTGACAGTCAAGTTATGACAAACTGCCTCTTCTTGTCTTTGGCATAAGGACACTTTCCGTCTACAACCTGGGGTCTAGCGTGTTGCTATGGCAATTTCAAGTTGAAGAAGCGGTCAGTCATGTGGCCTTCATGACAATGAATCAGCTTGTTCTACTACATGACCAGGCAACCCCTTAATGCTTGGAAATTGGTTATGAAATTAAAGGCTCCATTGATACATTGATAACTGCACATAATGCAAGATTTGATCAGTGGTTTCTACATCAGCTGATTAGGAGTACAAAAATAGACATAATTGACAAGGATTTTATCTCAATCCAAATTGATGCTTTATGTACTCTATATCGTATAACATGTCATTAAACCATAATTGCTCCAGACCTATAAAAACAGGAATAAGGAAGACATGGCCCTCCAGAAGTCACTGGATTCCAACTTTCATCATCCTCCACCACTGGCCATTTTGATTAAGACAAACCAACAGTAGTTTCAGTCCAACATATTTCTCATATTTCTATCAAGTCTGTTTACTTTAGTAAATGGGTAGCCAGAGTTGTAGCTTAGTGGTTCCCTGAGAATTCCTTCCTGGAAAACACAATCAACCCTGCTGATGTACAGAAGTAGTCCCTGCTAACCTGGATCTTGCACCAGGTGTCTACTAATATAACCATCTATAACCCACATGTAGTCCTATTTGTGATATGGCTTTACATCCCACAAGCAGAGGAGTAACGGCATGGCTGGGATTTTTCTTGGCATATGTTCTGACCTTACCGACATTGCTGTTTGGACTATAGATCCCAAGGTTCCCAAGTCAGCACATGGCTGGGGGATTTGGAGAATTGGGAGTTATACTCCCAAAAACTAATATGTCAAAGCTCTGCCTGGCACATCCACTGAAAGACTTAAGTTACTTCCACGGCCACCATCGTTTACTAGGATGAAAGCTGCACACATCAACCAAGATTACAAGTGGTTTACACACGTCATGACAATGCTCATCATTCTCCCAGTTGAGGCAAGCTTCTCTCAAAAGCTTTTAATATCCCTTGGCCACATGGATGTTGTTTTTGGCAAAAGAACTTAACAGACACTTTATTGTGGGGTGCGGCATGGGGTTGGGAGGCAGGGGCCCCTGCTACTTTACCCTAATCTTAATTCAAATAGCAAATGCAGCCCACACCCTGACAGGCAGTAGCTGCAACTAATCAGTCGCACCACATGGTTAGCTCATAATACCCTGATCTCTAAAAAAATAAACAGAGGCTGTTGCGGTGGGTGGGTTCAGGTTGCTGTGGGAACATGCAAAAGCCTTCCAGGTCTGTTTTTCATACAAATGCAGCATGATATACAAAAAATGAATATACCACAGATGTCTAGACAGTAGAGATGTAGAGATTTATGTTTTGGACTACAACTCCCTGAGAATTCCAAGCTGTGCATGGCAGTCTGGGAGTTATAGCTATACTGCTACTAGACAGCTACTCTTCCATTTTTCCCTTCACTGGGTAAGAGCAGAGGAAGATTCTTTTGGTTCATACCATATTATTCTTGTGCCATATTGAGATGGCAGGTGCTCATGTTCCTCACCAAGCACTATAGACACAAATGGACAAAGAAAATTTGGACAAGTGTTTTATACTTGCAAACCAACCATTTTGCTTTCTTCCCACATGCTTCACCCCTCCTGGATTTTCAATCTGTCCTGCCTCTGCCTGATTGCAATGTCATGAGGAGGCTGGTTGGCTGGTGGGTGTCATTTCCAGACCCCATAGTCTCCTGTCTGCTTTGCCCAGGTTTCTTCATTGGTGCGTGCACTGGATGGGATCAGGGAGTCCTCCTTTCATGGCAGTATAGATCACCAGTAACTCCTGACATTGGGTGAACTGGCTTGCACCGACTGGAAGGCCCTCTCCTCAATTCACACGTTCAGTGATTTTTATCACTATGACTATGGCCTAGTGCTGTATTCTCTCTGTGTGCTGGCAATAGAGGGCCATGTTACAATGGTCCCATGCCTATTTACAGGACCGGTTGAAGCATATATAGCGCTGAGCAACTATTCTTTGCCTCTCTGGCAATGGTGCCTTGGAGTTCCACAAGGTGCCGTCATGCCCCTAGTGATATTCAACATCTCCGTGAAGTCATTGGGAGAAATCGATCAAAAATTGCATCCAGTTTTGATGCAGTCCATTGCATGTACCTCCACTTCCATGCACTTCAAACATGTGAAATCCAAATGCAGCAGAAAGGTATTCCAAAAATGGGCAAACCATAAAACAAGTACAGAATAACAGTTAATTGGTTTGTGATTGCTCTTAATTATGGTATCAGTAAGTTATCTAAGGATCAGCTGTAGTACAATAACGAGTAGCATTTTAAAATAGCCTGGGTGGGGGTGAGGATGGGAAACACATTTTTCCATCGCTCTCTATCAAACTCCTTTGTTCATTTTAGGGCCATGTTACTCCAGCTGTTTCCTCTGACCAAATCAACAAGCTAGCTCTATTGCAAGCCTTCTCAGCCCACTATAGTATAAAAAGACAGCCATTTTAAAAAATATAAACATTGCCCCAATTTTACTATTATGCACCATCAAGTTAACAAAACTGTATGATCCTCAACAACTGGAAACACATTTCCCTTAACGCTATAAAAAGAGAATGCACTGAGTATACATCTTTCTTTAAGAGTCTATAATGCTCCTTCACTATCAAATGTCTATTTATGATAACTTTGCTGGATCTACACAAAAATGTTCTTACAATCTTGAGGATATTTCACATTCATTATTATCGTTTTGTTAATGATCTGAACAATCAGTAAAATAGCTTTAGCAGCACTCTTTCTATATTGGGTAGAGGTGTAACCAAGGGAAGTTATGCTCCAGTACATACAAGAACAGCATGAATTCATGAAAATGAATTTACAGTATTACAGTGTGCGCTGTACACACTCTTTCAATTAACTACCGGGACCCCTTTGGAGGTAAATAACTCAATTCCTTGACCCCCAAACCTTTCCAAATTTTGGGTGCTTACAGGGAAGAGCTTGACAAAGCTCCCCTGCCATTTCCTCTAGTCTAGCACAAATCGTTTTGTTCCCAGAGGGGGGTAAAGGCATTTCATTTCATTTTTTGACAAAACGCGTCCTGTCATTTCATTGCATAATGAAGTAATTCATTACCTAATAAAATGACAAAACAGCACTTTGTTTTCCGTTTTGTCTCCATCTCTAATCTGCCCCTTTCTTGCCCCTTTCAGTGGCTTCTACTTTTTTGGTACAGGCAGGATTGCTCCATTTTGGTTTATTACCAATGTAGCGAGGCTGGAATTAAACAAAAAAACCATCTTTCCCAACAATTTATCAGAATTAAGAAGTAGTTTAAGAAGAAAACTACTTCAAGCTATTGACAAATTCATAGAGATGATAAGGAAGTGATTTTAAAAAGTGTATTATGCAGTACATATGCACTGCATCACTTGAAGCCAGACTTGCCCCATCTTTGCTGTCCTTCCACAAGCAAGGAAATACTTTTTTTTTTCCAGGCAAGCCTTCCTTCAGAAACTAGCTACCTATTATGTGAATTTTAGTTGCATTATTATGTAGCGCTATTTGGACTGCATTTGTAGTACTACTTGTTTTCCATGGGCTGTGTTTTCCATTTTCCAAAGTGGCATTTTCTTTCTTGCTATATTTGTTTATTTGTTGTTCTTAGTTTTAATATTGCCTTTCAATGATGTAAGATGCCTATTCACACGTATGGTTCTTAGCTTTAAATATTGTTTTTAATGTTAACAACCATTGTATACTCATTGTCTTCAACTTTAAATACTGCCTTTCAGTGTTGTAAGGCAGCTTGGGAACTTTTCAAGAAGAAAGGCCAGGTTAAATTTTTTAAAAAAATAATAGTAATAATTACGCCACTAATACTGGCTAACTGACAGTGGGCTGCTATGACCAAAATCTGAGGATCACTCCAAATGGCATTCCAGATGTCCTAACAACCCTACTTGGTCCACACACACCCGCTCTATCAAAGCTATGTAACTAAACCCTAAATTAAGGACAAAAACAGTGATCATAAAAGGACCACAAGTGACCTTAGTAAAGAACCAAATATAAATTGATCTCACCTGAGAAGAATAACGTTGTTTGACATAAAGGCTCCAATTGTCACATCTGGGAAAGGAAGTTAAATTTTTTTTGAAAATTATCAAATTTTGACAATTATCAAATTATCAAAAAAAATATGTTGTGGATAAAGTATCCTTAACCACAACATATTACAGACAGAAGAATTATTAAAATAAATTGATTTATTAGTTGTACGGGGGGGGGGGAGGCAGACAGAATTTTGTTCATTCTCCTTATTTGTATAACGCTCAGTTGCATGAAGAGCTGGGCAGTTATTCAATCAACATGGCCAGGAATTGAATTTCAACCACCACTCCTGGTTTGACTTTACAGACTTTGTTGTAAAACTGGCATAAATATCTAGCCATGATTTTAGAACTCTTTTTACTGCATCACTCCACCCATGTGATGTCTAGCCATACGAAGGCTTCTGTGGATCGTTTGTGATTTATCTTAGGCGTCTAATAGAGGCATCACCTTCCTTTGGCTTAGGATTTTGTACAAGGACCACACATCTTTTTCCTTTTGCTAAGCTTTCAAAGCAAAAAGCAAAGTGTTCTGCTTATATACCACCCAATACCACTTTAAGTAGTCTCTAGGCGGTTTACAATTTTAATTACAGTGTGCAGGCTACACATTGCCCCCCCCCCCAGCAAACTGGGTACTCATTTTACCGACCTCGGAAGGATGGAAGGCTGAGTGAACCTTGAGCCTGCCACGTGGAATTGAACCCCAGGTCGTGAGCACAGTTTTACCTGCAGTACAGCCATTTAACCACTGCGCCACGAGGCTCCTTTCATAAGGAGATGCTTCTAGAGACCTTCTTGTACAAGATCAGAAATGTCCAAACGCTGACACTATAAACTACTGCATAAGCGGATGGAAGAAACAGGAATCTAACCAAAATTTCTCCTCCTGCAAAGCAATGGTCTTAATAAATACATTCTACCATTAATACATACACACGCAAAATCAGGGGGAGAATGAAGTGTGTACATCTTTGGACCTATCAATTGTACATCTTCCCATATGTTATAACATAAGAACATAAGAACAGCCTTGCTGGAACAGGCTACAGCCCATCCAGTCCAGCATTCTGTCTCACACAGCAGCTCAGCATTTTATCTCTTGCTTTGTTTTCCTTTTTGACAACATTCGAAACCTACCTGGATAGCCATTCCCATCCATATCAACCCCTCCAGAAATGGATTGGCCAAACATCTGCAGCCTTGGGCTTAGCTGTTTTCCGGATATTCTCTGTAACAGACAAGACAGAACTTGAATTAACAGAACCGAGCAAACAGAAATTGTTATGTTCTGTGTGATAAGAAATAAATAAGGATTTCAGTTTCATTTGTTTTTGTAAGGCTTACCAAATTTGCAAATATTACTTATAATCAAACGGAACATCAAAATAACCCACTGGTAAAAAGCTTGAATTAAAAGTTTCATCCACCAAAGTCCAGGTGACTGTGTGTGTAACTTTTTAAGTTTTGAGTGTGAATCTCTGTGTATGTAACTTTGCCAATGCTATAGTAGGCCAATCCTTTCCCCACACTCATTTTTAATTACTATGTATATGCCATGGAAATACAATGTAACCTCCCTAGAGTAGAGTAGGCCAGTGTAAATAGAAATGGTTTCAGTTCACTTTTGAATAACTTACCAAATTGGATCCTAGTATGGAAATAAGGCTTAAGAATTCCTAAGGTAGGAGAAAGTAAAACCAATAGATTCCCCATCTGTACACATGGGATTGTATTCCATAAGTCTCCTGCCTATTCTTTTGGAACTGTGTGGCATAAAGAGCTGATCATGTTGACTTGCACATTGGTCTACAGCAGAGGTTCTCAACCTGTGGATCCGCAGATGTTCCTGGACTGCAATTCCCAGAAGTCTTCACCACTAGCTGAGCTGGCCAGGATTTCTGGGAGTTGCAGTCCAGGAACATCTGGGGACCCACAGGTTGTGAACCACTGGTCTACATGTACGTATGCGTACTGTCATCTTCCTATTTAAGACAAAGAAGGCTGTTCTTTTTGAGGCAACAGACAAGTTGTGACTTTTTTTCTAAGAAGGAGGAAGCAAGCACATGTCATTACTCATTCATTTACTTCCCCTGTTTTACAGCTCAGTGGTTTATGTATCTGGCTGCGGAGCCAGAGGTCAAGGGCTGAGTTCTCCACTGTGCCTCCCTGACATGGCCTGGACTCAGTGATCCATAGGGTCCCTTCCAATTCTGCAATTCTAAGTTAATTTGTTATTCTAAAAAGATAGTACAAGCCTACACTGCACCACTGACTCACTTCCCACTCCAAACAATTATGCATCGCTCACTAGAGAGGCTCTCAGACTGGTAAGAAAACAACAGCATACTCCTGTTGGAAGGAGGCTACATGTGACATCCATTAATAAGATTTTAAATCAGAGCAAATGTGGGAAGTCCCAGCAATACAAGTGATCAATCTCTCCTTATTCATGAAATCAAGGAACTGGTTCTGTATAAAGCAACACATTTTAGCATAGTTCATATTGGACAGTATGGTCCAAAAGCTCACAGACTATGATGCTTCTAATTTGAAGAGGAGAATGCAACGCCCTGTATGTCTCCTTTAGTAATAAAGTGCCTGGCCAGCAACATGCAACATACAAATATACTCTTAATGAATTGTAAAAAGAAATGCACTGAACAGTAATACTGGCTACCTTTAGATGAGAAAGTCCAAAAGGCCAAATAAAAAGCTGTAGGAAAGGAAGGAGCCCTTAAACCTTCTCACTTAAAAAGTAATGAAGAAAACATCCCAACGTTTGGAACTGATAACATGAAGGCAACTGAAAGCAGCTGAACGCCTCAAATTACATTGCACAAGAGAATGTGGCTGGGCTTTTGGTGGGGGGTCCCTGTTAGGGTGGCAAACCAGGGCTATACATATCCCATAGACATCTGCAGGCAATTAGGATATAAAGGTCGGAGTATAACACTACACAGCTTCAAGAGCTGTGAACAAAACCAAAGGCCCTGAAATCTAGCTTGATAATATTTATTTAGCATACATATTTCTCTGCAAGCCACTTAAAGTGTTTCAGCTGTACCCAAGACCTGGCTGTTGCCCATGCAAAATTGAGCATTACAAATGTGAGTGAAAATAGAAGCTATCTTTGTAAATAAATGGCCTTCACTTTTTACACTCTGTGTGTGCACACACACACACACACGCACACGCGCATGCACACGCGCACACACACGCGCACACACACACGCACACACGCACACACACACGCGCGCACACACACACACACACACACACACACACACACACACACACACACAC